>JBBDHG010000373.1:0-107500 GCA_037951165.1 Lophius americanus
CGACACAGTGACATCACAGTGACGACACAGTGACATCACAGTGACGACACAGTGACATCACAGTGACGACACAGTGACATCACAGTGACATCACAGTGACGACACAGTGACATCACAGTGACATCACAGTGACATCACAGTGACGACACAGTGACGACACAGTGACATCACAGTGACATCACAGTGACACTGTAACCAGGTATCTAAACTTCAGGGTTGTAATGTTATGGATGATAGAATAACACATGACTTAATACATGTGTCGGTTTATTTGATGTATTGAGTTATTTTATTTATTTGAATAAATGAGGACTTTCACGCTTCGTTCTAAAATCGAAACATCAGCTGCTCATATTTGGTAGATTTTTGGAGGAGGGTAGACCCTAAACGACATCACAGACCAGACGTCCAGGTGAGGAGGAAACGCGGCGGAACATAGTCTGAACCCGTGACTCCGTAGGATACTTCCTGTCAGAGAGGCTGGAGTGATGACCTGGTGCTTTACCAGCAGAAAGATGTATCTAAAAACGGAAGAAACCTGGTGAAATCAGATCTGCACCTGGATCCACGAGAAAGTGAACGCGGTTAAACCCTCGGCTTCTCTTTGCAGGACTGAACCGAATGATTGACGCCTTTTATTTTGAAAATCTGTACTGAGGTCCAACACCTTTTACCGGACGACGTTTTGTAACTTCAAGTCTTCACCATCAGCTTCAGCTCAGTCGGGTTCTGAGAACATTTTTCTGTCATTTCAATGTTACGGACGGTTTTTAATCCCCGTGAGTGGAAACGATGATCATCGTGATGACCTTTGACCTCCGGTTCCTCCTCAGGTGGACCGTATGGAAGGCCGCCAGGTGACGACCATGGAGCTGAAGCCGTGTGTGGAATACCACGACCTGGAGGCCGCCGAGGCGCTGGTCAGCATGAGCTTCTGGGGTCAGAACATGCACAAACCCCGCCCACTGACCCCCACCTCCGACTCCTGTGACTCCATCCAGCTCCACCCGGAGGGCGGAGACGCTCCCAAAGACCTGATCGCTCTGTCTTCACTGGTAGGAGATGTTTGTTTTAGAATGAGGAAGAAAAGAGAAGAGTGTGTTTATTCTACTTTACAAGTATCTCATTATAATTCCATGAATATCCAGAATCCTGTCAAAACGAACATCTTTGATTAGAAAAGAGTTTCTTCAATAAGTTAAAACATTCAGAATGAAAAAGTTTTATTTGTTTATTTTATTGCAAACTATGAAAATCATTTAAAAAAAATTATATGTATTACTATATAAATATATTCTCAGGTTCAAATAATATTTTAGAGTTTACTTTTTGTGTTAAAAAATAAATCCTAGTGTTCATCTTTAAACTTCTTCTTTTCTCTCTGGCTCCTCCCCTCAGTGTATGACTCCGCCTCACAGTCCCAGCTTTTCCGAGGCCTCCACCACCACCTCCGCTCGCAGCCCCGCCTCCAGAGCTGTATTACAATGCCCCGGCCCCTCCCTCCTCAGTGACTCCCCCCTTTACCTCCCTAGAGCCTCCTCCTCTCCCTTCACCTCAGAGACCTCAGCACTTCCACCTCAGACAGACGTGTCCAACGTGGCTCCGCCCAGCAGAGCAATGGCCACCAGTGTCATCCGCCACACCGCCGACCGCCTCAGCCTTCCTCCTCCTCCGACAGAAACCTCCATCCCGCCTCAGCCGGCGCTTCTACGGACTCTTCCAGAGGAGAAAGACAGACGTCCTTCGTCTCCCGACAGCCCGTCCTGTCCTCCCTCCTCAGCGTCGCCCCCTCACTCCTCCCTGCTGTCTTCCTCTCCGATCTCCTCGTCTCCGGTCCTCTGCCAGGTTTTCCCTGTGAGCAGCCGGACGGGGATGATCTCCGCCTTCGTCCAGGCTCCGGTTCAGATGCAGACTCAGGGGGGGCCCAAACCCATCCTGCCCCAGTCTCCCCCCACCTTCGCCCAGCCCCTGCTGGTGGGCTCCGCCGTGCCGCAGGGGACCGTTATGTTCGTGGTCCCCCAGGCGCCTGTTAACCAGCAGCCTCAGGGCGCACAAACTGTCATGACCCTGGGCAACACCAAGCTCCTCCCCCTGGCTCCTGCCCCGGTTTACATGCCAACGGGAACGAACGGCGCCGCTTCGCAGGCCGACTTCTCCCGTAGACGAAATTATGTCTGCAACTTTCCGGGCTGCAAGAAGACCTACTTCAAGAGCTCCCACCTGAAGGCTCACCTGCGCACTCACACAGGTAGGGAGCTCACTTCCTGTTCACCTGCTGTTCTGAAACGCACAAATCTGCAGAGGTGCGGCGCGGCGTGAGACTGCAGCTTGTTTATCGGCGCAATGGCGTCTCTGTAAGGAGACAAAATATAGAAAAATTCAAACAAAAGTCCAAAATTGCACGAAACACGATTGAATGATGGAGACGCCTCCTTGAAGATGATGATGTATACATATATATATTTATATGTACACATATGTATATATATAAATATATATATATATATACACACACATATGTATATATATAAATATATATATACACATGTATATATACACACATATATATAAATATATATGTGTGTATATATATATATGTACACATATGTATATATATAAATATATATATATATACACACACATATGTATATATATAAATATATATATACACATGTATATATACACACATATATATAAATATATATGTGTGTATATATATATATGTACACATATGTATATATATAAATATATATATTTATATGTACACATGTGTATATATATAAATATATATATACACATGTATATATACATATATATATACATAAATATATATGTGTGTATATATATATATATGTGTGTATATATATATATATATTTGTGTATATATATGTGTATATATGTGTGTTTATATACACACACACACACAAATGTTTATTTAGAGTAGATCAATGACCCAAACGGACCGCTGGTACTGGCTCTTGGTGGTCGTTTGTGGACTAACCTTCTGCTCTTCTTCTACAGGTGAAAAGCCGTTCAGTTGTCACTGGGAGGGCTGTGACAAAAAGTTTGCCCGCTCCGACGAGCTTTCCCGCCATCGCCGGACGCACACCGGCGAGAAGAAGTTTGTGTGTAACGTGTGCGACCGGCGCTTCATGCGTAGCGACCACCTGACCAAACACGCCCGGCGGCATATGACCACCAAGAGGGCATCCTCCTGGCCCACCGAAACACGAGACCTCAACAAGGGCCAAACCAGAGGCTCCGCACTTCCTGTCAGCATGCTGGTCCCCTCAGCCAACTAACAGACTCACCCAGGGGCCCCCAGGGGCCACTCAGGACCCCGCCTACCAGACACGAACAGGTTGAACTGTGACTGGATGCTTCAATCATCTCCACATCAGGAGGATCTTTTCTACTAATCAGCCTCGGCCGGTCGACGCAGTGAAATGATGCCCGGCTACGTTTCCGTGACGACTCTAGTCAAGATGGCCGCCTTACTCTCTTTTATAACGCGGTTACTGCGGCGTGGACACCTCCGATGGCGTTGATGGTCAGACTGTCCGCTTCTTCTACGCCTGCTTTGAAGTTTCATTCCTACTCAGGAACTTTGCTGTGGAACAGAAAGTTTCTCTGAACACAAGACTTAAAGTCCGCAGACACACCAGCGCCCCCGTCAGGCCAAAAAGAACGCTGCGCTCCAAAAAGGGAAAGGGGGAAAAAAAAGTTATTCTGAAGGCGACACCAGAGAGATAAATGTTACCCCCCCCCCCACCACTACAAACATTAGCTAACGTTAGCTCCACTGTGGGCCTATCGCAATTAAATACATAAATGATGTCAATTTCACTCCCCACAACCAAAGCTAATATCAAATATAAACGTTACCTGGCGAATAACAATATTAGCAAAAATTAGCTCTTTCGGAGGATAAAATCTACCAAATTGGAAAGATGCTCGACTGACAACTGAAGCTCTGTTATTCTCACTTTAGCTCGGTTTTAACCATTATGAAATATATAAACATTAACCTACTGATGGCTAAAGCTAGCTAACGTTTGCTCCTATGGAGGCAATGCGTTATGTTACATAAGCGCTTTATGTAGTAAAATCGGGCTAAGCGAGGCTAGTTCTTATAGCACTTATCATCCACGCAGCAGCCATAAAAAAGATCAAATTAGTCCGGAAAATGGGGGCCAGGACCCCCTTAGATCTTTATGTCTATCCAGGGCAGTGATGTAATCGGTCATTTTACCCGTAGCTTTATGACATTTCAACCTCGAGCGTTTTGTCTTCCGGCGCCAGCGTGTAGCCCTGACTCGTAATGCTTTACCAGCATCTTAAGTCTAGCCGTGGTTGCCATGGTAGCAGCCAGTACCACCTCCTGAAGGAAGAACACACCGAGGCGCAGTAACTCAAACTCGGCACCGGGTCAGAGGTCACGGAGACGCAGCCGGGGCGGCCGGCCGAAGACCGAGCGATTTTTATCGCCCCGCTCAGGACATTTCATTCCCAACAACCACAAAACTCAAGGAGGAGGAAGAGGAGGAAACGACAGGCTGCTATTCACCCACGGACAGAAACCAACACAAACCTGACATTGCACTGGATTTTTTAGAATCTGGCTTGTTTTTGTACTCTCCTTCCCTTTTTCTCTCTCTCTCTCCCTCCCTCTTTCTCTCTCTCCCTCCCTCCCTGTTTCTCCCTCTCTCTCCCTCTTTCTCTCTCTCTCCCTCCCTCTTTCTCTCTCTCCCTCCCTCTCTCTTTCTCTCTCTCCTTCTCTCCCTCTCTCTCTCTCCCTCCCTCTCTCTCTCCCTCCCTCTCTCTCTCCCTCTCTCCCTCCCTCCCTGTTTCTCCCTCTCTCTCCCTCTTTCTCTCTCTCCCTCCCTCTTTCTCTCTCTCCCTCCCTCTCTCTTTCTCTCTCTCCTTCTCTCCCTCTCTCTCCCTCTCTCTCTCTCTCCCTCCCTCTCTCTCTCCCTCCCTCTCTCTCTCCCTCTCTCCCTCACTCTCCCTCTCTATAATCATGTTTACTTCATGGGTAAATGTCATGTTTAGCAAAATGTATGCACTCTTTTGATTCTTTTTTTTGCCAAAGCCTCTGTATCATGCTTCTTTTTTAATTTGTCTGTAAATATTGTAAATATATTGATATCTATATGAATGTTACGTGTATTCCAATCTGCATTTATGGACAGTACGAGTTATTGATATTTTAAAAAACATGTCAGGTGACAGTATTCCTCACTGTGATACTACCTACTCTCTTTGCTTTACACATTATTATTATTATTATTATTATTATTTAATAAACATTTGTTTAGGAAAGAAGTGCTGTTTTGATATCTTGATTTGGCCCATAGTGTAGCCAGTAAGAAAATACCTCATGTTATTAAATGTTATTCTTAATAACGGCTTATATCGAAAAATCCCATTTCTGAACATTTGCCTGTAAGCAATGATGAAGAATATGGCGTTTATAATAAAAATGTACCACAAGATGAAAGTGTTGGGTCTGTGCTTTGTTCTTTCTTCCACACAGGATTAGTGCTAGCTTAGCATAAAGACGGTAGCAGGTAGATTCTGTTAGCCAGACTCCGTCTGAAGTTCATAAATACCACATCTAACGATGTTTTGAATGTAAGACATTTCATTTGCCATAAAGACCACAAAATTTGGGTTCTATGAGAGTTATGCACTTATGCTAAGCTAGGCTAATTATTAATCCAATAAAAGGTTTTATTTAAAAAATCACAGGAATAAAACATTGTGGTGGTGTCAAACACAGATAGGTTGCAATTGTATATCTATAATTTTTATATAAGATATTTGTTTTGTGCACAAAAACAATCACTCAGGAGCAAACTAGATAGTCATAATAACAATAGAATAAATGAGACATAATTATCCCCTGTTGCATTGTTAGAATAAGATCAGATTATCAGCAGTAATAAATTCTGGAGATAATTGTTTGATTATTATTTAAATAAGGTGTTTTTTTTCACATAATTTGATCCCACAAATCAATTAAGCTTTACTGTCTGTCAATCATCTTTAGATTCTGGTTCATAACTCAAACGTTTAAGTATTCTTCCACAAAACTACTAAATTAGTGTAACTTTAATTTATATAAAAAATGGATGCTATTAAACATTTTAAACACGCACACGTGTTCAAACTCTTTACATTTATTCAAGTGAGCATTAGTAAACTTCTAAACTAGATATAAGACGGTATACTTACAGTATTTGTTTGATGTACTCACCAGAGATATACTTAAAATAAATAAATGTTCGTATACTTGGAGATGTTTAAAACAAGTGTACTGAGAGTAATACTACACTTTACAGTCAGTTAATTGGCATAAGTATATATACAATAAAAAATGAACTTTTGTACGGGTGTTCTGTAGGTCTACGTATTAGAACATTAAAATAATAATTCACGACGGTAATTCTTTACCGTCACTCGGTTCTGATCGACAGTTCGGTTGATTTAGGTCAAATGTTTGCGCGTGACTGGAGACGCGCGGGTAAAGTCCGGGTTCAGCGGGTTTTCTTCGCTGATTCTTTACATAAACACGCACATTGTCCCGTATATGAAGTTTCTGCTCGACGACAGCGCAGCCGTTACGTGTTCGGTTATACAACTCACTCTCTCCCCGAACCACCCGGTAACAACCAGCAGCCAATCAGAGGCTGGCTTTTAGGGGGTGTGACCAATCACAGTACCTGACGTCACCTATATGGGCCAGTCATTCGTCGCTGAGGTCCCTCCCACCTGCCTTACTGACCGACATTCATTAGAAGCCAAAGAGATAAAAATAAATATCTGCCAGCGGAGGGAAATTGCGAACCGGTGCGGCGGACGGAGGTACTGCAGCCATTTCACAACAACCTTTACTCAACACGGAAGCAGAAATACGTCACTGACCCCTACAGGGAGAGCCAGGCATTACAAGAACATAGCGTTCTAATTTTACATTTAATAATAATAATAATAATAATACATTTAATTTATAGGGGACTTTATATTATAAATATGTCCAAAAGAGATCGAAATAAAAAACCGTCAGCAGCGAAATGAAGATTCCCTGATATGTAAGAGACTATTTTTTGACTTACAGTCCAGACTCTAAACATTATGGACAGGTTGATTTTTGATAAAGGTTGATTGACGATATACAATTAATTTATTTTTCATTTTGTGCTATCAGAAAAACTTCAATAAAAATCTAATTGTAACCTTCTTCTAACTTGTTCTTTTATCTTGTTGCAGCGACACACAATACTGTCGCACACATGGTTATTACTGAATCCCATCAGATAAGATAAAATAAGACTTTATTAATCCCAAAAGGAAATTGTAGTGTTTCCAGCAGCATACCATAGCAGTAGCACAAAAAATACACAATGGACAAAATACTGAGATAAAATATAAGTGAATATGAGAAGAATACTTAAAAGATACTAAAATAAATCTGAGTAGGCAGATTGAAAATGTCAGAACAGGAGCTTCACCAGAACGTGTTCATGTGTAAACAGGTATAAATATAAATTATGCTGCAGAAAATAACTGTCCTATATAACTCTCAATAATGAAGATAAATGACTTAATCATTAAATAATTACCTTCTTTTATCTTGTTGGTTTATCCCATTCCCACGATAGATAACTAGTGCCCACTGAAAAAACTTTAGCACACAGGATAATTATTTAGTTCCGATAAATAAATAAGCTGTAAACACAAAATAGCTTGTACCCCACAAGATAACCAGTGAAAGAAACAACAACTCGTTTACACAAGAAAATTTAGATATTAGAAAAAATTGAAAATACATTAATATTATTATTAATAGTAATAGCAACAATAAGGTTATTATTATTATTTGTGTATGTCTGGGAGCAGTTCCCAGACATTACTATTTGACCTTTATATAACTTTCCCTCAGCAGCCAATCAGATCGCTCCGTTCAGGATCAGCTGATCAGTCTGTTCAGCCTATTTAGGAAGTAACATGCTAGGGCTATTTCTGCACCAGGAGGGACCGACGGTGGCTAACGGGTTCTAGGACAGAACCAAGTAGACCTCTATGGACCGGATCACCTTCCAGTATGACACCGTCCTGTCTGACGTCCACATGCTGCTGCCCAACACGCGCCACCTGATGACGCGCCTCAACGACGTCGGACAGCCCGTGTTTACGTCTCGGTTTCAGCTCCTGTCTGCCGTGGGGGCAGGAGTTCTGGGGAAGGGGGACGTGGCGGGGAAAGGTGAGGAGAACCCACTCCTGGATGAGGACGGAGACATTGACGTCACGCACCGACCGAGAAAAAGCAGCGGCACGCGGGAGTCGGTGTGTCCCATTATTCTCAACCAGTGCACCCCAGTCCTGGAGGAGGAGGCGGGGGAGGATGCTGACGTCATAAGGATCGAGCACACCATGGCGACCCCCCTGGCGGACGTGGGAAAACAGGTGTGGCGAGGTGCCTGTTACCTGGCTGACTTCATCCTGTCTGAGGCTCACCTGTTCAGAGGAGCTACAGTGCTGGAGCTGGGGGCGGGGACTGGCTTAACCAGCGTCATTATGGCAACCAAGGCCAATAGAGTCTATTGCACTGACGTGGGGAGAGACCTTCTGCGCATGTGCAAGAGGAACGTGACTCTAAACGAGCACCTGATGGTGCGTTCAGGTGCCCAAGTGAGAGTCCGACACCTGGACTGGCTCCAGGATGACCTGTGCACGGATGATGATGATGAGTTCTGCTGGTCGGAGGAGGAAGAGGCGGATCTGTACGACAACACCAACCTCATCATCGCCGCAGACATCTGCTATGACGACGATCTGACCGACGGTCTCTTCAAAACCATCTACCGCTTCTGCTGCGCCTTTTCTCACACCTGCACCGCCTTCATCTCCGTAGAGCGGAGGATGAACTTCACCCTGCGACACATGGACGTGTCCTGTGAGGCCTACAACCATTTCACCCGCTGCCTGAACCAACTCCAGGACATGGAGGACGGTGGGCGTAGATTCAGGGTGGAGCAGGTACCTTCTGACTTTGCACAATTTCTGGAGTATGAACGGGTGGAGCAGCTGGAGTTGTGGAAGATCACAGCCACTCCGGTCGTGAGCCCGGATCCTCCTCAGCAGTCGGAACCCGAAGCTCCGGCCGAAGGTTTGAAATAAATCCAGTCTGGCTTTAAGCTCCAGCGGTTTACCGCCGCCATCAGTCGCAGAAACACAAAGTTTTGGGAGAGTGGACCCGACACCGACGATGAGTCCACGATGTTTTGGGGATAAAATAATGGATGTTTCACTTTGCTCAAATTTTTTATAATTGTCTTACAAAATCAGTCAGAAAACTATGAGCGCAAAAACTTCCTGCGTTAGCGTTGATTCCAGCAGTAATCTTCCTCCTTGTGGACTCTTCATCAGGCATCGCGGTCTTCAGGACTGGAATGCGTTCTGTTTTTACACTATTTTGTCTATGCTATGCTAGGATTAGGGTTTAGGGCTGAAATGAGGCTAGCTACTTTCAGCTGGCATAACTAACTTTAGCTCTCTTAGTCAACATCCGAGTTCTGCATCAGCAAATGTTAGCTAATTTCAGCAACCATTGGTCGGCTACTGACTCTCCGCTTTCATTGCTAACGTAAGCTAATGTCTGTTAACTTAAGTAAAGTTAGCCAGTTTGAACTTTCATAGCTTATTTGAGCTAATTTCAGTTCTGATGGCTACAATTAGAGAATGAAGATTGTGGCTGACGTTAGCTACAAATGAAGCTAATTTCAGGAATCACAAGCTAATTTTTTATCTTGCATAGCTAAAGGTAGTTAATCTCATTTAACGTAGCAGAAGTTGGCTAATCTCGTCTCTCATAACCAAAGTTAGCTAAAGTTGGCGGGGGCTAGCTCATTTCAGTTCGTATCCCGTTCATTCACGTGTTTTAGCTCTCATGGCAAACGTTAGCTTAGCTATGACCGGCAGATAAAAGGACGGGAATCATCCTTCGTGTCAGGCCGAAGACTCGTGGCTATTTTCTCAAAACGTTTCTTTCAGCCTCGCGGATGTTCGCTTCCTGCTTGAAACGGTCCCGGCTGGTTCTGAATCGGATAAAGACGAGGCTGAAAACGGCGAGGGCTCAAATCCTGAAGTGTGTGATGTGATTTTTTGGCTTATATCCACGTGTGGCGTTCAGGTGCGTGGGATTTTTTTGATTCTTGGTGAAAAAGAACGCATGTTGCATGAAAGTATTTTTCTTGGATTCTGACGGACTGTCGGCCCTTTCGGAACAAAGACATGTTCCAGAGGTTCTGGTTATTTGGACGCACCGTCAGGTTGCATCGGGTTTACGGTTCAGTTTGTCGAGTTCTGAATGATAAAAATACAACAACTGAGAATGTTGTGAAAAATTCCTGCCTTTATTTATAAGTGCAGGAAAAATAAATCTTCTCAATAAATGGACCTGTGTCGTGATGCTGATTCACAACAGAACCACAGAACACTGGAAACACCACTTCTTACAGAC
The DNA here is from genome assembly GCA_037951165.1 of Lophius americanus. NCBI lineage: Eukaryota > Metazoa > Chordata > Actinopteri > Lophiiformes > Lophiidae > Lophius > Lophius americanus. The sequence continues at coordinate 10,526 of JBBDHG010000373.1, forward strand.
CACTCCAGCGCCGGTACTTCAATTTCATTCCCAGGTTTCACTCCTTGAATAATCATAATGAAGGACCTCAGAGGAAAAATGAATATATTAGATGAAATAATGACAAACTGATATTTATTACTAACATTCCACACCTCGAACCTGGACCCAACCCAAAATTCTATCTACTAGAGGTCCGTCTCTGACGTCACTGGAGGAATCTTGACCCACTCTTCTCTTCAGAACCGCTTCAGTGCAGAAACACCAGAGGGTTTGTGAGCAGGAACGGATCTTCTCCGGTCCACCACAGCATCTCAGTGGGGTCAGGTCCAGACTCTGATTAGTAGACATTCAGAGGTGGACTTAAAGACTGATGACCTCACATTCTGATGACCTCAGACTCTGATGACATCGCAGACTGATGACCTCACTGACTGATGACCTCACTGACTGATGACCTCACAGACTGATGACCTCACAGACTGATGACCTGACATTCTCCTTTGGTAGAATCAATGTTTCCCTCCATGATGGCGAGTGGTTCTGGTCCTGAAGCAGCAGATAATCTCCTCAAAATTCCACCTCCATGTTGGACCGTAGGTCTGATGTTCTTCTGGTGGAATGCTGTGTTTGGTTTCCACCAGATGGAACGGGACCCTCGTCTTCAAACAGAACAACTTTCCTCTCATCAGTCCAGAGAAGATTCTCCCAGAAGCTTTGAGGGTAGTCAAGGTGTGTTGTGGGTAAATTCAGACCAGCCTTCATTTTCTTCTGGGTCAGCAGTGGTTCTCCTCACCACTCTTCATAAAATGGTAGAGACATGACCTCTGACCTTTACTGAGCTGAGAGAGGCTTGCAGGTCCTTGATGTTATCTCTGGATCTTCTTCGACTTCCTGGACGAACCTTCACCATTTTCTTGGAGGAATTCTAGAAGGTGGTCCACTTCTGTGAAGGTTCTCTGCTTTTCCAGGTCTTCTCCATGTGTAGAGGATGTGTCTGACTGGATCTGTGGAGAACCAGAACCTCCCAAACAACTTTGGAACCCTTCCCAGACTGATGGACCTCAATCACCTTCTGGAATCTCTGTTGATTTTGGTACAATGTGCTGGTGTGTATGTCGGCGTTCAAAGCTGCATGTCCTCCTTCGGCTGAGCTGGACGTCAGACAACGACAAAACATTCACCAAACATTCAAACGGACTGAAAACAACAACAAAGGTATTTTCTAAATCCAGTTTCGAACCTTCTGTCAATATTATTTACGTAATATTGACATATTTAATCAGACGTTGATAAACGGTTGATTTAAAGAACAGAACTTTGATCTGGTTTCTCCACAAGACAGAAAATAAATAAAAGTGTGACATCAAATAAATGATCAAACGAATAATAAAAATAGACTGAATACATTTAAAAGGATTTTACACACGTATGATAATAATAATAATACATGTAATTTAAGGTGCTGCTTTGTTTACAAACAAATAAGTTTGTTGTCAGTTTTTGTTTGGTTGAAGACATCCGCGCTACAGAGACATTATACGGTCAGCATTCAGACACGGGATGAAGAAACATGGAATCGGATCAGAACACCGGTTCTGGTTCGGTAACAGGATGGACTGGTTTAAATAAGTCGTGAAAAATTCTGCTTTTCTACGTAATGCCCCCGTAAACTCCTGAAAACCCAGCGTAGTCGTTTTCATCACTGATTAACCTGATAACTTTATTTCTATTTAGTTCAGGACAGAACATAAATAACACACTTTAGAAGGGATCGTCATACTCCAGACGTTTCATCAGGGATGGATCCAGTTCAAATGTTTTCATGTCTAACGAATGAGAAAGTACTGAGGATAATTAATGCCAGTTGTATTCCTACATCCAGATTCATCGAAACAAATCAAGAGTGATTGTTTAAGAATAATTGTTGAAGAATGATTGTTTAAGAGTGATTGTTTAAGAGTGATTGTTTAAGAATAATTGTTGAAGAGTGATTGTTTAAGAATAATTGTTGAAGAATGATTGTTTAAGAATGAAAACCGATGACATAACTGCAGACATACATCTCAACCTTTAATATTTCACACGGCAATACAGAATAAAAGTCTTATTATAATACCAAAACCCAGTTATCACTTGAACTATTTAATAAATCATTTTCATTTCTTTTGAAAAAGACAAATTCGTAGCTTTTGTTTAAATGAAACGTTGTGTAAGCGCCAATTATTCATGGTTTTGTAACCTAACTGTCGCAGCTGTTCATGTGTCACGTGCGCGTTTCTCACAATCTGATTGGCTCCGCCACAGCGTCACTTTAAAGACGCCTCACGAGCCTTGTTCCTATTGGCCGACCTGGTTTTAGCGCCAGGGTTCAATAAAAAGGAAAGGCGGACAGCAGAAACCGCTCCAGTCTGTCCTCCTCGTCTTAGTTGATGTTAGTGGCTGTAGACTTTTCCCTCCCTTTTTAAACATATTCCCAATTCCTTAGTTTTAATTGATTAGTCTGTGTGAAGTCGCGGATTAAAGATGCTTTCTGCTCGCTCTCCTCTCTCCGTGAAGACTGAGAACAAACTCAGCAGTCAGATGGACAACATGGCGCTGGATAAAGAAAACACGGTGAGATAAGAAGACACACACAACCTTTATTCTGTGTTCCTCTGACGCTTTCCTGCCACATTCGCTCACTAAACGGAGGTTTGTTTGTCTTCCAGCCGCCGAGTCTGAACAAGACCCGCATCCTGTCGTCTAAAACCGCGCGTAAAATCTTCGAGGATCCTCAGGTGAGCCAGAACCAGAACCAGCTCAGAGGGCCGGGAGTTTGATCTGATCAGACAAAATATGGACTCATGTCGACATAATATGGGATTAGTTCGTTTAGTTAGGTCGCGTGGCGCCTTAAGTATCAGCTCTGGCGCCAACGTGAATAATCAGCTGCTTCCGTTGACCGGAGGACAGATGGGAGATTTACGTGATTGCTGAGTATTTACATTTAACCATACGTTCTTGTTTTACTACCTAATCGGGACCAGTTATCGATATTTATGATACCGATTAGCATCGGTTTTCTCCGGTAATGGATGGATGTACCGTGACTCAGCGGACACATTTAGATTTTTGGGTTTATTTGTCTGGTGTGCCTCACTTAGTTTTTTCTACACAGGCCAGAACCTTTAATGACACAAATGTTTGTATTCAGGGAACCGTGTTTGCTCGTCTGCAGCCTCAGACCTTCACACACAGAAGAGAAAGTGTGTCATCTCCATGTTTGTGGCTGCATCTCCTGCATGTCGCATGTTTACGTCCCCAAAGAGTCTCAGATGTTTGGAATCGCCATCACCTCCGTAGATCCTTAACAGGACGACTCAGAACTATTCTGTGGAGCATCTTCAGATTTAGTACCTCCATACACATCGGTACCAGGAAGACCTTTGTTTGGACCTTTCATGACCACGTAGACTGTCTTTAGACCAGCTGAGTGAATGACTGAGTGAGTGAATGACTGCCCACCATCCAGGAGGTTCTTACACATATTGGGTCTGTTATGAGTGAGTCGGATCCGTGAGTTCTGCTGGCTCCGACCTTCATGCTCAGGTGAGTTATAGGATGTAAGGTGACGCTTGTCTCTTGTCTCGTTCAGCCCAAAGGCGTGAAGAAGAGCAGCAGCAGTGAGGAGGAGGAGGAGGAGGAGCCTCTGCTGAAGGATAACCCTCGGCGCTTCGTCGTGTTCCCCATCCAGTACCACGACATCTGGCAGATGTACAAGAAGGCCGAGGCCTCCTTCTGGACCGCGGAGGAGGTACCGCTGGACAGGAGCGAGATGTTTTGTCGCTCTGACCCTGAGACCCCCCAGGTCTGACAGTACCTTGTGTTTTCAGGTGGATCTTTCTAAGGACCTGCAGCACTGGGAGTCTCTGAAGGACGAGGAGAGGTACTTCATCTCTCACGTGTTGGCTTTCTTCGCCGCCAGCGACGGCATCGTCAACGAGAACCTGGTGAGAAACGTGTTTGCGAGCTGTTGGCGTTCGCCATCTGCTGTGACTCCTCATGATGTCCAGAAGCCTCAAATATCTAGTCCCCCATCTTCTGACTGCTCGTCCCCCGTGTGACCACCAGGTGGAGCGCTTCTCCCAGGAGGTGCAGGTGACTGAGGCCAGGTGTTTCTACGGTTTCCAGATCGCCATGGAGAACATCCACTCAGAGATGTACAGCCTCCTCATCGACACCTACATCAGGGAGCCCAAAGAGAGGTGAGGTTCTGTCAGTGGTGTCAGTGGTGTCTGCTGGTCTGTGCTGTGTCTAATGGTGCATTCAATGACCCACAGGGAATACCTCTTCAACGCTGTTGAGACTCTGCCTTGTGTGAAGAAAAAAGCCGACTGGGCGCTCAACTGGATCGGTAACAAGAGCGCCAACTACGGTAGGCTGCTCGCCATGACGCGGCGGGATGATGAGGTTTGGTGTGGATCTTCTACGGGCGTTGAACTGAACTCTGTTCTCCTTCAGGAGAGCGTGTTGTGGCCTTCGCCGCCGTAGAGGGAATCTTCTTCTCCGGTTCCTTCGCGTCCATCTTCTGGCTGAAGAAGAGGGGCCTGATGCCCGGCCTGACCTTCTCCAACGAACTCATCAGCAGAGACGAGGTGACATGATGATACAATCAGCTTCAGTCTGTGGCCTTCAGGGTCCTCTGTATGAACCCGTGTCTGTGTGGCCTTCAGGGTCCTCTGTATGAACCCGTGTCTGTGTGGCCTTCAGGGTCCTCTGTATGAACCCGTGTCTGTGTGGCCTTCAGGGTCCTCTGTATGAACCCGTGTCTGTGGTGCTTTCAGGGTCTTCACTGTGACTTTGCGTGTCTGATGTTCAAACACCTGCTGAACAAGCCGTCCACAGAAACCGTCGCCGGCATCATCAAGAACGCGGTGGAGATCGAGCAGGTAGGTTCTGGGCATCAGGAGGGGTTGGAGGTGTGGTCCTGCTCTCTGTGGGTCCGGGCGGGCTGACTGGTTCTGCTGTGGTGTTCAGGAGTTCCTGACGGAGGCTCTGCCGGTGAAGCTGATTGGGATGAACTGCCAGCTGATGAAGCAGTACATCGAGTTCGTGGCCGACAGACTGATGCTGGAGCTCGGCTTCGCCAAGGTGAGCGGGTCCTCCGGAACCGGCCTGTCCCTCCAGAGCGGTCTGTGGTGATGAGACGCGCAGGGGTACGGACCTCAGCCGATCATGGGGGCTGAGTGCTGGCGCCGACGCTCTGTCGGAGGACGAGTGGTCCGCCCGCAGACCGGCGGCAGCACGATACGCACGCCGTCTGAACAGACCTCAGAAACCCAAAGCGGTTTCTGCTGGAGGGGAGAGGCGGTTCTGCATCGCCCCAAAAGCTCTAGACTTGTAATGTCGACCCCAAACGGAACCTTTGCCGCGTTTAGATTAAAGTAGCTGACCTTTGACCTTTGCCTGCAGATCTACCGGGTGGAGAACCCCTTTGACTTCATGGAGAACATCTCTCTGGAGGGAAAGACCAACTTCTTCGAGAAGCGGGTCGGCGAGTACCAGAGGATGGGCGTCATGGCGGGTCCCACGGACAACACCTTCAGGCTGGACGCCGACTTCTGAGGGCGGAGGAGGTGGAGCGCTCAGTGAGACGATGAAGGATGAAGCCGCCCTGCAGGATTGGCGCTGGTGTCCAGCAGAACCTTGACAAAGTTTACATGGAGTCTCTACAGGCGGAGAGGCTGACAGATATTTATTCTTCCGTTCTGACGTTGAGCCGTCGGCACCACTCGGATCGGAAACGGCTTTTATAGAGTTTGATGGTTTTATGATGGATTGTATGTCTTTTACCTCATAATGTGTTTAAGTGTATTTCTATTGTAACTTGTACATTTTAGTTTTTTTATAATAAAGTCAAAGGCACTACATTTAAAAACATCTAAAAGGTTCTTGAGCTGCTCAACGTGGCAGCAGGACGGGTCCAAAGCAGCAGCTCAACAGAACAATCTTTCTTCTTTGGTGCTGGAGGTGAGAGAGAGAATAAAAGAGTTTCTATTTAAAATAAATGCTTCATTTGAGGTCGGTTCATATTTTGCTGAAGTTAGATTTGAGATCTTTTCAGGTAAATATCTGCTTCTACAAACTAAATGTCGCTCTCTAAACAAACAACTTCTTTATGCCAGATTAACTTTATGCCTCATGTTTTCACACCTGGATATGACAATATGTTATGATAATATATCTTCATGCATTCATCTTGTTTTATTTTTAACGAGCTTAGAGGACATGAATCTAAAACTGCCATCAAGTATTCGTGACATTAAACTTAAACTATATCCGCTTTGACCGACCTCACGTCTCAGAGGACATTAGTCCTGGATCATCACTTAAATGTCAATCATTAGTTTTTTAAACCCCGAAAGAACGATTTGTTTCCATGAAGCGGTGTTTTTGTTAATTACCATTAATGGAGTCACAAGATGAATTTACCGCCTCCGACCCATCTTCATCTTCAAAAGGTTCATCTTCACAATTCACTTCTAATAGTTCGAAAACATACGATCGAAATAAAAACCTCTCCAGTAATCAGATCAACTCTGGGTTTTTAAGTTTTCCTCTGTGACGCTGTTTGTCTCATCCTCGTAAATCTGTCCGTGATGACGTAAGCAGGAAGTTCACGACAAAATAGCTGCTGCTCTGCCTCAGAATGTCGACTACAAACCCGAGACAAACCTTTATAAACCCGGTAAAAAGCCATTCTCACTTCAAATCACCTCGATAACTGTTTGTGATGAGTTGGTCACTTGAAACCAAATTAATTTGAATTGTTATTTGATGAGGTTCTTAGCACGAGAATAACCGTTTATATTCAAAACCTGCTCACAATAATGTTTTTACAAAGAATTCTCTCATTCAACGTGTCGAAAACAAACTTTCTTCCTGTTAATGTTCCTAATGTAACGTTTCAGCCACCAACTACCGTAAAGTGTTTGTCAGACGTGAAGCTGAACTTTCGTTCCGGAAACTTCCCTTCGGTCCGCGGATGGATCTGTTCATGAGCCTGACCAGAATAAGAAGCCTTTATTTCACACATATAATCATACAAGTTGTACAACTGAGCGACATTGGTTCTCTGCTGATGAAACCTAGACCGGGGCAGCGACCAGCAGCAGACTGGGCTTCATGGAACTGAGCTACAGCCTGATGACTGAGTTCAACTAAATATATTCACGTTCGAAAAGAAACAATCTGTGTTTCATTAATGCCGAATTAAAGTGTGACTTCTTATCATTCGTCCTGTAATATAAGTGAGGTAAGTAAAACGGTAAACGCTTGAATGTAAGAGATTAAATATTAAAAGACTCAGAATCGCTGAAGGGCTCTGGTGTTTGGTGGATATAAAAGTCAAACGATGTCAAAAGAAAAAAAACCTACAACTTTTATGCAGATTTTTTGTTCAGTTTGTATTTCATGACATTAACAACCTGCATTTTGTTCCTTAATAACCTTTTATATTAACAAACATACATCATTTATTTAGAAGATAATACATTCTAGCCAGCTGACAGTGTGTCCCGCCTCCGGCCCCAAACCTCCTCCTGAGAGCCGCTGGAGGAGCTGCTCCTCCGTGAAGGAGTCGTGTGTGGGGAGTAGTCCTCACACCTGGACTGAACTCTTCTCCTTACTGATTAGATGAAGAGTTGTCTCCAGAGGAAAAACCTGCAGACAGCAGCTGTTGTGAATTGGCGCTTTATAAATAAAGATTGATTGAATCCACAAACATCAAAATCTGCTCCCTAGTTACATTTGAACTAATAACAGTGCTCAAGTAAAATATCAAGCCTAAACTTCGGTATTTCATTGGATTTATACTCTGAAGCATTTTTTAACTAATTATTTTTCCTTTCTGATGGAGGAAAAGTTCAAAGTTAAATGTTTTATCCTCCAGCGACAAACGATGACATCATTGTTTTAGTGGTTGCCTTTATGTGGAGGAATAATTATTCACTTTTGTTTAACTCACATTTGATGTTCTGAATAAGAGGAACGGTTTGGATGGGATATAGATACATTTTAGATTTGAGTTCATTTAGTTTGGACCGGCCCGGACCGGCCCGGTCCAGTAACTCGTGACTTTCTCAGTGGATCTGCAGACTCCCTGAATGAAAAAAACTCTTTGATGTAATATGAAGGTCGTCTTTCTCCAGATGATCCCCTTCGCCGGGACAATCCTGGGCGGTTTGCTGCCGGGGGAAATGGTTCTCATCCAGGGCTCGGTGCCGCCTGACGCCGACAGGTAGGAACATGATCTCAGGTGTGACCTGAGTCACCTGTGTTTATGGCGACACAAACCGGGTACTCACCCGTCATGCCTCTGTGACGCCCGGCAGGTTTCAGGTAGATTTCACCTGCGGCAGCAGCGTGAAGCCGAGGGCGGACGTGGCCTTTCACTTCAACCCGAGGTTCAAGAGGGCGCCGTGTGTCGTCTGCAACACGCTGCAGTTGGAGCACTGGGGCCGAGAAGAGATCCTGCAACAGACCCCCTTTACTGCCGGCGCCGCCTTTGAAGTCCTGGTCCTGGTCCTGACTGACAGGTTTAAGGTGAGAGGTGAGCTCTCGGACCTAATCGGACCCACAGCAGAGGAATTAAGGCCAGAAAACTGTTTTGGAGGTAAAGCTCCCCTAGTGGTGGAAACATGCAACAGACCTTTCCCAGAATCAATCCAGTTTGTCCTCGCTCCATGTGTGGATAAAGAAGAAGAAAGATTCCTTTATTAGTCACATAGTTATACAGTACAACATAGTGAAATTACTTCTCTGCATTTGACCCATCCCTGAGGGAGCAGTGGGCGGCCCCTCGTGGAGCGCCCGGGGAGCTAAGGATTCAGGGTCTTGCTCAAGGACCCTACGACAAGTAGACCCTGGTGGGATTCGAACCGGCTACCTTCCAATCTTCTGATTGGGAGTCGGCCGCTCTACCCACTGAGCCACAGCCGCCCCACTGTGACATATTTTCCCAAAAAGACATAATGGGTTTTGGGAATCCCACTAACAGTCCAACCGAAAGAGGCGGGCTCAGTGTGACAGAACTTTTTTCTATGGTTTGAACTTGAGGACCGATAACAGGAAGTAGAACATGAGGCGTTTAGTCCTGGTAAATAATATCATAATAACAGTGGAGAAAACACATCAGAAGGCTGGAAGAGAGACTCCGCCCACGTAGGTGATGATGATCAGATAAACCCAAACCTTGGTTCTGACGTCCAGGTGTCAGACCGTAGAACTGTCTGCTCGTGTTTTTGCCGTTACTTGGACTTTAATAAAGGAGTCTTTGTTCCAGGTGGCGGTGAACGGCGCTCATGTTCTGGAGTACAAACACAGACTGGATCTGGAGCGGGTCGACACCCTATCCATATCTGGGAAGGTGAAAGTCGAAGCTGTGGGCGTCATACCGAGCGCTGTGAGTCCTTCCCCCTGGTTCTGTTCAGATGCTGCTCTTCATGTGATCCAGTCTAACCCATGTTTTGATCTCGTTGTTTGTAGAGTCCAGCTTCCTCTGCATCCGGTCCGACCGATCAGCACCCGCAGGTGAGTGTGATGATGTCACACGGTTCATTAATCCTTAAGACAAAATGAGTCTTCGAACCTGAGCCTCGTCTCGCACGGAACCAGAACCTCCACAGATGAACTCTGATCTGAACCAGCAGGAGACTGAAAGGTGCTGAGTCATCACGCGCTTCAGGAGTCTCGCCTCAGGCGGTCGCCATCGCAGCAGGTCCGCCCTCAGGCAGAACAAGGATAGGAGTGAGGATGAGGGGGCCGTTGGCTGTCAATCATCCAGTTAGAGGCAGTTTAACGTCAGTCGGCGGGAGGGAGGAGCCTCGGACCGCGCCTTTAATCTGTCTTTGTGTTGTTGAGAAAATAGTTGTTTTTTGATTCATGTTTAATATGTTATGTGTTTCTTCATCCCACAGAACCTTATCTCTTCTTCAGGAGACTTGGTGAGTTTCACTGCTGCGTCATGGGAGCTGTTAACACTCTTAACACGATAAAACATCGACAAACTGTTTATATTTTAATTACGTTTATGACATCATCCCGTCATGTCTACTTCCTGTGGATGGACGTCTGTTTCTACTTCCTGTGGATGGATGTTTGATTCTACTTCCTGTGGATGGATGTTTGTGTTTATGTCCCTCTGTTGATTGTCTGTCTCACGCTGGAGACGTTATTCAGCGGTTCTGATCCACTGAATATCAGAACCACTGATATTCAGTTGACGCCTCCTCTTCATCCTACGTCTTCATCCTACGTCTTCATCCTACGTCTTCATCCTATGTCTTCATATCTATGTTTTACATTTTCATTTCCTTATAGGAACCATATATCAATATCTGTGTTTACTATTTTTATTGGTACGATATTTTATGTTTATTTGACAGAATTTATTATTTTTACTTTGGTTAAATTTTATTATATTTTTTATTTATACGAGTTATTTGTTTAAATGTTTGAACCTTATAACTTGTTTTGGACGGTTCTGCAGAAACAGACTGCGGTTTTTTCTCCTCGTGTGATGGACGTGTCTCTGTCTCCCTCAGAGCGTCCCCCTCAGAGGTGGGCTTCAGGGCGGTCTGAGCGCCGGCCGCAGCATCAGGGTTAAAGGAGAAACCCACCAGGACGCAGACAGGTACTCAACACGCCTGTGGGACACCCCTCGGCGCGCCTGTGGGACACCCCTCGGCGCTCCTGTGGGACACCCCTCGGCGCGCCTGTGGGACACCCCTCGGCGCTCCTGTGGGACACCCCTCGGCGCGCCTGTGGGACACCCCTCGGCGCGCCTGTGGGACACCCCTCGGCGCGCCTGTGGGACACCCCTCGGCGCTCCTGTGGGACACCCCTCGGCGCGCCTGTGGGACACCCCTCGGCGCACCTGTGGGACACCCCTCGTGGGACACCCCTCTGGGTCTATTATCTTTAGCCACATTTGGACGGGAGGGATTGTCTTCTTCTCTGAATATGGAAAAGGTGGAATTCAGCAGAATTTGGTTTAAATAAAATTTTACTTTGGGAAGTTAGGGCATGTTAAAGAAGCTTAAAAAAAATAAATACAAAATTCAGAGTTGATCCTGGGTGGAGCCAGAAATGGCCAGAAGGACGTATCTCATCTGGCCTGGGAAAGCCTCGGGGTGTGGTGGGTCCTGGGGACCCTGAGGAGGATAATGTATGAATGAATATAAATAAATATATTTAGATAATAAAATTGCCAGAGTTTAGACTGAGACTGATTCCTGGTGGAACCTCTGGCGCCTGGGGTGACTTTAAACGCTGTTCTATTGATATATTTATATATATATATATTCATATATATATTTATATTTATATACAGACTGACCTCTAATGTTTGAACGTTTCTGTCTTTTGATTTCCTGTTCCAGTTTCTGCGTGAACCTGAGAGTCTCTGGCAGCAGTGACATCGCTTTCCACCTGATAGCGCGTCTGAAGAGCGCCGCCCTCGTCGGGAACTCCTTCCTGTCTGGCTGCTGGGGCGCCGAGGAGACGGCCCCGGCCTCATTCCCTTTCTCCGCAGGGCAATACTTTGAGGTACCAACCGATTCCACAGTGAGGCGCTCCAACACCATAGTCACATCCTATAACATCTGTAGTAGCTCCACTGAGTTAGCCATAACATTACAACCACTGACAGGTGAAGTGAGTAACATTTATCATGCGGTAACTGTGACACCTGTCTGCAGGTTCATGTGTAGCTTCTCCCATTCATCCATTCATCCATTCATCGTCAGCGGACAACAACCTGACTGACTGAAGAGTTACAATAATTCAACTTATTGTAACTCATTGTTTTGATAGTAAATGCTCCATAAACCATGTTTAGTGTGAAAACAAGTGCTGTCTGTGTTCAGCAGCCTTGAGGAACCGTTTGTTCTCCTCAGGGCCTCTTTAGAACGTCGGCCTGGAGGCACAGAAAGAATCCAGAACCCGATCTGATCAGCTGATCGTTAAATCCCTGAAAAGTCCAGGATCCTTTTTTGAGACATCATGGCTGCTGCTGCAGGTCCTTCATGATGACGCGATAACTCAAAAGTTATGTCGTGGATCCTTTTCACATTCGATTCCCACATAGACCACGGTGTGAGGAAGAGCTGGATTGATTTTGGGAAAGGTGGGTGGCTTATTTCTGACACAATTGGGTAATAATTCTCTGGCGCTGGTCAGATTTAGTGTCTAATTGTCTCATATGAATCGTCTGGAGGAGATCTATCTGGTGTTTATTCATAGACACAGTTAGGTTGAGTCTCTGTGGGATCTGATCCTAGAACAGACTGATGACATCATAGACATAGTTGGGTTGAGTCTCTGTGGGATCTGATCCTAGAACAGACTGATGACATCATAGACATAGTTGGGTTGAGTCACTATGGGATCTGATCCTAGAACAGACTGATGACATCATAGACATAGTTGGGTTGAGTCACTGTGGGATCTGATCCTAGAACAGACTGATGACATCATAGAAATAGTTAGGTTGAGTCTCTGTGGGATCTGATCCTAGAACAGACTGATGACATCATAGACATAGTTGGGTTGAGTCACTGTGGGATCTGATCCTAGAACAGACTGATGACATCATAGACACAGGTAGGTTGAGTCTCTGTGGGATCTGATCCTAGAACAGACTGATGACATCATAGACACAGGTAGGTTGAGTCTCTGTGGGATCTGATCCTAGAACAGACTGATGACATCATAGACACAGGTAGGTTGAGTCTCTGTGGGATCTGATCCTAGAACAGACTGATGACATCATAGACATAGTTGGGTTGAGTCTCTGTGGGATCTGATCCTAGAACAGACTGATGACATCATAGACATAGTTGGGTTGAGTCTCTGTGGGATCTGATCCTAGAACAGACTGATGACATCATAGACATAGTTGGGTTGAGTCACTATGGGATCTGATCCTAGAACAGACTGATGACATCATAGACATAGTTGGGTTGAGTCACTGTGGGATCTGATCCTAGAACAGACTGATGACATCATAGAAATAGTTAGGTTGAGTCTCTGTGGGATCTGATCCTAGAACAGACTGATGACATCATAGACATAGTTGGGTTGAGTCACTATGGGATCTGATCCTAGAACAGACTGATGACATCATAGACACAGTTAGGTTGAGTCTCTGTGGGATCTGATCCTAGAACAGACTGATGACATCATAGACACAGTTAGGTTGAGTCTCTGTGGGATCTGATCCTAGAACAGACTGATGACATCATAGACATAGTTGGGTTGAGTCACTGTGGGATCTGATCCTAGAACAGACTGATGACAACATAGACATAGTTGGGTTGAGGCCCTGTTGGAGATTATTGATGAGTCACATTTGATGGGAGGAGTTTTAGGGGATAGACCCCTGCTGATGACAGCTGGGACTTGTTTCTCCTGAAGTTCTCTGCTCAAGTCTTGGATCAAGAACAAGAACCAACTGTTTGGTCGTTTCTGTCCTTCAGACATCCTATAATAGCAGCAGGTTTTAAGACTGAATAGTTTGTATGATTACCGTACTGACGGCGCGTCTCCTCTGCAGATCATCCTCCTCTGCGAAGCTCAGCGCTTCAGAGTCGCCGTTAACGGGCTCCACCTGCTGGACTACAAGCACCGGGTCCAAGACCTGAGCCGGATCAGCCAGCTGGAGGTTCTGGGAGACGTCTCGCTGCTGGACGTCAAGATCCGGTGAACTTTACTGCAGCAGGAGCGCCGAGATTGTAGAAGACGTGTGTAGTAGTCCATCAGTGACATCACTTCCTGTGGATGAATGTAACCTACCTCTGTCTCCTCCCCCCTGAGGTCACAACCCCTTCAGTGAACAAACATCCTTTGACTGTTTGTCAACATGTTTGTTTTATTTACACTGGAGGGAAACGATTGTGGTGAATGTTTACTCACGTTTATTATTAACACGTCCGTTAAGTCATTAAAGTACTTAAAGTATCAAAAGTGTTCAGTCGGCCGTCAAGTTAGAAAAATACAAAAGACTTAAAGAGTCAATGTCTGAGACGGGGGTCCGATCGAGGTCCGATCAGAACTTAAAGTGTCCTTTTTTAATCTGAGGCTTTATGACAATTTGATTATTTTATTTACACATTCTATAGAATTATGAAAAAACAACAGAATAGAAAAGAATAGATTCATAATAGATGATGGTTTGTCTCCGTCTCTCAGAGTTTCACAGAATCATTTAGTTTTTATTCATCGACAACCAGAAAACTTTATTTTACAAGTTAAAACTTACATCTAACATCAATCGGTTTCTAAACTTTAAATGTTTGTTGGTGAACGTCTGGAATAATTCAGACATTTCAGTCTTCTGTCACAATAAAGAGTAAAAGGAGAAAAGAGTCGTGAACAGAATAAAGGAGTATTTCACATTAAATGTGAACAACTTCAGGTTTTCTTGTTTCGGACGCAGCAGCGCCGACACACGTGTAACGGCTGGAGGACGAGAACGCACCGCCTCACTTACTGAAAACGTGCGTTCTGTTAACTAATACGTTTATTATTTATCGTTCTAAAAAAGGATGAACTCCATCTCCCCCAGTTCTCCCTAGCACCTCCTCCAAGGAGGAGTCGGAGGTTTATCAGTCTGGATGAACGCCCATGTCTGATAACAGAAGGGAGAAGCGCTGGCTATCGCAGTGCATTCTGGGACTTGTAGTGTCTCTGGTGTTTTTACTGTAGACCAGCAGGACAGTTATACAGATTAAATATTGTCGTGCGGGCCGGATGTGGCCCGCGGGCCTCGAGTTTGACACGTCTGGCGTGAGATGACATTTAATCAACAGGAACAGCAGAACAAGTTTCTGTTGAATTAGGCATAGTGTCCTACTGGTGAGACCCAGGAGGTACTTGGGTCTGTGTGGGTCCAGTCCGGCTGGAACCAGTTCTTAATGCAGTTACGGACTTGGTCTGAGGGGGCGGAGCCTCTTCAAGACCTGGTTGCAGTCAGAATAGTTTTTTCTGATTCTCTTTTAAAGGCAGTACTTTCAGGTTCTGAAGGAAACAGGTTTTCTTTTCAAAGTTGTTTAATTACAAAACTAAAAGACAAACTGTACAAACGCGACTCTAAGGTGGATTCACCAAAACATTATGTACACAAACAAACCGGGTCTAGATAAAAAGTGAGTTCATCCTAAAAGTGTTCATGTCTGGAGATAAAAGGAACCCGGCGGACCGGGTTCCAGTCAAATGATTCTGTACAGCAATATCAGCGCCTGGACTTCCTCCACCTCCTCCGCCCTCAGAAGTCGGCGTCCAGCCTGAAGGTGTTGTCCGTGGGACCCGCCATGACGCCCATCCTCTGGTACTCGCCGACCCGCTTCTCGAAGAAGTTGGTCTTTCCCTCCAGAGAGATGTTCTCCATGAAGTCAAAGGGGTTCTCCACCCGGTAGATCTGCAGGCAAAGGTCAAAGGTCAGCTACTTTAATCTAAACGCGGCAAAGGTTCCGTTTGGGGTCGACATTACAAGTCTAGAGCTTTTGGGGCGATGCAGAACCGCCTCTCCCCTCCAGCAGAAACCGCTTTGGGTTTCTGAGGTCTGTTCAGACGGCGTGCGTATCGTGCTGCCGCCGGTCTGCGGGCGGACCACTCGTCCTCCGACAGAGCGTCGGCGCCAGCACTCAGCCCCCATGATCGGCTGAGGTCCGTACCCCTGCGCGTCTCATCACCACAGACCGCTCTGGAGGGACAGGCCGGTTCCGGAGGACCCGCTCACCTTGGCGAAGCCGAGCTCCAGCATCAGTCTGTCGGCCACGAACTCGATGTACTGCTTCATCAGCTGGCAGTTCATCCCAATCAGCTTCACCGGCAGAGCCTCCGTCAGGAACTCCTGAACACCACAGCAGAACCAGTCAGCCCGCCCGGACCCACAGAGAGCAGGACCACACCTCCAACCCCTCCTGATGCCCAGAACCTACCTGCTCGATCTCCACCGCGTTCTTGATGATGCCGGCGACGGTTTCTGTGGACGGCTTGTTCAGCAGGTGTTTGAACATCAGACACGCAAAGTCACAGTGAAGACCCTGAAAGCACCACAGACACGGGTTCATACAGAGGACCCTGAAGGCCACACAGACACCGGTTCATACAGAGGACCCTGAAGGCCACACAGACACGGGTTCATACAGAGGACCCTGAAGGCCACACAGACACGGGTTCATACAGAGGACCATGAAGGCCACACAGACACGGGTTCATACAGAGGACCATGAAGGCCACACAGACACGGGTTCATACAGAGGACCCTGAAGGCCACAGACTGAAGCTGATTGTATCATCATGTCACCTCGTCTCTGCTGATGAGTTCGTTGGAGAAGGTCAGGCCGGGCATCAGGCCCCTCTTCTTCAGCCAGAAGATGGACGCGAAGGAACCGGAGAAGAAGATTCCCTCTACGGCGGCGAAGGCCACAACACGCTCTCCTGAAGGAGAACAGAGTTCAGTTCAACGCCCGTAGAAGATCCACACCAAACCTCATCATCCCGCCGCGTCATGGCGAGCAGCCTACCGTAGTTGGCGCTCTTGTTACCGATCCAGTTGAGCGCCCAGTCGGCTTTTTTCTTCACACAAGGCAGAGTCTCAACAGCGTTGAAGAGGTATTCCCTGTGGGTCATTGAATGCACCATTAGACACAGCACAGACCAGCAGACACCACTGACACCACTGACAGAACCTCACCTCTCTTTGGGCTCCCTGATGTAGGTGTCGATGAGGAGGCTGTACATCTCTGAGTGGATGTTCTCCATGGCGATCTGGAAACCGTAGAAACACCTGGCCTCAGTCACCTGCACCTCCTGGGAGAAGCGCTCCACCTGGTGGTCACACGGGGGACGAGCAGTCAGAAGATGGGGGACTAGATATTTGAGGCTTCTGGACATCATGAGGAGTCACAGCAGATGGCGAACGCCAACAGCTCGCAAACACGTTTCTCACCAGGTTCTCGTTGACGATGCCGTCGCTGGCGGCGAAGAAAGCCAACACGTGAGAGATGAAGTACCTCTCCTCGTCCTTCAGAGACTCCCAGTGCTGCAGGTCCTTAGAAAGATCCACCTGAAAACACAAGGTACTGTCAGACCTGGGGGGTCTCAGGGTCAGAGCGACAAAACATCTCGCTCCTGTCCAGCGGTACCTCCTCCGCGGTCCAGAAGGAGGCCTCGGCCTTCTTGTACATCTGCCAGATGTCGTGGTACTGGATGGGGAACACGACGAAGCGCCGAGGGTTATCCTTCAGCAGAGGCTCCTCCTCCTCCTCCTCCTCACTGCTGCTGCTCTTCTTCACGCCTTTGGGCTGAACGAGACAAGAGACAAGCATCACCTTACATCCTATAACTCACCTGAGCATGAAGGTCGGAGCCAGCAGAACTCACGGATCCGACTCACTCATAACAGACCCAATATGTGTAAGAACCTCCTGGATGGTGGGCAGTCATTCACTCACTCAGTCATTCACTCAGCTGGTCTAAAGACAGTCTACGTGGTCATGAAAGGTCCAAACAAAGGTCTTCCTGGTACCGATGTGTATGGAGGTACTAAATCTGAAGATGCTCCACAGAATAGTTCTGAGTCGTCCTGTTAAGGATCTACGGAGGTGATGGCGATTCCAAACATCTGAGACTCTTTGGGGACGTAAACATGCGACATGCAGGAGATGCAGCCACAAACATGGAGATGACACACTTTCTCTTCTGTGTGTGAAGGTCTGAGGCTGCAGACGAGCAAACACGGTTCCCTGAATACAAACATTTGTGTCATTAAAGGTTCTGGCCTGTGTAGAAAAAACTAAGTGAGGCACACCAGACAAATAAACCCAAAAATCTAAATGTGTCCGCTGAGTCACGGTACATCCATCCATTACCGGAGAAAACCGATGCTAATCGGTATCATAAATATCGATAACTGGTCCCGATTAGGTAGTAAAACAAGAACGTATGGTTAAATGTAAATACTCAGCAATCACGTAAATCTCCCATCTGTCCTCCGGTCACCGGAAGCAGCTGATTATTCACGTTGGCGCCAGAGCTGATACTTAAGGCGCCACGCGACCTAACTAAACGAACTAATCCCATATTATGTCGACATGAGTCCATATTTTGTCTGATCAGATCAAACTCCCGGCCCTCTGAGCTGGTTCTGGTTCTGGCTCACCTGAGGATCCTCGAAGATTTTACGCGCGGTTTTAGACGACAGGATGCGGGTCTTGTTCAGACTCGGCGGCTGGAAGACAAACAAACCTCCGTTTAGTGAGCGAATGTGGCAGGAAAGCGTCAGAGGAACACAGAATAAAGGTTGTGTGTGTCTTCTTATCTCACCGTGTTTTCTTTATCCAGCGCCATGTTGTCCATCTGACTGCTGAGTTTGTTCTCAGTCTTCACGGAGAGAGGAGAGCGAGCAGAAAGCATCTTTAATCCGCGACTTCACACAGACTAATCAATTAAAACTAAGGAATTGGGAATATGTTTAAAAAGGGAGGGAAAAGTCTACAGACACTAACATCAACTAAGACGAGGAGGACAGACTGGAGCGGTTTCTGTTGTCCGCCTTTCCTTTTTATTGAACCCTGGCGCTAAAACCAGGTCGGCCAATAGGAACAAGGCTCGTGAGGCGTCTTTAAAGTGACGCTGTGGCGGAGCCAATCAGATTGTGAGAAACGCGCACGTGACACATGAACAGCTGCGGAAAACAAAGGCTTTGTTTGAAAAGTTACGAAACTGAAAATTTTGCGTTTTACGACGTTTTACTTTTCACCAAACTTGAATTTGTATCCCTTAAAACCATCATACATGAGGCATTGTATGATAAACGTATGAAAGTGATGTCTCTATTGAAATAAACCGTTTCGAGATCAGATCAGATCTTAGAGTGATGATGAAATAGAAGCTGGTACATTAAAATTAACATGAAGTGCCTAGAAATAATAAGATGTATTTGTGCAGGGGTGTACATATTTGTCCAGATATGATAATTATAAAAAAATGTGTTAAGTGCTCGATATTTGTAGAAATTTTGCAGAAAATATTAGGTCTTGAAGGATTTGATAGGTTAAAGATTGTACTAAAACTCGGGCAGGATGTCTACAGTATAATTGATCAATAACTAACACTTAACACAGTATTTAAATGCAGCTGAAAAGGTTTTAGTCAGACACTTATGAGTACTTGCGCTCATTTTGTCGTTATTTCCTGCTTTATTCCCGCTGCCGCGCTTTTCCTTGTTTACCTTCGAATTAAGGGCGTTGTTCCCAAACAATTTAGCGCCATAACACGAATCTACACAATAAATACCCATTTTAACAAACCCATTCTGCACGTACAACAGCCCTCTTTTCATGCCGTATGACAATTTGCGATTTGAACAATAATAAACACGGATTCCAGATTCTTTCGCGGGTGCTATGTTGTTTCTTTATTAAGATATTGTTTCTTTATTAAGATATTGTACCTCCATTCGGATCACGTTTCTGGCTCGGGAAAAAAAAAAAAATCGTTTTAGTCTCATTTTTCTCCTTTTTTTCACAAAGTTTTTCTTCCCTTCAGCTGAAGCTGACAGTCTGAAAGATACTTCCGGGTTGCTGCCGGAAGGGAGAGATGTAATTGGCTGTTTGACTTGATTATAATCCTTTGATTACGTCACTACCGCCCTCTAGCGACCGGGGGAACTAACTGTAACATCCGGCACTGCGGCGTTCACATCAGTTCCGTTTTATTTCGGTCTGATACGATTATTACAGTCTGACCGCGATTATACAAATTAATCGAAACTATTTCTCATAATCTTGATGATCATCTCCAGTTATCTGCATTAAACGATTTGATGTATCAGAAATGTCATAAATCGTCACTATTTCCAACTTGTGTTCCGCTGGTCGATATTTGACCGTCACTGATGATCTCATCTCTTAAACTTTTATAATTTAGGTTTTCAATGGTAATATCTCGCGAAGCCTAACTTTTGAATAAACTCATGCTGATGCAAACATCCTGATTTATTTATTTACCAAGTCAAATGTGGCTTTGGGATCAGTTTGTTTTAAATCCAAACAGAATTAGAGCCCAGAATCTCTAATAATCTGATATCGTAGTAAAAAGGTCTTAGTCGCCTTTGAAACAACAAATCTCAAAGTCGAGATGAATAATGGTATCAGATATTATAACGTTGGACAAAATAAGTGTAAAATATAATTTATACATCATGTAAATATAAAAATAATATGAAAGAAACATCCATTCATTCTCTATCCTTCCTTAGAGTAAAAATAAGATGTATCAAACATTTCCACACTGTTACATCACTTTTTCTCTAAAATTATATACATATTCTTAATTTCATCAAAGGTGGAAGAAAAAGCAAAGATCATCTAGTTGCCATTTGATAACAAGCAAAATTAGTATTGTTTTATTTCTAGAGTGTTTTTTGTCGTCTGTGTACTAAAACTGTAAAAGAAATCTTCCTGCAGGTAGAAATAAAGGGACCCAAATGAAACCAGGAAAGATTATTGGAAGGTTTTAGTTTACCTGGAAACAGAGCAGCTGGGGTGATGCTCCGTGGAATCTTTCAGTATTTTTAGCCACGATTGTGCGAAAAACACACATTTGAAGGCGTCTTACCTGAAACCTGAGGACGAGGATCTGAGACCGATCTCCACAAGAAGACGTGAAGTTCCCCTGGACCTCCAGAGAAAGCCCGATCTCCCTGCTCCTCTCAGGAGGGTAGTTCAGTCAGACACGCCCTCCGCTCTAATATTCCTGTTGCTCCTTATAAGGAAGTGATACGACACTTAAGGAAGATGAGCTCCCGCTCAACGGAGGAACCGTTTTACCGCTGGAACCTTTCAGACAGAAGAGAAACCATGACTTCCTGTGCTGAAGCTGCAGGAGGTTCTGATAGAGATGCATGAAGGATCGAGACCCACTAAAGGAGACGAAAGTAACCTGAACCTGCAGCGATGTAGTGAACGTCAACGTGACCGCCATTAAAGTAGAAGAGATAGAACGTTCAAATGTCCATGAGAGCAGAATTTACTGACCCCAGTCAGACATGTGACGTTCAACATGATGACCCACTGTGACATCACCATGTCTTCTAACCGGGAGGAGGTAGAATGTCGCTTCATCATCTCGCTGCTCAGGAGGTAGAATGTCACTTCATCATCTCGCTGTTTAAGGACGTAGAATGTCGCTTCATCATCCTGCTGTTTTAAGGAGGTAGAAAGTCGCTTCATCATCCTGCTGTTTTAAGGAGGTAGAATGTCACTTCATCATCCTGCTGTTTTAAGGAGGTAGAAAGTCGCTTCATCATCTCGCTGTTTAAGGAGGTAGAATGTCACTTCATCATCTCGCTTTTTAAGGAGGTAGAATGTCACTTTATCATCCTGCTGTTTTAAGGAGGTAGAAAGTCGCTTCATCATCTCACTGTTTAAGGAGGTAGAATGTCACTTCATCATCTCGCTGTTTAAGGAGGTAGAATGTCACTTCATCATCTCGCTGTTTAAGGACGTAGAATGTCGCTTCATCATCCTGCTGTTTTAAGGAGGTAGAAAGTCGCTTCATCATCTCACTGTTTAAGGAGGTAGAATGTCACTTCATCATCTCACTGTTTAAGGAGGTAGAATGTCACTTCATCATCCTGCTGTTTTAAGGAGGTAGAATGTCACTTCATCATCTCGCTGTTTAAGGAGGTAGAATGTCACTTCATCATCCTGCTGTTTTAAGGAGGTAGAAAGTCGCTTCATCATCTCACTGTTTAAGGAGGTAGAATGTCACTTCATCGTCTCGCTGTTTAAGGAGGTAGAAAGTCGCTTCATCATGTCACTGCTTAAGGAGGTAGAATGTCACTTCATCATCCTGCTGTTTTAAGGAGGTAGAATGTCACTTCATCATCCTGCTGTTTTAAGGAGGTAGAATGTCGCTTCATCATCTCGCTGTTTAAGGAGGTAGAAAGTCGCTTCATCATGTCACTGCTTAAGGAGGTAGAAAGTCGCTTCATCATCTCGCTGTTTAAGGAGGTAGAATGTCACTTCATCATCTCGCTGTTTAAGGAGGTAGAATGTCGCTTCATCATCCTGCTGTTTTAAGGAGGTAGAAAGTCGCTTCATCATGTCACTGCTTAAGGAGGTAGAATGTCGCTTCATCATCTCGCTGTTTAAGGAGGTAGAATGTCGCTTCATCATCCAGCTGTTTTAAGGAGGTAGAAAGTCGCTTCATCATGTCACTGTTCAGGAGGTAGAATGTCGCTTCATCATCCTGCTGTTTTAAGGAGGTAGAAAGTCGCTTCATCATCTCACTGTTTAGGAGGTAGAATGTCACTTCATCATCTCGCTGTTTAAGGAGGTAGAAAGTCGCTTCATCATGTCACTGCTTAAGGAGGTAGAATGTCGCTTCATCATCCAGCTGTTTCAAGGAGGTAGAATGTCACTTCATCATCCTGCTGTTTTAAGGAGGTAGAATGTCGCTTCATCATCTCGCTGTTTAAGGAGGTAGAATGTCGCTTCATCATCCTGCTGTTTTAAGGAGGTAGAAAGTCGCTTCATCATGTCACTGTTCAGGAGGTAGAATGTCGCTTCATCATCTCGCTGTTTAAGTAGGTAGAATGTCGCTTCATCATCCTGCTGTTTTAAGGAGGTAGAAAGTCGCTTCATCATGTCACTGTTCAGGAGGTAGAAAGTCGCTTCATCATGTCACTGTTCAGGAGGTAGAATGTCGCTTCATCATCCTGCTGTTTAAGGCGGTAGAAAGTTGCTTCATCATGTCACTGTTCAGGAGGTAGAATGTCGCTTCATCATCTCGCTGTTCAGGAGGTAGAATGTCGCTTCATCATCCTGCTGTTTAGGAAGTAGAATGTCGCTTCATCATCTCGCTGTTTAAGGAGGTAGAAAGTCGCTTCATCATGTCACTGCTTAAGGAGGTAGAATGTCGCTTCATCATCTCGCTGTTTAAGGAGGTAGAATGTCGCTTCATCATCCTGCTGTTTTAAGGAGGTAGAAAGTCGCTTCATCATGTCACTGTTCAGGAGGTAGAATGTCGCTTCATCATCTCGCTGTTTAAGGAGGTAGAATGTCGCTTCATCATCCTGCTGTTTTAAGGAGGTAGAAAGTCGCTTCATCATGTCACTGTTCAGGAGGTAGAAAGTCGCTTCATCATGTCACTGTTCAGGAGGTAGAATGTCGCTTCATCATCCTGCTGTTTAAGGAGGTAGAAAGTTGCTTCATCATGTCACTGCTTAAGGAGGTAGAAAGTCGCTTCATCATCTCGCTGTTCAGGAGGTAGAATGTCGCTTCATCATCTCGCTGTTCAGGAGGTAGAATGTCGCTTCATCATCCTGCTGTTTAGGAAGTAGAATGTCGCTTCATCATCTCGCTGTTTAAGGAGGTAGAAAGTCGCTTCATCATGTCACTGCTTAAGGAGGTAGAATGTCGCTTCATCATCTCGCTGTTTAAGGAGGTAGAATGTCGCTTCATCATCCTGCTGTTTTAAGGAGGTAGAAAGTCGCTTCATCATGTCACTGTTCAGGAGGTAGAATGTTGCTTCATCATCTCGCTGTTTAAGTAGGTAGAATGTCGCTTCATCATCCTGCTGTTTTAAGGAGGTAGAAAGTCGCTTCATCATGTCACTGTTCAGGAGGTAGAAAGTCGCTTCATCATGTCACTGTTCAGGAGGTAGAATGTCGCTTCATCATCCTGCTGTTTAAGGAGGTAGAAAGTTGCTTCATCATGTCACTGCTTAAGGAGGTAGAAAGTCGCTTCATCATCTCGCTGTTTAAGGAGGTAGAAAGTCGCTTCATCATCTCGCTGTTTAAGGAGGTAGAAAGTTGCTTCATCATGTCACTGCTTAAGGAGGTAGAAAGTCGCTTCATCATCTCGCTGTTCAGGAGGTAGAAAGTCGCTTCATCATCTCGCTGTTTAGGAGGTAGAATGTCGCTTCATCATCTCGCTGTTTAAGGAGGTAGAAAGTCGCTTCATCATCTCGCTGTTCAGGAGGTAGAAAGTCGCTTCATCATCTCGCTGTTTAGGAGGTAGAATGTTGCTTCATCATCTCGCTGTTCAGGAGGTAGAATGTCGCTTCATCATCCTGCTGTTTAGGAGGTAGAAAGTCGCTTCATCATCTCGCTGTTTAGGAGGTAGAATGTCGCTTCATCATCTCGCTGTTTAAGGAGGTAGAATGTCACTTCATCATCTCGCTGTTTAGGAGGTAGAATGTCGCTTCATCATCCTGCTGTTTAGGAGGTAGAATGTCGCTTCATCATCCTGCTGTTTAGGAGGTAGAAAGTCGCTTCATCATCTCGCTGTTTAGGAGGTAGAATGTCGCTTCATCATCCTGCTGTTTAGGAGGTAGAAAGTCGCTTCATCATCTCGCTGTTTAAGGAGGTAGAAAGTCGCTTCATCATCTCGCTGTTTAAGGAGGTAGAATGTCGCTTCATCATCCTGCTGTTTTAAGGAGGTAGAAAGTCGCTTCATCATGTCACTGTTCAGGAGGTAGAATGTCGCTTCATCATCCTGCTGTTTTAAGGAGGTAGAAAGTCGCTTCATCATCTCACTGTTTAGGAGGTAGAATGTCACTTCATCATCTCGCTGTTTAAGGAGGTAGAATGTCACTTCATCATCCTGCTGTTTAAGGAGGTAGAAAGTCGCTTCATCATGTCACTGCTTAAGGAGGTAGAATGTCGCTTCATCATCCAGCTGTTTCAAGGAGGTAGAATGTCACTTCATCATCCTGCTGTTTTAAGGAGGTAGAATGTCGCTTCATCATCTCGCTGTTTAAGGAGGTAGAATGTCGCTTCATCATCCTGCTGTTTTAAGGAGGTAGAAAGTCGCTTCATCATCTCACTGTTCAGGAGGTAGAAAGTCGCTTCATCATGTCACTGTTCAGGAGGTAGAATGTAGCTTCATCATCTCGCTGTTTAAGGAGGTAGAATGTCGCTTCATCATCCTGCTGTTTTAAGGAGGTAGAAAGTCGCTTCATCATGTCACTGTTCAGGAGGTAGAAAGTCGCTTCATCATGTCACTGTTCAGGAGGTAGAATGTCGCTTCATCATCCTGCTGTTTAAGGAGGTAGAAAGTCGCTTCATCATCTCACTGTTTAGGAGGTAGAATGTCACTTCATCATCTCGCTGTTTAAGGAGGTAGAATGTCACTTCATCATCCTGCTGTTTAAGGAGGTAGAAAGTCGCTTCATCATGTCACTGCTTAAGGAGGTAGAAAGTCGCTTCATCATCTCGCTGTTCAGGAGGTAGAATGTCGCTTCATCATCTCGCTGTTCAGGAGGTAGAATGTCGCTTCATCATCCTGCTGTTTAGGAAGTAGAATGTCGCTTCATCATCTCGCTGTTTAAGGAGGTAGAAAGTCGCTTCATCATGTCACTGCTTAAGGAGGTAGAATGTCGCTTCATCATCTCGCTGTTTAAGGAGGTAGAATGTCGCTTCATCATCCTGCTGTTTTAAGGAGGTAGAAAGTCGCTTCATCATGTCACTGTTCAGGAGGTAGAATGTCGCTTCATCATCTCGCTGTTTAAGTAGGTAGAATGTCGCTTCATCATCCTGCTGTTTTAAGGAGGTAGAAAGTCGCTTCATCATGTCACTGTTCAGGAGGTAGAAAGTCGCTTCATCATGTCACTGTTCAGGAGGTAGAAAGTCGCTTCATCATGTCACTGTTCAGGAGGTAGAATGTCGCTTCATCATCCTGCTGTTTAAGGAGGTAGAAAGTTGCTTCATCATGTCACTGCTTAAGGAGGTAGAAAGTCGCTTCATCATGTCACTGTTCAGGAGGTAGAATGTCGCTTCATCATCCTGCTGTTTAAGGAGGTAGAAAGTTGCTTCATCATGTCACTGCTTAAGGAGGTAGAAAGTCGCTTCATCATCTCGCTGTTCAGGAGGTAGAAAGTCGCTTCATCATCTCGCTGTTTAGGAGGTAGAATGTTGCTTCATCATCTCGCTGTTTAAGGAGGTAGAAAGTCGCTTCATCATCTCGCTGTTCAGGTGGTAGAACGTCGCTTCATCATCTCGCTGTTTAGGAGGTAGAATGTTGCTTCATCATCTCGCTGTTCAGGAGGTAGAATGTCGCTTCATCATCCTGCTGTTCAGGAGGTAGAATGTCGCTTCATCATCCTGCTGTTCAGGAGGTAGAAAGTCGCTTCATCATCTCGCTGTTTAGGAGGTAGAAAGTCGCTTCATCATCTCGCTGTTTAGGAGGTAGAATGTCGCTTCATCATCTCGCTGTTTAGGAGGTAGAATGTCGCTTCATCATCTCGCTGTTTAGGAGGTAGAAAGTCGCTTCATCATCTCGCTGTTTAGGAGGTAGAAAGTCGCTTCATCATCTCGCTGTTTAAAAACTCAAACGATGTAGGTGTGAAATCTAGAAAAGCCTCTGACCGCCATCATCCGCTGTGACGGACGTAAACGTGTTCATGATGTCATCGAGAGGCTCTTCATTCTGAGTCTGAGGTGAATGATGTCACTCCCCGTGAATCGTGCAGACACGCCCGCCGACAGAAAAGCGCTATTAATCATAATAGCTAATAATTACCCACAATACCTTGCTCCGTTCTGGCGCCCTGCGTCTGACTTTTTCTGACTGATAATGTTTTGAATGAAATTTCCTCAAAATCAAACTTGAAGTGAGACTTTTGTGTGGATCTGGTAAACCCGACTAACTGGTGTGACAGAACCTTTCAAACCTCCTGCAGAACATCTGGCAGCTCGGAGTAAACAGATGATTCTTACTTCCTGTTTTTGTCACAAACCCGAACATTTGACAGTTTGACTTGTTGGGAACAACTTCCTGTTGTCTTCATTCAACACAAACAACGAAAACCTTCAACCTCAGAGCCGCCTGAACCGTCATCCTCCCGACTGTGGTCCTGGTCCTGGTTCTGATTCTGGACTGCAGCTGAAGGCGGGGGTCCACTGGGCTAGTTTATTCTGGATAAAATGTTTACTAATTTTAAACAGAAGAAGAATACTACTGTGTGGGATGAGAGTCAGAGGAAAAAACAAAATAAATCCAACAACAACCATTTTACTTTTCCGACGTTTAGAAAACAAAACATCTGCTTTTAACTCCTCCACTAGAACCTCGGAACACCGGGCCGCACTTTGACTGTCGGTTTTTACTTTTGCTGTTAAAATCTCTTCCAGGATACCGTAGTGTGATGTCATCATTTTACTGTGACGTCATCATTTTACTGTGATGTCATTGTTACACTGTGATGTCATCATTTTTCTTCAATGTCATTATTAAACTGTGATGTCATCATTTTACTGTGATTTCATTGTTACACTGTGATGTCATCGATTTACTTTGATGTCACCATTTTACTTTGATGTCATTATTACAATGTGATTTCATTGTTACACTGTGATGTCATCGTTTTACTTTGATGTCACCATTTTACTTTGATGTCATTATTACACTGTGATTTCATTGTTACACTGGTATGTCTCATGTCACTGTCTCATCTGATCCCACTCTTCCCTCCAGAACCTCAATGACTGATGACCTCACAGACTGATGACCTCAATGACTGATGACCTCACAGACTGATGACCTCAATGACTGATGACCTCGCAGACTATTGATTATGATTCAATCTAATACTTTTCGACAGAGAGTGAGACTTCTGCTGAGAGGAACCAAAGGTAGACGATCTTTGCTTAAGGCTCTGGCACCTCCGAAAGATAAACGATACTTGACGACAAATGTAGGATAAAACATGTCAGGTGTTTGTTACACACAATTACAAAAAACAATATCAAAATTAAAACTTCGTAGATTATGATTTTTAACCGCTATGAGTCAATATTTTTGCTATATTGACTCCCGTCCGTTCCCAGCTATCTTGTTCCTACCCGGCGAGTTTAGTGGATGCACCGGAGCAACATGGCAGCAGCAGGTGAGAGGACCGACCTGACATTGGGAGAAGGAGGTGATGAGCAGGAGAAACTACAGCTGTTAAAAGGTAAAATAGCTGTTAGCAGCCGGTTTTTAGTCTGCGACCTTCGATGCGATTTGTTCCCCGCGCCGAACTTCTGTTCCGATTCGTAATCTTCTTCCACCATCTACCCTGACGTGTGGGAGGAAAGAGCGCGGATGCCCCTGAACGCGTCTTGTGCTGTGCTTGTTTCCAGACTGGACACAATATTCCTACAATCGTACATTTACCTGATGTTTGAGTTCCGGGTCGGTTATGATGATCAGAAGGATCAGTTCGGAGAACAGTCGTTGTTGTTTTTCTCTCTCGTAAAGAAGAGTAAGTAGAACATGTAAAGTTATGGCGGAACATCTTTGGACCTTCGTTCTGTCTGATTCTACAACATTTCACGGGTTTAGGGGGAAAGATGCTGCATGAATGTCTTTCTACTTTCTCTTTGTTGACTCTGGAACAGCTGATTATGTTTTCAGACTGTGTGACGTCTCTGAATGGTTCTCTGAATGGTTCCGGTCTTCAAGCCGGGTGTCTGCGGGAACTTTGTCGAACCTTCAGCTGCTCAGAGCTCCTGAGGAATCTCAGCCCGGTCCTCGTGGTCAGGTCAGCTGACCAGAGAACGTTCCAGGACTTCTTCTGGCCCCGAGTCTTAGTGGACTCTGAGGTCTGCTTGGATCCTACGGGAGTGTCCTGAGGTCTCAGCTCCTGGATGGGATCCGTCCGACTCTCTGCTGACCACCGGCGCCATCTTCACTGTTTGGGTCATCGCTCCACTGAGCGGGATCCAAGAGGTTCTGTGTGTGATCAGATGGTTCTGAACTCCTTCAGAGACTTTTCTTCTGGGTCTAGGTGGGCAGGGCTGAACGTCTGAAAAAACCGAGTGTGGTTCTGCGGTGAGGGTTGATGTTCAGGGGGCGGAGTCACGTGGAGACCAGTGGTCAGTGAAGGCGGTGTTCTGAGGTCCGTTTTAGTTTCAAGCATCATCCCGTCTCATAATCTCACTTCCTTCTCTGAAGACATCGCCACGTTTCTGTGAAGACTCACGAGAATCCGTCAGCCGGACCCGACCTCCAACGTAAACACCCTCAGCATTCTGAAGGGGTTCTGGTCCTCGCGGTTCTACCGAGTGAACGGTTCTACCGAGTGAACGGTTCTCCCGAGTGAACGGTTCTCCCGAGTGAACGGTTCTCCCGAGCAAACGGTTCTCCCGAGTAAACGGTTCTCCTGTCATGTGACTTCCTGTGCAGGTGCAGCCTTTCTGACCACGGTGGCGTCTGCAGGGATGATGGCGGGTTTCGGCTCAACGTTGGCGCTGGCCAAGAAGAAAAACCCAGACTGGTTTAATAGGGTAGGTATGAAAGTGTCACCAGAAGGAACCAGTTTCTGATCCGGGCCCGCCTCAGCCAGGACCGTTTTGGATTAGAACAGTTAAGTTCTAATCTTCTCACTCAGGAGTTTGCTGGCGGTGAAACACCGTCGTCATGGAAACATAATACAACCAAGCTTCAGTTAGCAGCGGGTTCTGGTTCTGGTTCAGTCAGGAGGCTCCTTTGGACCATCGGCTGGCCGGTTCTTCCTCAGAGGAGCGTCTCCCTCAGTTTCTGCTCCTCTGGTTTGTTCCGCTGTTACTGACGTCGTTTTACTTCCTCTGTAAACAGGAAGTGCTAATATTAAAAGGACAGTTAGCAGCTACAGTTTGCCAAATATTTGCTGAGGAGCTAACAATGCTAAGTATGCTAGCAGCAGTTTGTTTACCATGTTGTTGTTGACGTCACGGCCGGATTTCTAACCGGATTCCTTTTTGCTGGTGTCGGCGTTTAAACAGTTTGACCGGAAGAAACAAAACATTTGAGACTCGTCTGTTTGAAAATGACCCGCCGCATTCCTCCAGAGGTCGACCCGAACGGAAAGAACCGGTCCTGGTGAGCGGAAATGAATGATTATCGGCCGCTGGCAGCATCGGATCAAACGTGACGCACGCCGCCGTCGGCGGGCCGGCACAGAGCAGCGCTTGTTTCTTGACTCCGCCCAGTCAGACGGTTCTGTCGTCTGGGCCGCCCAGTCAGACGGTTCTGTCGTCTGGGCCGCCCAGTCAGATGGTTCTGTCGTCTGGGCCGCCCCCTCCAGGCAACGGAGTGAAAGTAGATTAATGTGGAGCGGGAGGTCCGAGCCGGGTCAGAACGGCCACCTTTGATATGAAGTCTAAGACGGTCCAAAGTTTGTGGACATCCGAAAGATGAAAAGATGAGGAACATGAAAGTTTCTGTCACTTTGTCAAAGTACCAACTATGAACAGAAAGTATGTGGACAGTGGAGGCTGCTGGGGAACGGCTCAGTGTTTGTGCTGCGTTCACTGACATCACGTTCTCTCTCGTTCCTTTTCAGGGTGTGGTCGCCACGGCGGCGGTCCCGGAGGGCGGGGCGTCTCTGGCGCTCAGGGCTCTGGGTTGGGGGTCTCTCTACGCCTGCTGTGGAGTGGGTCTGCTCAGTTTCAGCGTGTGGAAACTCCTCGGCGTTCACAGCGTACGGATGAACGAGCGCTAAATGTGTTTGATGTTTATTTAGTGTCGGCGAAAATATTCCAGCTCTACGTCACAAACGTAAATATCGTGAAACTCCTAGAAACCTTTTATTCCCATTTCTACAAAGAACCAAAGTTCTTTGGTTCTTTGGTGGAATGGATGTTCCACCAAAGTGGGAAATACCGGAATCCCACCCCCCAAAATAAATAAAAATTTGGAAAAATATTTTTAAGAGGGAAATTGTGTAAAAAAATTATGTGAATTACTTAAATTAAAACTTTCAAAATATTTCATTTGTTTTAAAACTGAGTTATACTGTTGAAAATTCCCATTTAAATTATATTTGGACAATAAAGTTAAATCATCCTTTCCATCGAAACGTTTAGATTTTTTCAGGGACAGACTGAAAAATCACTAGAACCAAATTTAAACGTTTAACATTTTAACCCCAGAAAATGTCAAAATGTTCAAATGTTTTTGAGAAAATGTTCGTAAAGTTGAAATTATTTTCTTTTAGTTTTGACAGAAACGTTTTTTAGCTGCTGAAATATTCTCTGGGAAACATTTAAAATTGAAAATGTATTCCCCAAATTTGCAGAACCTCAGTGGCCCAAAACGTCTCATCAGAACCAGGAAGGATCCGTTCACGTCACGTTCTAGTTCTACATCTTTTACTTTAAAACGTTCCTTTGTTTCTTCCAGCTGTCGGAGTTCAGACAGAAGATGCAGTCCTTCTTCCCATCCATCCCAAAGCCCACCGCCTCTGCAGACGGATCAGAACCTCTGGACTGGGACGCCGTCTTAAAGTCAAAGTGACCAATCGGATGAGCTGCCGTGTTTCTAGCGGGCTTCAGCAGAGACCCGAGGGACCGGTTCGTTTTCAGACTTGTTCCCAGAAGCCCTCCAGGATGGAATCTTGTGATTATGAGGTGTTTGGATCAGAACCAGGAGATCCTTCCACATGATTGAAGATTTAAGAGGACACTTTAGAGGAGTTGTGGTCGGACTGAGGGTGGGTGGAGTCAGTGACAGAAATACAGAGATGTGGTCACTGCTGGGTTTATTTGATATTTCACACAGCTGATCAGAAATCATCAATACAGAAAATATAAAGTTTTATTGGTACGTGGTAAATGTTGCCTTTGGAAACACATTAGCGTAACATAAATGCTAACGGTTCTGTTTTCAATGCACGTCTAAAACCGAAGAGTATTGAATTTCAGACACCAGTTAGCCTTTTGAGGCTAAAATTAGCATCTATGTATATGAAAGAATGATAAATGTCTAATTTACTGAGGGAAAGTGCTAACGTTTAGCTTTGAAGGAGTTGCAATGCTAACAAACATTCTTACATGTGTAGATAGTCCATGTATAAAATGTAAATATTGACAAACGCACAGCTAAAATTTCAATGTTAGCTTTGAAGAAGCAAAGATGTTGACATTCCCCCATAAACATTTAATGTTGACATCCAGCAACACAACGCGCTAGCATCATTTTATTCACTTTCAACATTAACATATTTCCACAATAATGTCACTGCGCTAACATTAGCTTAGAGTGCTTGTATGTTAACTTTAAAGTGCTAATACGCAGCTAACATTAGCACATTGTAATTTGATTGTCTTCTGATTGTGTAACATGTTTTTCTAAAATGCAAACTATGAATAATATGCAAATTTAAGCATCTAGCTCGATGAACTTGTTTCTTCTTAGATTCTTGTGGGTTAACGTTAGCTTAGCATATTAATTTATCCATGAGTTAACATTAGCTTTCAACAAGATGAAAGGCTGACTACCATTTAAAAATTGTAAACTTTTACTGTGAATAAATCCAGCGGATGTTTGCACCTTTAGCAAACATTTATGTCGTTTATACCATAAATGATTCAACATTCAAGCTGCACATTGAAAACACGCTAACATTAGCTTAGCATGTTTCTAGGTTATTAACTTCTCACTGGAAGTTTATTATTTCAGAAAATCTCCGTTGAACTGTTTTTAGACTCTTATTGTTCTGTTTTTACCTTCAGAGTAAATTAGCATCAGAGGTACTGAGGAGAACGTTTACCGTCTCGTTGGCGTCCGGCGCCGCTTCTTCCTGTCTGTCGAAGAACGTAAACAATCAAACAGGAGACGTTCTGGATGTAGAGAGTTTCTTCTTTTTAAACTTTCTTTACATTTGTCGTAACTGTTTTTGATGTCAGGTATCAACATGATGAGCTCAGTGCCAGACCCCGCCCCCAACATCCTGGACATCCAGTCTCATAAAACAAACGCCTCCTCCTGGGTCAGACCCCGAAACCTCCTGAAGAAATGTGGTTATTGTGGCGACTATTTACAGGAGGACGGCGGTTAGTTCGATGAGCGGGGGACAAATACAAAGTTCTTACAAAACAGGAGGTGGCGGCCGATGCTGCTAGAATACTGATGGTCAAAATTCACATTTGAAGTCAAAAACAAACCTATTGCACCAAAAACAAAGAAGGCGAGGGAACATCAGTGACTCCTGACCCCGCCCCCAAAACCAGCCCACGCAGAGAAGGAGAACCTTTAAACCCGCCTCCAGCGTCACACTGGCTCAAACCCAAATAATAAAGACAAAAATACAAGTATTAAATATTTTTGTAATAAAATTACTTTAAAATCCCAAATAAGCACTTTTGCAGATGGCGCCGCAGATCCTTATATATTCTATGTATATTTATTTTTATGTAAAAACATTTCTCTTCTGTTCTTTAAATAATAAAAATATAACAGGAGGCAGTTGGACACGTGGGCGGAGCTTCGTGTCACGAGCCGCCAATTTTAAAAAGTACTTCGCACATGATGGCCGCCACAGAGGCGTCGAGCGCCGCCGACAGAGAGATGTCCAGCAGCCGGCTCTCGTGCAGAACAAACTCCGTCCGATTCTCCTCCACCCTCGCCATGGCCAGCAGCGCCTTGGCAGCGCGGCACATCATGTTCATGCTGGGCGGTTCCGACGGGGCGGCGGCGTGTAGCAGGCTGTGCGAGCTACGCTGGTACTGCGACATAGCCACGCTGTCCTCCAAAAAGCCGATGAGAGTTCCCACACTGCCCTTCTGCATGGCGACGATGCGTGCCGCCGTCGGGTCGCCCTGCGCCAGGTTAGACAGGACCGCCACCGCCATCTCCCGAGACACCTGGCTCTTCCTCTCGCCCACCAGGCGGACCAGCGTGGCGTAGAGCTTCAGTTGGCGGCTGAAGGGCGGCGTGGCGAGCAGCAGGTCCACGTTGCGGTCCTGGATGCTGAGTTTGCAGAGACACTCCAGCACCAGCCTCTGAGGCGTGAGGGTGGAGAAGCTCCCCGCAGCGGAGAAGGGGTCCTGCGCCTCGGCCGACGGGCACACCATCCAGTGCAGCAGCCCGTCCAGGACGGGCAGGCAGATGCCTTCTGGGTACACTGACAGGTCCAGCTGGCCCGCCATGTTGGCCAGCGTCACCAGCGCGTTCTCCCTGAGGGCGGAGAGGCAGTCCCACCACCACTCGTCCCGGCTGCAGGCCAGTCCCCGCTTCTCTTCCCGCTGATAGCTGGGCGGGGTCCGTTTCCTGCGGGGGTGGTGGTGGTGCAGCAGCACCAGCCGACCCAGGATCAGCACCAGGCCCGGATGACGCGACAAGTCGGCGTCGTTGCCGGGAACGAAGGAGAGGCCGCGCACGATGTTGGAGATGCAGACGCAGCGTCTGGCCAGAGAGTCCTGCCGGGCCTCGGCGGCGGATAGCGGCGCCTCGTCCCAGCAGCGAGGCTCGTCTTCCAGGGGGCTTATGGGACTCTGCAGCGGCGACGACATCTGACCTTTGACCTCTGACAGGAAGCCTGGACAGGAGAGACGTGATCAGTTCATAACCAGAGACCAAAATCATCTGGAAAGGAATGAGGTTGGTTTCACATCTTTAGCATTAAAGGGCTATTCCACCCGTTTCATCAGTCGACGTTGATGCACCAGCATCAGGTTTCACCTCGTTACCATGACAACATTTAAACTGAAAACTGGAAGGTATTTCCTTTGTGTTTTAAAAATGATTCCAAAAAATGACGAAATCAGTAAATCAGCAAATCAAGATTCAGGTTAAAATCATCGGAATGACGAAGTAGATTCTGGGCAAAATGATAAAAGCACTTATAAATAATGTGAAAACAAAACCGTCTTAAACAACTACAATATTATAAAACTAAAAAAATATTGAACAATTAGTGGCATTTGTATCGTTCTCTCATAGTTGCTGACGTTAAACTATTGTGAAACTCAGAACCGAGTCAGAACCATCAATCAACCAACAGCCTTTCTTCTGAAGTAGACGAAGATTCCGTCACTAATTGACCTTGAGTTCACGGACGACCTTCGGAGTAGAGAATTCAGTTATTCAGACGAGTGTAAGGAAAAATATCAAAGATAGATGTTTATCAGGTGACGTTAACCAGCTTCAACAAATACAAATGTGTCGTTCAACGTGTCAAACCTAAGGAATGATCAAAAATAAAAGTGAAGTATGATCTTTGTTTCTTCGTTTTACACATTTTGCCGTTTTTGTCAGTTAAGGAGGACTAGTGAGATCAAATCAGACGGGCTAAAAATAATATTATAGTTGATCTACTTCCTGTTCTTTTATTATTATAGTTGATCAACTTCCTGTTCTTTTATTATTATAGTTGGTCTACTTCCTGTTCTTTTATTATTATAGTTGATCTACTTCCTGTTCTTTTATTATTATAGTTGGTCTTCTTCCTGTTTTATTATTATAGTTGATTACTTCCTGTTGTTTTATTGTTATTATAGTTGATCTACTTCCTGTGTTTTATTATTATGATAGTTTATGTACTTCCTGTTGTTTTACTATTATAGTTGCCGTACTTCCTTTTGTTTTTATTATTATAGTTGGTCTACTTCCTGTTATTTTATTATTATAGTTGGTCTACTTCCTGTTATTTTATTATTATAGTTGGTCTACTTCCTGTTATTTTATTATTATAGTTGATTTACTTCCTGTTTTATCATTATAGTTGATTACTTCCTGTTGTTTTATTGTTATTATAGTTGATCTACTTCCTGTTGTTTTATTATTATAGTTGGTCTACTTCCTGTTGTTTTATTATTATAGTTGGTCTACTTCCTGTTGTTTTATCATTATAGTTGCCGTACTTCCTTTTGTTTTTATTATTATAGTTGGTCTACTTCCTGTTGTTTTATCATTATAGTTGCCGTACTTCCTTTTGTTTTTATTATTATAGTTGGTTTACTTCCTGTTTTATTATTATAGTTGATTTACTTCCTGTTGTTTTATTATTATAGTTGGTCTACTTCCTGTTGTTTTATTATTATAGTTGATTTACTTCCTGTGGTTTTATTGTTATTATAGTTGATCTACTTCCTGTTGTTTCATTATTATAGTTGATTACTTCCTGTTTTATTATTATTATAGTTGATCTATTTCCTCTTGTTTTATTATTATAGTTGATTACTTCCTGTTGTTTTATTATTATTATAGTTGATTTACTTCCTGTTTTATTATTATAGTTGCCATACTTCTTTTTGTTTTTATTATTATAGTTGGTCTACTTCCTGTTGTTTTATTACTATAGTTTATGTATTTCCTGTTTTATTATTATAGTTGATTTACTTCCTGTTGTTTTATTATTATAGTTGCCATACTTCCTGTTTTATTATTATAATTGATCTACTTCCTGTTGTTTTATTATTATAGTTGATTACTTCCTGTTGTGTTGTTATTATAGTTGATTACTTCCTGTTGTTTTATTGTTATTATAGTTGATCTACTTCCTGTTGTTTTATTATTATAGTTGATTACTTCCTGTTGTTTTATTATTATAGTTGATTACTTCCTGTTGTTTTATTGTTATTATAGTTGATCTACTTCCTGTTGTTTTATTATTATATTTGATTACTTCCTGTTGTTTTATTATTATTATAGTTGATCTACTTCCTGTTGTTTTATTATTATTATAGTTGATCTACTTCCTGTTGTGTTGTTATTATAGTTGATTACTTCCTGTTGTTTTATTGTTATTATAGTTGATCTACTTCCTGTTGTTTTATTATTATAGTTGATTACTTCCTGTTGTTTTATTATTATAGTTGATTACTTCCTGTTGTGTTGTTATTATAGTTGATTACTTCCTGTTGTTTTATTGTTATTATAGTTGATTACTTCCTGTTGTTTTATTATTATTATAGTTGATCTACTTCCTGTTGTTTTATTATTATTATAGTTGATCTACTTCCTGTTGTTTTATTATTATTATAGTTGATCTACTTCCTGTTGTTTTATTATTATTATTATTATAGCAGATCTACTTCCTGCCGTCCCTTCTCTTGAACTTTACCTTCTTGTGTTCTAGGTGGTGTCTCTTCAGGCCCCTCTCCTCCCTCCTCCGTGTCCTGCTGGCCTCCTGCTCCTCCTCTCTCGTCTCCCTCCACAGTGGGGGTGGACTCCTCCGTCTGGATGTGGGCGGTGGAATCTCCTCCTCCCGCCTTCCAGTGAAGGAGGCCGCTGATGAAGCCACTGGGCCTGCTGAGCTCGGCCCAGCGCTGCTCCACTTCCGCCCACTCCTCCCCCTTCTCCACCTTGATTGGCAGCTTATCGTACTTGCTCGCATGTTGGGGGCAGGCCTCTACCTGCTCCTGGCGCTCCTCCTCCATCACTTCTTCTTTAACATCGGCTTTAACCTCCTCGGAGTCGATGGCGGGCGACGTGGTGAGTGATGATGACATCGCCTCCGTCTCCTCCACTGTCATCCTCTCCTCGGACGATTGGACGTTAGAATCTGGTGCGGCGGCTGTTACTACCTCCACCTGTAAGGGATCCAGTAGGGGTCCCAACAGGCCCCTCCGGCTCTGGGTTCCCACCTCGTACTCCTGCAGGATGCCGAAGATCTTGATGAGACAACGGCGGTAATATTCCACGATGAGCTCCAGGAAACCCGGCAGCTGCAGGAGGAAGAGGAGGAGGTCAGTACCTGACCCATCATCTGTCTAATACTTGTGTCAAAGTTCTTCTACAGCATCCAGAACATTCTATTAAACCAGACTTTAATTTGACTCAAACACTTTTGACTCAAACACTTTTTCACTCTCTCACTTTAAGTTAAAGTTTCTCTGACACCTAAATCACCAGAAAAAGTCTGAATTCACAAAGGCTCCGATCCAAACATCTAGATGTTCCTCCTCCAGCAGCAACACCTGGACCCAAACCCTCCTGACAGCTGGAGGTCCGTCCCTGACATCACTGTGAGACATCTTGGCCCACTCTTCTCTCCAGAACCGCTTCAGTGCAGAAACACTGGAGGGTTTGTGAGCAGGAACGGATCTTCTCAGGTCCACCACAGCATCTCAGGGGGGTTCAGGTCCAGACTCTGAC
The DNA here is from genome assembly GCA_037951165.1 of Lophius americanus. Taxonomy (NCBI): domain Eukaryota; kingdom Metazoa; phylum Chordata; class Actinopteri; order Lophiiformes; family Lophiidae; genus Lophius; species Lophius americanus. The sequence goes on from JBBDHG010000373.1 coordinate 48,400, forward strand.
CAGGAGACATTCAGAGGTGGACTTCCTCCTTTGTCTTCAAACGGATCAACTTTCCACTCATCAGTCCAGAGAAGCTCTGAGGGTCATCAAGGTGTGTTGTGGGTAAATTCAGACCAGCCTTCATGTTCTTCTTGGTCAGCAGTGGTTCTCCCCACCACTCTTTAACCCAGTGTCTCTGGAAGAGTGGAGCCGTGACCTCTGACCTTTACTGAGGTGAGAGAGGCCTGGAGGTCCTTGATGTTATCTCTGGATCTTCTGGTACTTCCTGGATGAACCTTCAACGGGCTCTTGGAGGAATTCTAAGGTAGTCCACTTCTGTGAAGGTTCTCTATTGTTCTGGTTCTTCTCCATGTGTAGATGATGTGTCTCACTGTGGACCTGGGGGGTCCAGAACAGGTCTCGGTGGGTCCATACCAGCTGGAACATGTCCTTCATGCAGTTTAGTAGTTTTGAGGATTTATTCTCCGAGGGGGCGGAGCCTCTTTCACACAAACCTAGTAGGTGTCAGAAACCTTTATGGTTCAATAAATAAAGTCCTAATTTAAAAGTTGTATTTAGTGTTGACTGTGTTTGTCCTATTTTAGATTTAGATTGAAGATCCGACTCAGGTTAGACCGAGACAGAAACCAAGTCCGTAAAGTAACTTTCCTGACCAATCACAGCTCAGTGGGCGGGTCTTACCTGTGTGAGGCTGAAGGAGCCCACAGTGCTGTCGTCGTACAGGAGGACGTTGATGGTGTCCAGAGCCCATGTGCTCTCTGCTAATAGGCCAGACTTAAGTGACATCATCACCCGCCACGCCTCCGGAGTTCCTGATTGGACGAGAGTTTGAGTGACAGGAAACCAGATGTGATTGTGATGTTATTGTGTGTATGATGTCTGCACTTCCTCACCGATGTCCTTGGCCGTGAGCCGGGGTCGTGGCTTCAGGTTAGGGGGCGTGGCCTCCACAGAGTCAGGAGGGAAGCTGACCTCTCTGTGGATGAGGTGGAGGCTCTGAGCAAGCGGGGGGGCAAAGGGAACAGGAGGGGGCTTCTTCATAGGGGTCAGGTAGGGGGCGCTGTTGGGAGACAGAGACCCCCCCAGAGGCCGTGGGAAGGAGGAGGGGCTGTGAGAGAGGGTCACATGGTTAGGGCCAGCAGGAGCGGACTGGAGGGAGGATGGGGGCTGTCGGGAGGCTAGAGGGGGCATTGAGGTGGAGGACAAGGTGGAGTTGGGCGGATAAGGTGGCTGTCGTTGGCCTGTATGACTGGAGGCCCATTGGTTGTCCTGGGGGGCCCTGCCTTCCTGGTCGTCTCCTCGGCCCATACTGGGGTAGGGGGGCCCATGGCCCTGCCGGCTGTATGTGTAGCTCACGTCTCTGGGGTGCCATATGTTGGCGTGTGGCCCCTCCCCTGGGACGCCTGATACGGCTCCTGGGCCCATCATGCCGTGCTGTGAGGATCCCTGTCCGTCTCTTGGGTATGGATATGGGTACAGGCTCTGGACCGGCCGACGCTCAGTGCCCATGTAGCCTCCCCCTCCTCCACCGCTGTAGGGGCCGAAGACATCGGACTGCTGGGGGCCGAACTGCTGAACGGTGAATGGGTCACCCTCGTGACGTTTGGCGGGAGGATAGAGATCCTCCATGGGCCGCTTGTAGCCCTGCAGGAGAGAAAAGGACTAGGTTCAAAGGAGACCCTCCCCCAGAGACAACCTCCTGACTGATCCACCTCACACCCCGTGGACCAGACCCTCCTCGTGGACCAGACCCTCCCCGTGGACCAGACCCTCCTCGTGGACCAGACCCTCCCCATCTGAATAATTTCTCCGGTTGTTTCTTCTCCTTTGATCTTTCTTTGAGCCTTTTTCACTCTCTCAATAAAAACGTAATAAACTTTATTTATGTTTCTGACATGCTGACAGGGCCAAATATAATGAAACAACCAAACGTTATAAAATAAACGACCCATGAATGAAAGAATCATAAAAACAGGTGAGAGGAGACAGAAGGCTTTTCATCAGATTGATAGTTCGGTCCAGATGACCTGGTTCTGATGTTGAACAGGCTCTGAGATCCAGACTGGACCAGATGAGTGCTCACCTGCTGCTGAGGGTACAGGGGCTGATGGGAACTGTAGGCCGTGCTGTTTGGATACTGCTGCCCGTAACCATCATGTCCGTGTCTGGAGGGGGGGGAGATTATTTACATACTTGTCCTTTCATTTAGAACAGATGAATGAATGAATGAATGAATGAATGAATTAGAATCAATCCTCTCACCTCTGCTGGGGGAATCTGTTGGGATAAATTCCCGCTTCGTTTCCAGTTGGACCCGAGCTGTTTTGACCTCCAGGGGGCGCCGTGCCCCCTTCAGACCCGATCAGGTGCTCCGGCCTGCAGGAGCAGAGAGACGGGTCACAAACGGATGAATCTGACTTGTTGGACTCATTTCCTCACCTTACATCAGGTGAAACACCTGAACCACCATCTTCTCTGAGTCCCAGACAGGCCGTGAGGTTTGTTGATGAAAATGTTCATGTTACTGGAACATTTCAGACCAAACCACCACGTTTGTCATTACGTACAAACTCGTGGATCTCCTCGGCCCGGGCCGAGACAAGACCTTCTCACCTCCGCTCGTAGCCTGGGCCGTAGGGGTTCTGGGGCCTGGGGCCCATCACAGTCAGGGGTCCGGAGGACGGCCCGTGGGGGTGAACGTCCTGCAAGGGGCCAGCGGGCATCTGACCAGGACTGAAGGACTCACCGGGCCCTGGACCTGTTGTGACACCAAATGAAATAAAACCTTTATTAAAGGCGGGCACAAAGCGACGCCGTCACAGGAGCTGAATCTTGTTAGGGAGGGTTGGCTTAAACCTCGAACCCCCTCCTCACCTTTCCTCGCTCCTCCGTACGCCTCTTTTCTGACATCAAACTGCATCCTCGTTGTCGGATCTGCGGGGCCTCCTCCCTGTTGGAAGGGGGCGCCGCCGGGCCCAGGGCCACGCTTGCCATGGAAGGCCTGCTCCAGGGTTTTAGAGAAGGGGTCCTGGACGCTGAGCCCTCCCATGATCCTGACAGAAACACCAGGGTAACGTTTAAGACGAGAACATGAAAGGAAACCTTTTACATTAATAATGGAAAGGGACTCAAGAGACATCAAAGTCTCCGTCACACAGACATTAAAGCAAAGGTGGGTCTTTTCTTGAAAAGTTAAAGGCTGACTCCGCCCCAAAATGCACTCCAAAGTTGATTGAATGCTTCCTGTTTGTCAAGCCATCACACCATTTTCTCTGAGACGGCGGTGAAAAGATGGCTGCCTCTGAGGCGGGGACACGCTTTACATTTGTGTTCGCTGACTCGAATGTCAGACCCGCGTGTCGGTGACTCCAGCGAACATTCTACCCCCATCTGGACTCCAACCTCCGAGTGAAAACGGCGTAAGCATCAGAGAACTGTAAGCCGCGAGGGCAACACGCTGCCAGGAGGTAAGCCCCTCCCCTACCTTTTCACAGGATGTGGACCCATCTGGCCGTGGGCCGTGTAAACGGGTGTCGGGGGCTTCGTGTCTGCGGGGGCCTCGGTGAAGGAGCTGCTGCTGGACTGAGGGGTGTTGGGAGCTTGCAGGGGGCCTGAGGGGGCTGCAGAGACAAAGAGCAGAAAGGACAGAGGTGGTCATGTGACCACAGACCTTCAGGAGCAACCTGGACCGTTTCACCGGATGAACCTGGACCGCTTCACCGGATGAAAGGTCCAGACATGTAGTCTCTGTTTCTGAGTTGGCACAATTACCAGCAGGTGGTTCCTCACCTGGAGAAGGAGACTGGATCTTGCCCGTGAGTGACGGAGGTTTTTTGCCGTCTCCATCGGGTCCCAGAGCTTCGGGCGGAGGCTCCTCTCCCCTCTCCACCTTACACTCATAGGCGAACAGGTACTGGATGTACTGCTTCTTCAGAGAGCTGGCCGCGCTGCTGGATGTCCCCACGTTCATCTGGGACGACAACTCCTTCCACTTCTTGTTCTTGTTCACCTGAGGAGGAGGAGGAAGAGGAGGAGGGTGGAGTTATGCTCTAGATTCAACCTCATCTCCCCTCCAAGCCAGAGCTGACAGACAGTCCGTGTAAACAGACAGACAGTGTAAACAGACAGACAGTGTAAACAGACAGCGTCTGTAAACAGACAGTGTGTGTAAACAGACAGTGTAAACAGACAGACAGTGTAAACAGACAGACAGTGTAAACAGACAGACAGTGTAAACAGACAGCGTCTGTAAACAGACAGCGTCTGTAAACAGACAGACAGTGTAAACAGACAGTCCGTGTAAACAGACAGACAGTGTAAACAGACAGTGTGTGTAAACAGACAGTGTGTGTAAACAGACAGTGTCTGTAAACAGACAGTGTGTGTAAACAGACAGTGTAAACAGACAGACAGTGTGTGTAAACAGACAGCGTCTGTAAACAGACAGCGTCTGTAAACAGACAGTGTAAACAGACAGACAGTGTAAACAGACAGTCCGTGTAAACAGACAGTGTAAACAGACAGTGTGTGTAAACAGACAGTGTGTGTAAACAGACAGACAGTGTAAACAGACAGACAGTGTAAACAGACAGCGTCTGTAAACAGACAGTGTGTGTAAACAGACAGACAGTGTAAACAGACAGACAGTGTAAACAGACAGCGTCTGTAAACAGACAGTGTGTGTAAACAGACAGTGTAAACAGACAGACAGTGTAAACAGACAGACAGTGTAAACAGACAGACAGTGTAAACAGACAGCGTCTGTAAACAGACAGCGTCTGTAAACAGACAGACAGTGTAAACAGACAGTCCGTGTAAACAGACAGACAGTGTAAACAGACAGTGTGTGTAAACAGACAGTGTGTGTAAACAGACAGTGTCTGTAAACAGACAGTGTGTGTAAACAGACAGTGTAAACAGACAGACAGTGTGTGTAAACAGACAGCGTCTGTAAACAGACAGCGTCTGTAAACAGACAGTGTAAACAGACAGACAGTGTAAACAGACAGTCCGTGTAAACAGACAGTGTAAACAGACAGTGTGTGTAAACAGACAGTGTGTGTAAACAGACAGACAGTGTAAACAGACAGACAGTGTAAACAGACAGTGTGTGTAAACAGACAGTGTCTGTAAACAGACAGTGTGTGTAAACAGACAGTGTAAACAGACAGACAGTGTGTGTAAACAGACAGCGTCTGTAAACAGACAGCGTCTGTAAACAGACAGTGTGTGTAAACAGACAGTTTGTGTAAACAGACAGTGTAAACAGACAGACAGTGTGTGTAAACAGACAGCGTCTGTAAACAGACAGTGTCTGTAAACAGACAGTGTGTGTAAACAGACAGTGTCTGTAAACAGACAGTCCGTGTAAACAGACAGTGTAAACAGACAGTGTGTGTAAACAGACAGACAGTGTAAACAGACAGTGTGTGTAAACAGACAGTGTAAACAGACAGACAGTGTAAACAGACAGACAGTGTAAACAGACAGTGTGTGTAAACAGACAGACAGTGTAAACAGACAGTGTGTGTAAACAGACAGACAGTGTAAACAGACAGACAGTGTAAACAGACAGTGTGTGTAAACAGACAGACAGTGTAAACAGACAGACAGTGTAAACAGACAGTGTGTGTAAACATACAGACAGTGTAAACAGACAGTGTGTGTAAACAGACAGTGTGTGTAAACAGACAGACAGTGTAAACAGACAGACAGTGTAAACAGACAGACAGTGTAAACAGACAGACAGTGTAAACTGACAGTGTGTGTAAACAGACAGACAGTGTAAACAGACAGACAGTGTAAACAGACACGGTGTGTAAACAGACAGACAGTGTAAACAGACAGTGTGTGTAAACATACAGACAGTGTAAACAGACAGTGTGTGTAAACAGACAGTGTGTGTAAACAGACAGACAGTGTAAACAGACAGACAGTGTAAACAGACAGACAGTGTAAACAGACACGGTGTGTAAACAGACAGACAGTGTAAACAGACAGTGTGTGTAAACAGACAGACAGTGTAAACAGACACGGTGTGTAAACAGACAGACAGTGTAAACAGTCTCAGTTTAGAATCATGGTCGTTAACACAGCATCATATTGCGGATTGGATGTGAAGCGGATCTGAAGGATGATGTTGACAGAGTGTCCGTCTCACCATGGCCAGACCTCCAACGTCTCTGACCGCCATGTAGAGTCTGCACAGGTCCAGAGGTTTCTTTCCAACGGTGGGCACGTTTGGGACCGGCGCCCCCCTCTCCTCCATAAAGGACAGGTACCGGTCCACCCACGGACTCCTCTCCGGCTCGGTGCCCATCTCGTACAGCCGACTGATCTTCTCGGTGGTCACGGTGGTCGCACTGGGCTTCTGGACAGGGACATGGAGACCTGGGTCAGACGTTTACAGACCAGAGAAGATTTGGGCATAGTGTCCTGCTGGTGAGACCCAGGAGCCAACAGGCGGTCTACTGAAGAGACCGTGATCGGATGTCGGTGGGTCTGGTCCGGCTGGAACCAGTTCTTCAAGTACTCTGGTAGTTCTTAGGATCTAGCCTCGTAGACCACATCATTGTGTAGAAGAACATGAACACACAGTAACAGATTACTCACACACAGTAACAGATTACCCACACACAGTAACAGATTACTCACACACAGTAACAGATTACTCACACACAGTAACAGATTACTCACACACAGTAACAGATTACTCACACACAGTAACAGATTACCCACACACAGTAACAGATTTCCCACACACAGTAACAGATTACCCAAACACAGTAACAGATTACCCACACACAGTAACAGATTACCCACACACAGTAACAGATTACTCACACACAGTAACAGATTACTCACACACAGTAACAGATTACTCACACACAGTAACAGATTACTCACACACAGTAACAGATTTCCCACACACAGTAACAGATTACTCACACACAGTAACAGATTACTCACACACAGTAACAGATTACCCACACACAGTAACAGATTACTCACACACAGTAACAGATTACACACACAGTAACAGATTACACACACAGTAACAGATTACTCACACACAGTAACAGATTGCTCACACACAGTAACAGATTACTCACACAGTAACAGATTACTCACACACAGTAACAGATTACTCACACACAGTAACAGATTACTCACACACAGTAACAGATTACCCACACACAGTAACAGATTACCCACACACAGTAACAGATTACTCACACAGTAACAGATTACTCACACACAGTAACAGATTACCCACACACAGTAACAGATTACTCACACACAGTAACAGATTACTCACACACAGTAACAGATTACTCACACACAGTAACAGATTACTCACACACAGTAACAGATTACCCACACACAGTAACAGATTACTCACACACAGTAACAGATTACTCACACACAGTAACAGATTACTCACACACAGTAAACAGATTACTCACACACAGTAACAGATTACTCACACACAGTAACAGATTTCCCACACACAGTAACAGATTACTCACACACAGTAACAGATTACTCACACACAGTAACAGATTACCCACACACAGTAACAGATTACTCACACACAGTAACAGATTACACACACAGTAACAGATTACACACACAGTAACAGATTACTCACACACAGTAACAGATTGCTCACACACAGTAACAGATTGCTCACACACAGTAACAGATTACTCACACACAGTGACAGATTACTCACACACAGTAACAGATTACTCACACACAGTAACAGATTACTCACACACAGTGACAGATTACAGGTACAATGTCACTAAAAGTGTGGATAAATGTGTGTGTGTGTGTGTGTGTGTGTTTCTAGTCTCAACATGATGATTCATCGTTTCACTGAAGGAAAAATAGTAAAGAAACACTTCAAGTAGAGGAAAAGTAAGAGGTGACATCATCACATGCTCCTTCATCATGTCGCTCTGCCTCGCTCTCATCCTCTTCATCACTTCTGCCGCGCTCTCATCCTCCTCATCACTTCTGCGTCGCTCTCATCCTCTTCATCACTTCTGCCGCGTTTCCATCTGCTGACAGGAGTCAGACCCTTTCACTCCATAACATTATGACCACCCTGAGGTCCCTGTGTCTGTCTTTACCCTTCAGTTTCCTGATCGGACAAAATCCTTCAATAATGTCGGCCCCTCTGCCTCTTTTCTCTGAAGGAGCGACACAACCTCATTTGACTCGGCGCTAGTCAGTCGGTCAGAGCGTGTCGGTAGAGCATAACGGCGTCATGCGTGTGACATGCAGCTCAATCGGCCACTTTGATTGGTTAGAACAGCCAACGCACAAACCTTGGGTTTGGGCGGGTCCACGGCCGTGCAGACGCCTTCTTTGATCATCTCGACCCTCTGTTTGGCGTCTGAATGAGCCCCCAACCCCTCCGCTGACATCATCACGGAGCCTGAAAGATAATCATTACATCATTAAGAAAGGGTAAAACATGCCACACACCACGGTTCTAGCAGGCTTAGAGTCCTACCTGAGGAGGGGGCGTTGAAGGGGGCTCCCTGGGGAGTCATCCTCCCAAAGTTGGCGCCCGGTTGCTGACTGTAGGGACCAGCGGGACCCAGTCCTCCCACTGAGGCCATGCCCAGATAGCTGCCCTGCCTGGACGCCGCGGAAGCAAAACATAGTTTAAATGTTATGATGACTTAAGGTGATCAAACTGCTGAGACGGCGGCCTGCATGCAGGAAGCCCCAGTGAGGAAGAGGAGGGTAACGTGCAGTTATGGGGGAGGAAATGACAACGAATGAAAACGCAACATGAGTTTTTGTTGGCTTCTGACGCCGGTACCGCTCCTCCACTTGCCTCAGCGGCGCCACACCAGGAAGTAAGAACAAAAACCTGCTCCGTTACAGAGGTCATTACCAACGATGTCTGTCACTCAACCACGAGAGGCTGCGTGCTGTCAGACGTCCATCATCCATCTGTCAGACGTCCATCATCCATCCATCCATCATCCATCCGTCAGACGTCCATCCATCCATCAATCATCCATCTGTCAGACGTCCATCATCCATCCATCCATCATCCATCCGTCAGACGTCCATCATCCATCCATCCATCATCCCTCCGTCAGACGTCCATCATCCATCCATCCATCCATCATCCATCCGTCAGACGTCCATCATCCATCCATCCATCATCCCTCCGTCAGACGTCCATCATCCATCCATCCATCCATCATCCATCCGTCAGACGTCCATCATCCATCCATCCATCATCCCTCCGTCAGACGTCCATCATCCATCCATCCATCCATCATCCATCCGTCAGACGTCCATCATCCATCCATCCATCATCCATCCGTCAGACGTCCATCATCCATCCATCCATCATCCCTCCGTCAGACGTCCATCATCCATCCATCCATCACCATCCATCCTCCATCTTCGTCTTATCCGGGTCGGGCTGCTGTGACTGTGTTCTAGGGTCCGAGCAGATACATAGTCCCTCCAGAGAGTTCTACAGAGAAAAGTCCAACAGCGCTGGCCACAGTCAGCTGACCAACGACCTCGCAGCACGGATCCGAGACCCGACTACGAAGGACTTTCTTTCCTGCAACCGAGCCGAACTCTACAGGGAAGTGAAACTCAGGATATTTGAGTCCATCCGAAGGACTCTAGAGGGGAAGCGAGGACGCCACCGGCGAGGGACTGAGTATCTGACAGTATTCACAGAATGTCTCGTCTGTGAGGAGTCAGCCGATTACCCATCGGGGGTCCCGTTAATTCCCACCTGCGACCCGTCGACCTCCTGATGAAGACACACCAGAGAGCATCTGACCATGCAGGAGCCATCAGACCACAGGAAGGGTCCTGGTTAGTGAAACATCCCATAACGCCTACATGGAAGCAAAGCCCCCTAACAGCTGACTGCAGACAGACGGACTGAACGTCTGCACCATCAATGTACGTGTCTGTCAGGCTCCGGTACCAAACCTACCCATAATGCTCAGGGGGGGTCTGCACATAGGTTCCTTGTTGGCTGTGGTGAGGAGAGCGAGGAGGAGGATGGTGTGGGTCAGGAGGAGGGGAGGGCCAGGACTGGTTGCTGTAGACCGGGGAACGAGCAAACAGAGGCCTGAAGGATGGAGGGACGGAAGAAGCATCAGCGCCGACTTAGATCGGACACAGAAACAGAATCCTGCAATAAACTATTAACTCCACCTCTTTAGGGTGGAGTCAGGTTCTCGTTTCATTCTGGGTCCACAGAACCATCAGACTCTCAAAGCTACTCTCTCATCACCTTTGTTTATCAGCGGTGGGGACAAGTCTCAAGGTCCAAATCTACACAGGCAGGTCCAGAGTCCAGGTATTAGTCTCCAAGTCCAGTCTTGACTGACAGGTCACGAATCCAGTCCCGAGTCCTGAAACTTCTGTCCTACTCTACCTCTGATGTTCTGAAAGGCCCTGATGCGTCCTCCTCCACAGGTTGCACCCGTCTCAGCGGTGGGTTTGCTGGAGAAAAGTGTATGGATCGGCGAACCATGAAGTTCTCGTAGCCGCCCACAGAACTTCAGTCCAAACACATGAGTATATAGGTTTACAAGGTGTACCTGAATGCACCATGTGTGACACTGCAGCAGCACAGTTTCCTTCTCGCTGCTGATGTGGGACAAACATTCAGACAAGCCTTTTTTTTATTTTGTCAAATTGAAAAAAAGTTCTGAGTTCTGGGATGAAGTCATGTGACTTTAGCCCAGACTGTGAGTTTAAACTAAACTATCTTTTGATGTGGTTCCTTCTGTGGAAAAAGGCGGTATCCTTCATCACTCTAGCACAATGACCCTGACCAGTGGACCCAGCGGGACCTAAAGTGGACTCCTGAGACGGACCTGGTTTTCCGCACTCACCTGCCCTGCGCAACTGCGGCAGATGTGGTGGAGGATGAGGAGTTGGCACTTTGCCCAGCGTTCGGGCCGACCTCTAGTTGTTTGCGGCTGGCGTTGGGTCCCGGGGGCCCCATGCCCTGCCCGGCGGGCTGCGGCATGCCGGGGGAGGTGGGGGCCATGGCGCTCCCTCCAGCAGGATAAGTTCTACCCCCAGGGCCTGGTCCAGGGCCACGACTTGCTGGAGTGGATGGACCCTGGCCGTGCATGGGACTGCTGGCGTTCAAGCCCAGACTGTTGGCTGGGCCGGGACCAGCGGTGCTGTAGTTGGCACTGGGGGCCCCGACGTAGTGGGGGGGGCGAGGGAAGTTACCTAGAGAGGGCGAGGTGGGAAAATATTTTTTTGTGTGTTTACTTTAAAAAAGTTTCTTCCTCTAAGTTACAGCTGGTACCTGGGGGTCCATACTGTCCATATGACCCACCCTGGTGAAAGGAACCGTGGTGCAGGGGTCCCCCCGACGCCTGAGGGGACATGGGTGGTGCTGACTGCTGGGGGCCAAACTGAGGACCATGGGAGCTACGCTGCATGGAGATGGAGGGGGGGAAACCTAAAGAAAAAACATAAAGTGAAGAAAACGGATGAGTGTAGCCTAGCTTAGCACAGAAACTAGCTTAGCATAGAAACTATATCAGCGTGGACTAACGCCTCAGAGGAGAGGCCTCTGTGGTTCTGATGCTCCATCTCTGTCTTGTGTCTGGCAACATGAATGATGCTAATGCCACCAGGTGAATGACGCAAACTTTAATTTCTCGCTTCAATCTCGCCTCGTTTGTCTCTGGAGTGGAACTTCCTCAGATCCAGACAGAGGAGCACCGAGGTTCTCCAAACGCCACGGGTCCGTCCGTCAGGAGGCAACCATGTGAAAGTGGAGGAAGCTCGTTGCCGCTGTCAGACTCCGCCTCCACACAATGTTGGACTCAGACAGCAACGGTTAGTTTGCTCCAAGAAATGAGAGGAACCCTGAATCCTCCCAGACTGACCCAGAGTCAGTTAAACTTCTGGGTTCTGGATCGGTCCAGTCAGGAAGCAGAGGAGACTGTGGACCACTTTCAGCTGCTTTGGTTCTGATGATAGCACCATCGGGTGGACAGGAGAGATAAAAGCAGGACAACCCCCAGATGTTCTGGTTCTGAAGGTGGTGTCCACGGACCATCTCTCTCTCCTCATCCTTCCTGAATGATTCCTCTCTAGTTCTGCTGGTGTCCTTGTCTTTACTGGAAAATATGAAGTGGTACTTGCGGCTCATTTGGATCGTCCGGGTGGTCGGCGTGTTGGTCTGACGCATAAGAGACCGGGACGAGGAGATCTAAACTCAAGAACTAATCTCAACCGACTGGACTTTCATTCTGTGTGACGCGTCGGTGCCGAACACTAGAGTGGAGAAAATGTCTAATAAATGTCTTCCTGTTCTGCCACTTAGTGGTTCTGCAGGAATTCTATTTCCTGGTGGGTTTTGGAGACAATGTAAAGAGTGGAGCCTGAGGTACCTCTGTCCTGGGTCATGGTGGACTGGGAGGGATGTGGACCCACGTCTGGTCCAGGAGCAGAAACCAGGGGGGGCAGCTGAGGACCTTAGAGGGAGAGGAAGTGAAATCAACCACACTGCTGTCGTATCTCCATCAGTCCCTTCAGCGTCTAGGAGAACCAGCTACTAGATGGTTCCTCTAGTCTTTACCCACATCCCAACATCAGAGCAGCAGTTGGACCAGCAGGACCACCACAGACCTCCACTATGTTCAGTGTCAGTGGTTCTTTCTTTATAACATTTAGTGTCAGTGGTTCTTTCTTTATAACGTTTAATGTCAGTGGTTCTTTATAACGTTTAATGTCAGTATTTCTTTATAACATTTAGTGTCAGTAGTTCTTTCTTTATAACGTTTAATGTCAGTGATTCTTTCTTTATAACGTTTAGTGTCAGTGGTTCTTCATAACATTTAGTGTCAGTGGTTCTTTCTTTATAACTTTTAGTGTCAGTGGTTCTTTCTTTATAACGTTTAATGTCAGTGGTTTTCTTTATAAAGTTTAATGTCAGTGGTTTTTTATAGCGTTTAGTGTCAGTGGTTCTTTATATCATTTAATGTCAGTGGTTCTTTCTTTATAACGTTTAATGTCAGTGGTTCTTTCTTTATACCGTTTAGTGTCAGTGGTTCTTCATAACATTTAGTGTCAGTGGTTCTTTCTTTATAGCTTTTAGTGTCAGTGGTTCTTTCTTTATAACGTTTAATGTCAGTGGTTCTTTCTTTATAAAGTTTAATGTCAGTGGTTTTTTATAGCGTTTAGTGTCAGTGGTTCTTTATATCATTTAATGTCAGTGGTTCTTTCTTTATAACGTTTAATGTCAGTGGTTCTTTCTTTATACCGTTTAGTGTCAGTGGTTCTTCATAACATTTAGTGTCAGTGGTTCTTTCTTTATAACTTTTAGTGTCAGTGGTTCTTTCTTTATAACGTTTAGTGTCAGTGGTTCTTTATATCTTTTAATGTCAGTGGTTCTTCATAACATTTAGTGTCAGTGGTTCTTTCTTTATAACGTTTAGTGTCAGTGGTTCTTTATATCTTTTAATGTCAGTGGTTCTTCATAACATTTAGTGTCAGTGGTTCTTTCTTTATAACGTTTAATGTCAGTGGTTCTCTATAACGTTTAATGTCAGTGGTTCTTTATAACATTTAGTGTCAGTATTTCTTTATAACATTTAGTGTCAGTGGTTATTTCTTTATAACGTTTAATGTCAGTGGTTCTTTCTTTATACAATTTAGTGTCAGTGGTTCTTTATATCATTTAATGTCAGTGGTTCTTCATAACCTTTAGTGTCAGTGGTTCTTTCTTTATAACATTTAGTGTCAGTGGTTCTTTCTTCATAACATTTAGTGTCAGTGGTTATTTCTTTATAACGTTTAATGTCAGTGGTTCTTTCTTTATAACTTGTAGTGTCAGTGGTTATTTCTTCATAACATTTAATGTCAGTGGTTCTTTCTTTATAACTTGTAGTGTCAGTGGTTATTTCTTCATAACATTTAATGTCAGTAGTTCTTTCCTGAAGGTCATCAAAGATTCTTTTTTCTACAGATAATTGGACCCAAAATCACAAAGTTTTTGGAAATTCTTCAACAGTCTTTAAAAACTTTACCTTAAAAACCTCAAATATAAAAGTAACTGCTGGGATTCTTCCTGCTGCGTTTGAGGACAATAGGACACGCTCTAAAAAGACACTCGTTGGTTACATTCAGTATTTTAAACTTAAATTTTAGACTGGATCATTTTTTTACAGTGCAGGATGAAGAGAGGAAGTGACATCGTCAACCTACCCGGTCCACTGCTGGCGGGAGACATCGGTCCGGATCGCGACTGGCCGCCAGACCCAGCAGGGGATGGCGAGGGGGAGGGGGAGGGCGAGGGCCCGGTGTGGGCTGGTGGAGGCAATCGAGGTGCGACATGGGGGGAGAAAGGAGAGCGGGCTGGGGTCCCCTGGTGACCATGAGTGCTGCCGGAGCCCGAGGTCCCTGAACTCACCCCCGCCTCCGTGCCGGTGGGCAGGTCGTCGATGGAGCCGGACAAATCCTGCAAACACAGAACATGACATCACCGCGTTCACAGGAGGACCGTCAACGCCTCATTCAGCAGCTCCTTCAGGAGGCGCCTCATCCCCTCCAGACTCCCAAAAGTCAGCCCAAAATCAACAGAACCGGTTGGATTGATGACCTGAGTCTGACTGGGTTTGGTGCCGGATAACATCAGAACCCTCGGCCCGTTTCTGACGCTCCATTCATTGATTGAGACCTGAACCTTTAAAACCTCGGAGAAGGAGTCCCATCTTCTCCCTTCTGCGGGAACGCTCAGAGGAATGTTCCATATTCCACTGAACGGATCCGTTTGTGCAGAATCTCATTCATCCAGGAGACGGAGAAGCTCCGGGTCAAAGGAAGAAAAGAAAAAGGAGAGGAAAAAGTAGGAGGTGGTGAAGAACAAGGTAGCTGCAGAAAAGGGAAAAAAGAGGAGGAATAAAAAGACCGTCACAGGAAGAAGAGGAGAAAAGAAGAGGGAAAAAGAAAAGGTAGGAGAAGAAAAGGGAAGAATAATGAGGCGAAGAAGAGAGAGAATAGGGAGAGGTAAAAGAAAAAAAGGGCCATGGAGAGGAAGATTGACGGAACGAGTAACAAGAAACATTGAAGAAGGAGAAGGTGGAAAAAAGAGAAGAAAAATGGCAGGTTGAGAAGAGGAGGAAGTGAAAAAGAGAGAAAAAGAAGGGCAAGATGACAAGAGCGAGAGAGGTGAACGGGAGAGAAAGGAGGAAGAAGAAAGGGAGAAAAGATGGAAGGAGAGGGAAAGGTAGAAGGGTAGAAAGGAAGAAGAAGAAGGGGAGGGAGGAGAGGGAATGAGATGAAGAGTTAAGAAGGGAGTGAAGAAGACGAGGAAACGAAGTAGGAGAAAAAGGAGAAGTTGATAAATGTGAGGAGGAAGGATGTAGGAAGGAGCCAAAGTCTTTTCTTTCTGTTTTCTTTTTTCTTTCTTTCAAACAAATTGAGAGAAATAAGATTCCCCTGGGCCTCAGGCGAACCAATCACGACGCAGAAACACATCCTCCCTCCCTCCGACTGGTCCTTGCCAACAGCTCAGCCAATCAGCTGAAGCGCTGCATCTCACCCAGACACACAAACAGTCTAACACACAAACACACACACACACACTCACATCCAGTCTAACAAACACACACACACACACACACACACACACACACACACACACACACACACACACACACACTCACATCCAGTCTAACACACACACTCACATCCAGTCTAACACACACACACACACACACACACACACACACACACACACACACACACACTCACATCCAGTCTAACACACACACTCACATCCAGTCTAACACACACACACACACACACACACACACACACACACACACACACACACACACACACACACACACACACACACACACACACACACACACACACACACACAAACACACACACACACACACACACACACACACACACACACACACACACACCCTTCCTTTCCTAACCTGTTTCCCCCCTTCCATCATTTGTGAAATGAAAAAAGTTATCTCCTCAAAGAGTCTGAGACTGCTGACTCGTCCTTCCTTAATTCTGTTTCCTCTTTCCTTCCTTCTGATTCTTCTTTTCTTTCCTTCTGTTTCCTCCTTCCTTCCTTCTGTCTCCTCCTTCCTTCTGTTTCCTCCTTCCTTCCTTCTGTCTCCTCCTTCCTTCTGTCTCCTCCTTCCTTCTGTTTCCTCCTTCCTTCCTTCTGTTTCCTCTTTCCTTCCTTCTGATTCCTCCTTCTTTCTGTTTCCTCCTTCCTTCCTTCTGTTTCCTATTTCCGTCCTTCTGTTTCCTCCTTCCTTCCCGCTGATTCCTCCTTCCTTCCCGCTGATTCCTCCTTCCTTCCCGCTGATTCCTCCTTCCTTCCTTGTTTCCTCTTTCCTTCCTTCTGATTCCTCTTTTCTTTCCTTCTGATTCCTCCTTCCTTCCTGCTGACTCATCCTTCCTTTCTTCTGTTTCCTCCTTCCTTCCTTCTGTCTCCTCCTTCCTTGTTTCCTCCTTCCTTCCTTCTGTTTCCTCTTTCCTTCCTTCTGATTCCTCCTTCCTTCCTTCTGTCTCCTCCTTCCTTCTGTTTCCTCCTTCCTTCCTTCTATTTCCTCTTTCCTTCCTTCTGTTCTCCCTTCCTTCCTTCTGTTCTCCCTTCCTTCCTTCTGTTTCCTCCTTCCTTCCCGCTGATTCCTCCTTCCTTTCTTGTTTCCTCTTTCCTTCCTTGTGTTTCCTCTTTCCTTCCTTGTGTTTCCTCTTTCCTTCCTTCTGTTTCCTCCTTCCTTCCTTCTGTTTCCTCCTTCCTTCTGTTTCCTCCTTCCTTCCTTCTGTTTCCTCCTTCCTTCCTTCTGTTTCCTCCTTCCTTCCTTCTGTTTCCTCCTTCCTTCCTTCTGATTCCTCCTTCCTTCCTTCTGTTCTCCCTTCCTTCCTTCTGTTTCCTCCTTCCTTCCCGCTGATTCCTCTTTTCTTTCCTTCTGATTCCTCTTTCCTTCCTGCTGACTCATCCTTCCTTTGTTCTGTTTCCTCTTTCCTTCCTTGTGTTTCCTCTTTCCTTCCTTGTGTTTCCTCCTTCCTTTCTTCTGTTTCCTCCTTCCTTTCTTCTGTTTCCTCTTTCCTTCCTTCTGTTTCCTCTTTCCTTCCTTCTGTTTCCTCTTTCCTTCCTTCTGTTTCCTCTTTCCTTCCTTCTGTTTCCTCTTTCCTTCCTTCTGATTCCTCCTTCCTTCCTTCTGTCTCCTCCTTCTTTCTGTTTCCTCCTTCCTTCCTTCTGTTTCCTATTTCCGTCCTTCTGTTTCCTCCTTCCTTCCAGCTGATTCCTCCTTCCTTCCCGCTGATTCCTCCTTCCTTCCTTGTTTCCTCTTTCCTTCCTTCTGATTCCTCTTTTCTTTCCTTCTGATTCCTCCTTCCTTCCTGCTGACTCATCCTTCCTTTCTTCTGTTTCCTCCTTCCTTCCTTCTGTCTCCTCCTTCCTTGTTTCCTCCTTCCTTCCTTCTGTTTCCTCTTTCCTTCCTTCTGATTCCTCCTTCCTTCCTTCTGTCTCCTCCTTCCTTCTGTTTCCTCCTTCCTTCCTTCTATTTCCTCTTTCCTTCCTTCTGTTCTCCCTTCCTTCCTTCTGTTCTCCCTTCCTTCCTTCTGTTTCCTCCTTCCTTCCCGCTGATTCCTCCTTCCTTTCTTGTTTCCTCTTTCCTTCCTTGTGTTTCCTCTTTCCTTCCTTGTGTTTCCTCTTTCCTTCCTTCTGTTTCCTCCTTCCTTCCTTCTGTTTCCTCCTTCCTTCTGTTTCCTCCTTCCTTCCTTCTGTTTCCTCCTTCCTTCCTTCTGTTTCCTCCTTCCTTCCTTCTGTTTCCTCCTTCCTTCCTTCTGATTCCTCCTTCCTTCCTTCTGTTCTCCCTTCCTTCCTTCTGTTTCCTCCTTCCTTCCCGCTGATTCCTCTTTTCTTTCCTTCTGATTCCTCTTTCCTTCCTGCTGACTCATCCTTCCTTTGTTCTGTTTCCTCTTTCCTTCCTTGTGTTTCCTCTTTCCTTCCTTGTGTTTCCTCCTTCCTTTCTTCTGTTTCCTCCTTCCTTTCTTCTGTTTCCTCTTTCCTTCCTTCTGTTTCCTCTTTCCTTCCTTCTGTTTCCTCTTTCCTTCCTTCTGTTTCCTCTTTCCTTCCTTCTGTCTCCCCTCAGCCTGTCGCCATGGAAACTGCATCAGTCGCAGCCCCTGACTTGAGGGAGAGGCTCCAGAGAGAAAGAAGACAGAGGCTGGATAACGCAGGGAGGAGAGGGAGAGCGATGAAGATACGACAGGATGATGAAGGCGGAGGTGATAGAGACAGGAAAGAGGGAGTGTTTAAAGAAGAAGCAGGGAGAGTTGAAGGAGAGCGGAGTGTTCAGAGTCTTAAAGTGACTTCAAAGAAGAAGAATGTATTTGACCATAAACAGTACCAGATTATTTCTGTCTTGCTCAAAGACCCTACGACATGTTGACCCCGGTGGGACTCAAACCGGCTTCCTTCCGACCGGGAGACGGACGCTCTAACCATGAGCTACAGCCGCCATATAAGCTATGTACGTTGAGTTGACCTTTGACCCAGTCCCAACCCGACCACCGACCCCTTCCCGTTTTTTTTTTACTTCTATTCGTTTTTTTTTGTTTATAATTAGGAAAGAGACCAATCAGTTCATCATAACATCGCCGCCATATCCTGCAGTTTTCAGGAGCGGCGCCGACACTTACTGGCAGACTGGACGGCCTCTCCTGCTGGCTCAGACTCATCTCCTCATGGTTTGGTTTCCCAGGAGTCATGGCAGCAGACTGGCCCCGCCCCCCGTACGCCTCCTGTGGCACCTCCTGAATCAAAACAAGACAATATACGTTCCAGAAGTGTCCGCTGCTCACGTCTGCTCCATCCGACCGCATTAAGAACCCCGGCATGCGTAACTAGGGTCTAGTCCTCTCCATCCTGTCATCACCGGATCCATAGCCTAACGGTGGGGATTCGTAAAGTCGGACTTTGTTTCAATGCAGCTTTGTGTGGTTTACTCCCACTCCAAATCTCTCATAACTTAACCTGTTATGCTGCGGTTAGCGGTGACGCCGAGCTTTAGCCCATCATGGGAATAAACCAGCAAAGAGACCATGTGACCAGCAGATGACCCTGCATCACTTTGGGAAGTATGGAAGAGAAGATGAGCGAACTCCAATAGATCATATTTTACTCCAATAGTTCATATTTTACTCCAATAGATCATATTTTACTCTAATAGTTTATATTTTACTCTAATAGTTCATATTTTACTCTAAAGGTTCATATTTTACTCTAAAGGTTCATATTTTACTTTAATAGTTTATGTTGTATTCATTCAGGGGGAACGTATCTTCATTAGAGGACTGCTTGTACAAAGCAGGGGATTGGAGTGTTTTGCGGTGACATTCCCTGCGGTCACAGACACTAGGTGTGTTTACATGAAAACAGCGTCTAGGTGAAAAACAGCGTCTGGGTGAAACAGCGTCTGGGTGAGGCTGTCTATGTAGACCCACAGAGTGTGGGTCTGGTTTTATTGCTTACAGGCGGAGAAGAGGACTGGCCGCATCAACAGTCAGAAGAGCTCAGGATGACATCAGAGGACAGACTGCAGGGAGCCCCTCTCGGGGCCCTCGGTCAGATCTGACGGTTTCTACCTGTTGAGGCAGTGGGCGGGGCTGCATGTACGGCGGCTGACTCGGGGCGGCGGGCTGCTGCGGAGGGCTGAAGTACGGCGGCTGACAGTAACCGCCAACGTTCTGCTGCTGCTGGCTGTACTGAGGGGTCATCTGAGGAGACACGAGACCAGACCAGAAGAACGTCACACTCCAGACCATAGACACGAGGAAACTCCCGCCGGGGTTGAGAGAACGGCGCTAAGGTCATGTGACATGTGCTCTCGTTGGATGTTATTCTGGATAAATCCCAGCGCGGCGTAGAACGGGCCCTTTCAATATGACGGCGAAGAGACGGTCGACGGCAACTTGAATAAAAGAAGACAAAATTTTCCAAGAATCATCAGCTTCCTCAGGAAAGTAGCCGGTGGAGGAGAACAGAGTGATGGGCTGGATGACAGTCGCCGGGGCTTCAATATTTCTGCTCTGCTAGAACACGTTAAATCTGGTTCATACCACCTTCAAAAGGTGGCCTGAGGCGCCATCCCTAAATGTAAGAACTACGTCCCACGTATCACGTGACAAAACAAAGACATTTGAGGAGAAGGTCTGCGCCAGAGAGCATCGTGGGATACGCTCCTACCTGCTGCTGAGGGTACTGCATGCCTCCCATCCCCATCAGCCCCCTGCTGGGCATTCCCACCGGGTATCTGTGGGGAGACTGTGAGACGTAAGGCTGACTGGAGTACGGCGCCCCCTGCTGCTGGGGATACAGGTTGTTGCTCATCCTGTAGAGGTGAGAACGCTTCATCGCCATGGGATCCATGGGCGCTACCTGAAAGAGAAGATTGGTTGATGAGAGTAGTGTTAGATTATGTTGAATAATAATAATAATAATAATAATAATAATAATAATAATAATAATAATAAAGAGGTTATGAAGGAGACGCTTTGAAATGTCTACTTCTCAGTTCAAACATAAGAATTTAAACTTCCAGGGGTAAACTACTTTACAGAAAAACTTAAGATTTACTAAGTTAAATAAGAAATCATAAAAGCAGCTAAAAATTACACAGTAACAAAGTTAATCCTGGGCGGAACCAGAAGCCACTGATGGAATATTTAAATCTGACAACACGTCGGTTCCCCAGAGGAACAAACCCAGAGTTTCCCTCATCTCAGGCTTAACAAACCCAGAGTTTCCCTCATTTCAGGCTTAACAAACCCAGAGTTTCCCTCATCTCAGGCTTAACAAACCCAGAGTTTCCCTCATTTCAGGCTTAACAAACCCAGAGTTTTCACACTGGCATCACAGACACTGGGTGGGTTTACATCGGACACTTTTCTCCTTTCAGAGTTGCGTGTCGGTCGTCTGTTTACGTGACCTGGGACCTTTTCTGACCCGGGGTTTACGGTGAACCGGAAACGCTTTCACACACGCAGACGTAAAATGAGAGTAAAGACGAATCTCCAGTTCAGCAAATATACTGTTGCTATAGTAACCTGTTTGGTTACAAAAGCCGTTAAGTTCATTACAAAGACGTATTTTGGAAAGAAGTGTTCATCTTTATTGTTAGTTGGCATGAGCCTAAAACAACCTAAAGCTACATTTAAAATATTTTTATTGAACCTTCATTTAACCGGGAGAAAAAACAATAAAGGATGGATAAAGAAATAGATTAAACGACTATCTTATTTGAAAATAATGGATAGATTAATTCATTAAAACATTATTGTTTTACCGGCGCTACATAATTGTGTCGTTACTTTAAAAATCCTGAATTATAAACACAATTTTTTAGGATGTAATCTGGTTTTGTTGAGGCAGAAGAGACACAACAAGCTGTTAACAGACAGTCCCACTCCCTCGGAGGACAGTAAACGCACCACGGAGTCGGAGCTCCACTGACCCCCAAAGAAAATCAACTGAGTCTAACCCAGGAGGCTGGGCGGATTCCAGGGAAGCAGAATTCCAGTCCTGGCTCCACTCCGATTCCCTCTCCCACCGTTTGACCCACTGACACACTAGTAGTGACTCAGACGTTTCCCCGCCGCTAAAAATAGAAACCAGTTGTGGATTCCACACACGGAACGCCATCCAGACATTTAATCCCATCTTCTAATCTTTCCCATGGAGACACGTTTCCGTCCGTCAACTGAGACAGAGGGAACGTAAACCATCCCACCGCCGGCTGCAGCCAGAGGGTGACGACGCAGGAACAGAGTCCAGACAGGGAGAAACTACCAGCTAATAATAAGTAGCCAATAAGACAGTGGATAGACGAGGACCTCGTAGGTGGGTTCACGTGGACCTCGTAGGTGGGTTCACGTGGACCTCGTAGGTGGGTTCACGTGGACCCCTCTATGCTGAATACAAACTGAAAAAAAGCCCTTTTCCGAGGGAGAGTCCATTCCTCTGCTGGGGTCCACTAAAACTTTCTCAAAGACCACAACTACATCTAAAGGCTGTTTGAGAATAATGGCTGGTGAACACCTGCCCGGCGGCGGTACTCAGGTGCACCACGCAGACATTGGATGATCCGGACCACAGCAGAGAGGCGGCTCTGGAGAAACTGGTAACTGACTCAGAGTTGAACTTATCCCACGTTCTGGTGGGAAACCCGGCTGTAGGAGATGGTCTGTGATCATATTCATGATTAAAGGTCAGCTGGACTAGAAGTTTGTCTCTGTGGGTCACACACAAGTGTTCAAAACACAATCTCATAATGAGAACGTGATGAATGTAGTCTGTAGATGTTCAAGCACGTACAATGTATGTGTGTGTGTACGTGCGTACGTGTGTGTTTGTGTGTGTGTACGTGTGTGTACGTGTGTGTGTGTGTGTGTGTACGTGTGTGTGTGTGTGTGTGTGTTGTTGACACAAAAAACAATCCACAAGAATCGATAAAGAACTGGATGAAGCAGCAGAATCGACACTAGGTGGGTTTACACGTCTGTTTACGTGACCTGGGATCTTTTCTGACCCGGTCTTTACACGGATCCACTCACCTAACCGGAAACGCTTTCAGACACGCAGACGATCGAATTACAATTTGAATATACTATTTAGAAATTTGGACTATTACTGCAGCCTTACATTTCACAAACAATTACTAAGACTATTAATGTTATTAACTACTACTTCTATTAAAAATGTTACTACTGATCCTTTTAATACCATAATAGGGCCACCTTCACGTAACTACCCCTAATACTTGTTAAATGACAAGCCCCTACTACCACCACCACTACCACCACCACCACCACCACCACTACTACTACAACTACCACCACCACCACCACCACCACTACAACCACCACCACCACTACTACTACAACTACCGCCACCACCACCACCACTACTACTACTACAACTACCACCACTACTACTACTACAACTACCACCACCACCACCACCACTACCACCACCACCACTACTACTACTACAACTACTACAACTACCACCACCACCACCACCATCACCACCACTACTACTACAACTACTACCACCACCACTACAACCACCACTACTACAACCACCACCACCACCACCACCACCACCACTACTACTACAACTACCACCCCCACCACCACTACAACCACCACTACAACCACCACTACAACCACCACCACCACTACAACCACCACCACTACCACCACCACCACTACAACCACCACCACCACTACTACAACTACCACCACCACCACCACCACTACTACTACTACAACTACCACCACCACCACCACCACTACTACTACTACAACTACCACCACCACTACTACTACAACTACCACCACCACCACTACCACCACCACCACCACCATCACCACTACCACCACTACTACTACTACTACAACTACCACCACCACTACTACTACAACTACCACCACCACCACTACAACTACCACCACCACCACCACCACCACCATCACCACCACTACCACCACTACTACTACCACCACCACCACCACCACTACCACCACCACCACTACAACCACCACCACTACTACTACAACTACCACCACCACCACCACCATCACTACTACTACAACTACTACCACCACCACTACAACCACCACCACTACTACAACTACCACCACCACCACCACCACTACTACTACAACTACCACCACCACCACCACTACCACCACCACCACCACCACCACTACTACTACAACCACCACCACCACAACCACCACTACTACTACAACCACCACCACAACCACTACTACTACAACTACCACCACCACCACTACAACAACCACCACCACCACTACTACTACAACTACCACCACCACCACTACTACTACTACCACCACTACTACTACTGTTGGACTGTTACACTGTGTGAACTCGGACTGTTACACTGTGTGAACTCAGACTTTTACACTGTGTGAACCCGGACTGTTACACTGTGTGAACCAGGACCGTTACACCTCGTGAACCCGGACCGTTACACCTCGTGAACCCAGACCGTTACACTGTGTGAAGACAGACTGTTACACTGTTTCTATTGCTACTTATGAGATTGCTTTGAGAATTTTTGCAAATTATTACAAAAACAGACAGCACACCAATCCAGATTAAGTTTCTGATGTGTACACATGCTTTAAAAACTGAAAATGTAGATTTACAGTAATAATATAAAGTAGAATACATTTTCTTTAGAGTAGTCGGAGAGCCTGTGTGCGCAGAATTAAGTTAGTAAATTTTAAGAACGTCAAACCTATACTTAAGAAGTGATTGAAATTTTCTTAAACCTTATTAAAAGACAGGAAATGATTACAGTAAACACCCTCAAGGCCTAACGGTAGCTAACGGCTAGCCTAGCCTAGCAGTCTAAAAACGAGAGTCACCTTGGTATCGAAACACTGACGTTACTCTCTAGTTTGACTTTAATTTCTCAATAAACGTACAAAAAATTGATCCAGAGCATCACATGAGGTGTGTAATTGTCAAAAAGTCTATACTCCGGTGTCTATTTTAATAAATGACCTATTTCTGCAGTGGAAAAGGCAAAAAAATAGCCACATAGCTTCCCAGTTTAGCATTTAGCGTTAGCATAGCGGCTAACCGGAAGGTACATCCGCTTAAATTGGTGAATTTTAAATCATAAATGTAACAGATTAATGGTTAATAAATTCACCTGGGATCTGCTGCCGGCTCCATGCCCGTTATTCCCGGGGCTCATTCCCGGCTGGCTCCTCTGCTGTCCCCCCCAGCCGTGGCTAGCCGAGCCGTGCTGGCTCTCCTTGGGCAACCCGAGACTCGGCTGCTGCTGTGCGGGAGGATTATTATTATAATCCTGGTATCCGCTACTATAACCCCGCATCATGGTGCTGGGAGACGTCAATAACTGGTTTAGAGTCGGTGTGGTTCCGGACGGGTGCATCTGCTGCTGGTTCTGTCCAGGAAACTGCTGCAAGCCCACGCCGCCTCCCGCCGGGGAACGGGCAGCAGTCATAGCCGCTTTGCTGTGGTCCGAGGCGGCCGAGCCCATCAGGCTGCTCGCCTGCCGGGACGGGCTCATCATGCCCCCGTACCCGCTGCTCCCATAACCGGGGCGGTAGTTCGGGTAGTGTTTGTGCGGGCTGCTGCTGTTGTTGTTGTTGTAGCCGTCGTGGGAGTTCTGGACCTGATCCATGGTGCTGTGTCCCGAATGCGCCGCTGTTACCCCAGTCCCTGGGCTTTGTTGTCCGCCATGTTGATCGAAGCTAGGCCCTCCTCTTCCAGTCCCATAATAATGATTAAACCCGAATCTGGTCCCGCTCTCTGAAGGACCGGAGCTGCTGGTGCCGGTGCCGGGGCTCGGTCCCAGACTGGCATCCATCCGCTCCTCCTCCTCCTCCTGGCTGGTGTTCTGCTGCTGAGGCTGATGGCGCAGTCACCCTCTCCAGGAACAATGTCTTTAATGATCTTATACGTCATTATATGGTATAATATTAGACATGATAAACTATGATTCCGTTTTAAGACACGGTACAATGTGGTTGATCTTATTTATAGATAAATATAATATATGTGTATAATACGATGCAATGCAGGATTATATGTTACTATATAATTCTCTGCTCCAAAAAAATGAATGGATCACTTCAACCTCCAAGTAGATCAGAGTCACTTAAACTTCTGGGTTCTGGATCAGTCCAGTCAGGAACCAGTGGAGGCTGTGGATCAGTTTCAGCTGCTTTGGTTCTGATGAAAGCGCCACCAGGTGGACAGGAGAGGCTACAGCGGGACAACCCCCAGAGTGGTTCTGGTACTGCAGGTGGTGTCCACGGACCATTTCTCTCTCCTCATCCTTCCTGAATGATTCTTCTCTAGTTCTGCTGGTGTCATTGTCTCTGCAGGTACCTCTGTGGTACCTGCAGCTAGGTGGTACCAGGTGGTCCAGCTCCTCCAGGATGGAACATCCATACCTGCCGTCAGTAGAACAGTGTCATGAGTGTGCAGGAGGTACCAGGAGACGGGCCGGTACACCGGCAGAGCTGGACTGGACCGTAGAAGGCAAGAAACCAGCAGCAGGACCAGTATTGGCTCCTTAGTGTGAGGAGGACCAGGATGAGCTCTTCCAGATCCCTAAAAGATGACTTCCTGCTACTGGTGTGATGCTTCTGACCTGACTGTCAGAACCAGGATCCATGAGGACCCAACCTCGTCTAGTGGACCTGAGCTCACAGCCCAGAACCATGTAGCTGGACTGATGTTCACCAGAGAACACCAGGATGGGCAGGTTCTCCACTGGTGCCTCGTTCTCTTCACAGATGAGAGCAGGTTATAACTGAACTCATGTGACAGACGTGAAAGGTTCTGGGTCTCACAGACATCCAGGTTTTAGCCAGCGGTACCTGACTGCTGGTTGGTACCAGGATGAAACCCTCAGACCTCACACTGGTGCTGTGGACCCTGGGTTCCTCCTGGTCCAGGGCAAGGCCCGGCCTCATGTGGTCAGAGTGTGTAGACTGTTCCATGAGGATGAAGGTCTTGATGCCATTGACTGGTCCTCAGGTTCTCCAGACCTGAACCCACCTGAGAACCTCTGGGACGTTCTGTATCGCTGCATCAGACGCCACCAAGTAGAACCACAGACGGTCCAGAAGCTCACCGATCTTCTGATCCAGGTCTGGGAGGAGATCCTCAAGGACACAATCCTCCTCTCATCAGGAGCAGGTCCAGATATATACATACACATATATATATATATATATATATATATATATATATATATATATATATATATATATATATATATATATATATATATATATATATATATATATATATATATATATATATATATATATATGTGTATATATATGTATATATGTGTATATATGTGTATATATATGTATGTATATATGGAGGGTTCGTGTGAGATTATTGAACATGTTCCGTTTGTGTTTAAAGAATAACAAAGATGAATTAAAGTCGCTGCTCTGTTTGAAACAAAACCTGACAGGAAGTAGATGCAGCTCCTAGAAAATAAAAGCATGCTGCCCTCTGCTGGGGATCAGGGAGAAGACAGCGTCAGACACGTGGAGAAGAGCGGAGACGTCAGAAGATGTTCGTGACCCGACACGGAAACTTTCTGTCAGGAGTGAAGATGTTCTCCTGAGGAACCACCGGAGAAGATCCCGCTAGAACCTGTGACCGAACCACCGGAGGAAGTTCTTCAAAAAACCCAGAAGAGGAGGTTCACATCTACACATACACACCTACACATCGATATACACACCGAACTACACACATACACATGTATATACACACATACACATGTATATACACACATACACATGTATATACACACATACACATGTATATACACACATACACATGTATATACACACATACACATGTATATATACACACATACACATGTATATATACACACATACACACCGATATACACACCGAACTACACACATACACATGTATATACACACATACACATGTATATACACATGTATATACATGTGTATGTATATACACATGTATATACATGTGTATATACATGTGTATATACATGTGTATATACATGTATATACATGTATATATACACATACACATGTATATACATGTATACACATGTATACATGTATATACATGTGTATATACATGTATACATGTATATACACGTGTATATACATGTATACATGTGTATATACATGTATACATGTATATACACATGTATACATGTATATACATGTGTATATACATGTATACATGTATATACACATGTATACACATGTATATACATGTATACATGTGTATACATGTATATACATGTGTATATACATACACACATGTGTATGTATATACACATGTATATACATGTGTATGTGTATATACATGTATACATGTATATACACATGTATACATGTATATACATGTGTATATACATGTATACATGTATATACACATGTATACACATGTATATACATGTATACATGTGTATACATGTATATACATGTGTATACATGTATATACATGTATACACATGTATATACACATACACATGTATATACATGTGTATACATGTATATACATGTGTATGTGTATATATACACATACACATGTATATACACACATACACACCTACACACCGATATACACACCGAACTACACACATACACATGTATATATACACATACACATGTATATACACACATACACATGTATACACACATACACATGTTTATACACACATACACATGTATATATACACACATACACATGTATATACACATACACACTTATATATACATGTGTATGTGTATATACACACATACACATGTATATACACACATACACATGTGTATATACATGTATATACATGTATATATACACATACACATGTATATACATGTATACACATGTATACATGTATATACATGTGTATATACATGTGTATACACATGTATATACACATGTATATACATGTGTATATACATGTATATACACATGTATATACATGTGTATATACATGTATATACATGTATATATACACATACACATGTATATACATGTATACATGTATATACACATGTATACACATGTATATACATGTGTATATACATGTGTATGTGTATATATACACATACACATGTATATACATGTATACATGTGTATACATGTATATACACACATACACACCGATATACACACCGAACTACACACATACACATGTATATATACACATACACATGTATATACACACATACACATGTATATACACATACACATGTTTATACACACATACACATGTATATACACACATACACACCTACACACCGATATACACACCGAACTACACACATACACATGTATATATACACATACACATGTATATACACACATACACATGTATACACACATACACATGTTTATACACACATACACATGTATATATACACACATACACATGTATATACACATACACACTTATATATACATGTGTATGTGTATATACACACATACACATGTATATATACACATACACACTTATATACACATATACTACTACTACTACTACTACTAATGATGATGATGATGATGATGATAATAATAATAATAATGATAGTAATAATAATTAATAAAAGAATAATACCTACATGAAGGCGGGTAGAAAATAAATAAAGTCGTTCGTGGATAAATGTACTTTTATTGTGTTTGAAGCACAGAAACATGAAAGACCAACATGTTCAGGTTCTGGGGTTGGTTCTGAGCAGTGAGTCCAAACAACAAAGCGGGTTTATGAATGTTCTGCTGGTTCTGCGGTTCTACAAATTCAGCTCCATTTTCTCCTTTGGATGTATCTTTCTGCAGTTTTGATGATTTTCCTGTGAGGCAGCGTGGGCCGAAGCTCCGCCCCCTCTCTGGGTTCTTCTGGCACCGGCGGACATGATTGACAGCTCACCTCAGGTTGGAGGACACCCGCCCACTAGACGCACCACCCTCCATCAGGCTGACGTCCCTGCTGCAGATGATGGCCTGTCCTTCCATGCAGCTGAAGGAGGAGGGTGGAGGGGGGTTGAGGGAGGAGGTGGAGGAGGGTGGAGGAGGAGGGGTGAGGAGGAGGGGTGAGCATCCAACCGTGAAGAGAAGATAATGGGAAAGCGGAGAGCATCATTACCTCTCTCCACGCTGCTCTGCTCTTCCTGCCTCCCCCCATCTGACGGGGAGAGAATGTTCCTGCAGCAGCAGCTGGGTCTCAGTTCTATCTGAAGTAAAGCAGGAACCCGAAACAAACGGAGCTCAGAACCGGTCCAGAGCAGAACCTGACAGACGAGCCGCCGGCCAGCAGGTCGCCTTCGATGTGGATTATTCTTTGTCTGCGGATGTTTGGTTGGAATTTTAGATAGAAACTAGTCCCAGCTGTCGTCCCAGACATCAGGGGTCTGTCCCTAAAAGCCCCCCAGTCCCCTGCGTTGTACCATCAATCCCCCTGATTGAACTCCTCACAATAAATGTGACTCATTGATAATCTCCAACAGTCCAACTATTTCTATGAAGTCAGCATCTGTTCTAGGATCAGATCCCACAGTTGGACTGAAGGTCGGGAAGTTCCGGACCAGAACCGTCGTTTTACACTAAGAACTCCCCCTAGTGACTCAAATATGAACTAATAGAAGGAGATCATTTACAAACACCTCCTCCAACATTCAGCTCAACTACGTTTGTGATTTCATCCAGAAACTCACTTAAATGTGAAAACCTGTCAATTAAATCATTTTACTGTCATCATTTCAGAGGAAGAGGAGTATTCTTCATCAGGTTTCTTCGTCCAAGCAGCCAGGTTTGAGATCTACAGCGGACAGTTCCAGGACCAAACACATTTTACAGCATCATGTCAGAGGATTCTAGGTGTGTAGAGATGATCTCACTTCTGACAATGAAAGAGTTTTTCCTGCCCCTCTGTGACACTCAAGGAAAAAATGTATCTCCTGGGAAGGACTAAGTATCTCCTGGGAAGGACTAAGTATCTCCTGGGAAGGACTAATTAAGTCAGGATCTGCGTGGGACTCTGGTCGTCACATTCTCCTTCAGGGACACGTCACCAGTTTATCTTTTACTCTAATAGTCTATATTTTACTTTAATAGTTTATGTTTTACTCTAATAGTTTATAATTTACTTTAATAGTTCATATTTTACTCTAATAGTTTATATTTTACTCTAATAGTTTATGTTTTACTCTAATAGTTCATGTTTTACTCTAATAGTTCATATTTACTCTAATAGTTCATGTTTTACTCTAATAGTTTATATTTTACTCTAATAGTTTATATTTTACTCTAATAGTTCATATTTTACTCTAATAGTTTATATTTTACTCTAATAGTTTATGTTTTACTCTAATAGTTCATGTTTTACTCTAATAGTTCATATTTACTCTAATAGTTCATGTTTTACTCTAATAGTTTATGTTTTAGTCTAATAGTTTATATTTTACTCTAATAGTTCATGTTTTACTTTAATAGTTTATATTTTACTCTAATAGTTTATATTTTACTCTAATAGTTTATATTTTACTCTAATAGTTCATGTTTTACTCTAATAGTTTATATTTTACTCTAATAGTTTATATTTTACTCTAATAGTTTATATTTACTCTAATAGTTTATATTTTACTCTAATAGTTCATATTTTACTTTAATAGTTTATATTTTACTTTAATAGTTCATGTTTTACTCTAATAGTTCATGTTTTACTCTAATAGTTTATATTTTACTGTAATAGTTCATGTTTTACTCTAATAGTTCATGTTTTACTTTAATAGTTTATATTTTACTGTAATAGTTCATGTTTTACTTTAATAGTTTATATTTTACTGTAATAGTTCATGTTTTACTCTAATAGTTCATGTTTTACTCTAATAGTTCATGTTTTACTCTAATAGTTTATATTTTACTGTAATAGTTCATGTTTTACTCTAATAGTTCATGTTTTACTCTAATAGTTCATGTTTTACTCTAATAGTTTATATTTTACTGTAATAGTTCATGTTTTACTCTAATAGTTTATATTTTACTGTAATAGTTCATGTTTTACTCTAATAGTTCATGTTTTCTCCACTAGGAGGAACTTCTTGTGGAAAACAGTTTGAGATTATTAACGAGTCACGTTTAATCTGAGGAGTTTTCTGGTGTTGCTGGTACAAGGCAGGGGACTGGGGGCTTTACGGGGACAGACCCTCCTCTGGGGGAGAACAACCTCAACTTCATCTTTGTTCCTCATTCATCTGTGAAGGAAACTCTCCTACTTATTTTAAACTAAGTTTATTTCAAATTCTGTTCTAACTTATAATTATTATAATGATTATTATTATTATTATTATTATAATGATTATTATTATTATTATTATTATTATAATGATTATTATTATTATTATTATAATGATTATTATTATTATTATTATTATAATGATTATTATTATTATTATTATTATAATGATTATTATTATTATTATTATAATGATTATTATATTTATTATTATAATGATTATTATTATTATTATTATTATTATATTTATTATTATAATGATTATTATATTTATTATTATAATGATTATTGTTATTATTATTATAATGATTATTATTATTATTATTATAATGATTATTATATTTATTATTATAATGATTATTGTTATTATTATTATAATGATTTTTATTATTATTATTATTATAATGATTATTATATTTATTATTATAATGATTATTATTATTATTATTATAATGATTATTGTTATTATTATTATAATGATTATTGTTATTATTATTATAATGATTATTGTTATTATTATTATAATGATTATTATTATTATTATTATAATGATTATTATATTTATTATTATAATGATTATTGTTATTATTATTATTATAATGATTATTGTTATTATTATTATTATAATGATTATTGTTATTATTATTATAATGATTATTGTTATTATTATTATAATGATTATTGTTATTATTATTATAATGATTATTGTTATTATTATTATAATGATTATTATTATTATTATTATAATGATTATTATATTTATTATTATAATGATTATTGTTATTATTATTATTATAATGATTATTGTTATTATTATTATTATAATGATTATTGTTAAATGTAGCTCAGATGTTATTCTGAGGTATTGTGTCGTTTCCATGGAAACCATCTTTACGTTCCGTCGCCACCAAACGTCATTTAAATGTTTTAAATATTTAAATGTTTGAATGTTTTAAATGTTTAAATGTTTTAAATTTTAAATGTTTAAATGTTTGAATGTTTTAAATGTTTAAATGTTTTAAATTTTAAATGTTTAAATGTTTGAATGTTTTAAATGTTTAAATGTTTTATATGTTTAAATGTTTAAATGTTTTAAATGTTTAAATGTTTAAATGTTTAAATGTTTTAAATGTTTAAATGTTTAAATGTTTAAATGTTTTAAATGTTTAAAATGTTTAAATGTTTTAAATGTTTAAATGTTTAAATGTGTCTAAAATGTCTTTTCTTCCATCAGAACCTTTGATTGGTTCCGTTGTGTTCGTGTTGCCGGCGGTCGCTGAGACGCGACCCCTCTCCACACTGAGGGGGGGGTCCGCCCTCGGGTTGACGGTTCGGGTTGATGTGGTTGATTCCGGCTCCGATCCGCTGCAGCTTTGAACCGACCCGGTTGGAGCTGGAGGCAGAAGCAGGTCCGGTTCTGACCGCCAGTCTTTTCCTTTGGTATGAAAGCTGGATTTTTTAAAGTGTTGCAGTCTTTTTTTTTTTTACCCTCCTCTGTTACTCCTCCCCCTCTGGGGGGGGGGGCTACACGTACTCCTGGAGGATGTAGCTGTCCTTCAGGTCCTTCTGGGGGAGTTTGGAGGGGGACGAGCGGACCTTCGTCACGCCGTCCATCTGCAGCTGGACCTTCTTCTTCCTCGCCGGTTCCCGCCGCCGCTCTCTGCGGACGCCGTCAGGATCGGCGCGGGTCTCCGGTCGTCCCGTTCTCCTTCCGGGACACGACAAACAAAAAATGACCCCCCCGGCTAGAAGGAAGCCGGCGGAGACGAAGGTCACGCACAGAGCCCCCCCCGGCTGGTATTTGCTGCTGTCCGGCAGGTCCGTGGTCAGGAAGGCGCCGATGACCTCGTTGGTGAACCAGGAGGCGGGGACCAGGCAGAGGAGGCTGGCCAGGACGAAGAAGCCCCCCGCGGCGATGGCCGTGTGGCCCTTGGCCCTGTGGCTGCCCCCCCAGCGGGTGCATTTAAGCCCGAGGGAGGCGAGGCAAAGTCCGAACAGCGCCACCAAGCAGGACAGAACCATGGCGGCCCGTGTCGTCTGCAGGTACGCCGGCAGCGACAGCGGCGAGTTCTTCACGGTGCAGCTGAAGACGCCGGAGCTGTACCACACGCAGTCCATCCAGAGACCCTGCATCTGAGAGACGGGGGTCATCACGCCGGACCAGCCCCCCACGCTCACCTTCCAGTTGGGGAGCAGAGTGGCCACGGCGGCGCCCAGGACGCCCAGGAGCGCCAAAGCGAACGCCAGGATCTGAATGGCGGCGGACAGCATGTCTCGGCCCCCCGGTCCCGCTCCGGTCCCGGACCGGTCCCGACAGCAGATGATTGGTCTCCGGCGGTCCGGAGAAATGAGAGTGAGCGTGGGAGCGTGACGGACGCGCAGCTGAGGCTCGGCTCCTCTCACTGTTTGGATTCCTTCCTCCTCACGGGGGGGGGGGCGGCGAGCGTGTGTGAGCTCGCCGCGTTAGTCGTTCCTCAGCTGATGTGTGATCAGTGACAATTATGTCCGTTTAAAGCTGCAGGGACCCTCAGAGGAGCAGGAGCTCTGAACTTCTTCCTCTCAGGTCTGCAGCTGCGGCAGGAGGAGGAGGAGGAGGAGGAGGAGGAGGAGAAGAAGAAGAAGTTGGCGTCCGTCTGAGGCGGCGAGGTTCCTGCGGACAGAGCAGAGAAGAAGCGGTGGGTGGAAAAAGGGTGGAGGGTTAACAGCCTCTAACTAGCACCGCCGTCGCCCCAGCAACCGTACATACAGCTTCATCCCGTCCTGAGGAAGACGAGGCAACGGCCGTCCACTGGTGGGATCCTTCGCAGGAACAAAAGTGTCGCCCAAGACGGGTTTTTGTTTTCGTAGCCTGAAGGTGGAGGGTCGGGCTGAAGGAGCCGCAGAGCGGCGCTCTTATCTGATGGACGGCGGCGCGGCGTCACGCAGGAAGACTTTGACCACGGAGGAGAGCCGGAGAGGATCTTTGAGATAAGAATCCCAAAGCGTTTGAAAAAAAGCCTCTGAAAACCGACAACTGATGATTCCGCGGGTCACGTGACGGAGAGGCTCGTAAAACCAACCAGCGCGTCATCGGCGCCTTCGGCCCGGTCCGCTGATAGAACTGCCGTTTGAGCCGCAGTGGGAATCAAGGTGTCTCCGGTCACGTGACCGTGAAGAATCGCCCACTGCAACACCGCGATAAGAGCCGCAGCCCACCCGCCCACTCAGCGCCGACGGGACCCGGCGGTCCGACGGCGGCAGCCTGTCATTATCATAATCCTCCGCCGTTATCAGCAGCAAACAGCGAACAATGGCGTCTCGCCGTCAGCAGCTGTAATTACTGCTGTCGGTTAAAGTGAGAAAGAAAAAGCTGCTGGTTCCCACCGCAGCGGCGCCGAGATGATGTCGTCGTTTTCAGCCCTCCTGACCTCCCAGTAAAGGTCACGACCTCAGAGGCTTCAGACGCGTAAGAAAATAGAATTCATCATCGTCCTAATTTCATTTAATTGTACTTTTAGTGAGAAATATAACATTTCATAATAAATGAATTCAGTCGTAACGAAACATTTACAGTATATTACTAAAGTTATAAAGTTATTATTCTACCAAACATGTATGATTTTACACTTCAGTACTTTATATCTATACTTTCATTATGATGTAAATGATAAAACATGAAGTCACAGATTCACTTATAATCATTTCTAAATATTTATATAATTTAACTCAAAACCAGTTTGTTCAGTTCCAAAAGTGTAAATAAAGATTTTTGTTGTTATTTGAATGCATCTGTATTTCTTGTGTTTATATTTTTTTAGCATTATAAATTCTGAACGAAGAAATCTTTTGATCAGATGAAGTAGTGAATGTGAGAAACATGATGGATGTCCATCAGCCGCCGTCGCCTCATCCGCGTTTCTTCATTTTGTTGTGTTTGATAAAAAGATAAACAGATTTGTGTTTATGTGTTTTATTTGGTCTCTTCCTGTTTTTAACTTTGAATAATCTATATTCTTGAGTGACATCAAGTTTTCTGTGTTTTGGCGTCTTTGTGCTCGTCAACTTCTTTTTCTTCATCATCTGTGACGATGATGAAGATTGTGTCGTTTGGACATTTTTAATGTGACGTTTGTTTTCTTTTGTTTTTCTCAGCATTTATTTCTTAATCTAATATTTTCTCGAAGATCTGACGGAGTTTAACGTTTGAAGAATTCCGGATCTTCATCTTTAATCTTTTCTTTCATGTCGACTCTTTGATGCTTCTTAAATTCTTTCTGGCTGTTTTTAAATTATGGGATGAACTTCCTGTTTTATTTTATTCTTACTTATTGTTTGAATTGGATGTGAGTGTCGAGATTCTTTTAATCAGTCTCTTAATCCAGAATAAGGATCACCGGGACTTAAATCAGCTTCAGACGTGAGTCGGACTTATTGAATCTGGACTTCTAACCCGGTTCTGAACGGACCTCCTGATTCTCATTAAAACATCAAAGACGTGGAACGGGACAAAACAACAGCTGAGAGTGTGGAGAATCCACACTGACTGTGGGGGCGGGGCTTAAAGCAGGATTTGTTCTGTTGGTTGTTGGTCGGCTCGATCGGACCCGTTTCCTTCCTTCTGACGCGGAGACGTTTGGAACTCTCCTTGGGTCGGGTCCAGAGTTTGTTCTTCGGCGCTCACGACTCATGGACGCAGACGTGGCGTTTATTCTGGTATCGTCACGAATCGGTTCATCTCAGTGTGAACGACGAGTCCAGTGAGTGAAGGAGGAAGACCTGACTTCTTCTTCGTCAGACGCAGAGGAGAGGAGAGGAAATGTTGGCGAAGAAGAGGAGGAAGAGGAGGAGGGACCTTTGTTTGGAAACTCCTGATTCATTCCTTGACTCTGATCCTCAATCCAACAAATGAGATTCACATGAAAGATCAGAGTTTGACCTTTGACCTCACAATCAATGATAATGGTGTGGAGGCAAATTAAACCATCTGGTAAAAACACACACACACACACATCTAAACAAACACACACTCACACACACACACATCTAAAACACACACAAACATCTAAACACACACACACACACATCTAAACATACACACACTCACACACACACACACACTCATCTAAAACACACACAAACATCTAAACACACACACATACACACTCACATAAACATCTAAACACACACAAACATCTAAACACACACACATACACACACACACTCACATAAACATCTAAACACACACAAACATCTAAAAACACACACACACACATCTAAACATACACACACTCACATACACACACACACATCTAAAACACACACACACACATCTAAAACACACAAACATCTAAACACACACACACATCTAAACATACACACACACACACATCTAAAACACACAAACATCTAAACATACACACACACATACACACACACACACATCTAAAACACACAAACATCTAAACACACACACATACACACACACACTCACATAAACATCTAAACACACACAAACATCTAAACACACACACACACATCTAAACATACACACACTCACATACACACACACACATCTAAAACACACACACACACATCTAAAACACACAAACATCTAAACACACACACACATCTAAACATACACACACACACACATCTAAAACACACCAACATCTAAACATACACACACATACACACACACACACATCTAAAACACACACAAACATCTAAACACACATCTAAACATACACACACTCACACACACACACACACATCTGAAACACACACAAACATCTAAACACACACACATACACACACACACTCACATAAACATCTAAACACACACAAACATCTAAAAACACACACACACACATCTAAACATACACACACTCACATACACACACACACATCTAAAACACACACACACACATCTAAAACACACAAACATCTAAACACACACACACATCTAAACATACACACACACACACATCTAAAACACACAAACATCTAAACATACACACACACATACACACACACACACATCTAAAACACACAAACATCTAAACACACACACATACACACACACACTCACATAAACATCTAAACACACACAAACATCTAAACACACACACACACATCTAAACATACACACACTCACATACACACACACACATCTAAAACACACACACACACATCTAAAACACACAAACATCTAAACACACACACACATCTAAACATACACACACACACACATCTAAAACACACAAACATCTAAACATACACACACATACACACACACACACATCTAAAACACACACAAACATCTAAACACACATCTAAACATACACACACTCACACACACACACACACATCTAAAACACACACAAACATCTAAACACACACACATACACACACACACTCACATAAACATTTAAACACACACAAACATCTAAACACACACACACACATCTAAACATACACACACTCACATACACACACACACATCTAAAACACACAAACATCTAAACACACACACACATCTAAACACACACACACACACATCTAAACATACACACACTCACATACACACACACACATCTAAAACACACACAAACATCTAAACACACTCACATACACACACACATCTAAACATACACACACACACATACATACACACACATCTAAACATACACACACACACATACATACACACACACATCTAAACACACACACAAACATCTAAACACACTCACATACACACACACACATCTAAACATACACACACACACATACATACACACACACATCTAAACACACACACACTCACATACACACACACACATACATACACACACACATCTAAACATACACACACACACATCTAAACACACACACACACTCACATACACACACACACATCTAAACATACACACACACACACATCTAAACACACACACACACACATACATACACACACACATCTAAACACACACACACTCACATACACACAAACACACATCTAAAACACACAAACATCTAAACACACTCACATACACACACACACATCTAAACATACACACACACACATACATACACACACACATCTAAACACACACACACTCACATACACACACACACATACATACACACACACATCTAAACATACACACACACACATCTAAACACACACACACTCACATACATACACACACACACATACATACACACACACATCTAAACACACACACACTCACATACACACACACACATACATACACACACACATCTAAACATACACACACACACATCTAAACACACACACACTCACATACACACACACACATCTAAACATACACACACACACATCTAAACACACACACACACACATACATACACACACACATCTAAACACACACACACTCACATACACACAAACACACATCTAAAACACACAAACATCTAAACACACACACACAGACTGCTGACCTCATAGAAACTGTCGGGGGGTTGTTGGTACAACGCTAGAGGATTGGGGTCTTTTGAGTCCAGACCCTTGCTGTCTGGGACGAGAGCTGGGACAGGTTTCTGTGCGGGTCCATTGGGTTCTTAAACCCTCGGTGGATCCGTCCGTCAGGAGACGTGATGGTCGGAGAATTTTACATTTTTATGTTTAAAGAAAATAAAAGATTCCGACTCCAAATAATTGATTTTAATACGTCGTTGAATCGTTTTTTAAATGACCCCCAACAAAGAAGGTCATGTTTCCACCTGTCTGTCTGTCTGTCTGTCTGTCTGTCTGTCTGTCTGTCTGTTTGTTTATCTGTCTGTTTGTTTGTTTGTTTATCTGTCTGTTTGTCTGTTTGTTTATCTGTCTGTCTGTCTGTTTGTTTATCGGTCTGTCTGTTTGTTTGTTTGTTTGTCTGTTTGTTTGTTTGTCTGTTAGCAGGACGACAGAGTTGCATGAATGTGACCCAGAGATGAAACATTTAGTGACGTCACAAATTGGTTATTGCTTCCTTCGATGTTTCTTGAACAGAGTCGATAAAGTGGGCGGAGCAAAAGACGCCTCAATTGACATTGATGCAACAATGTCTGTTTAAGATAAGAACAATACTTGTTTGAAATGATAAAGATTTCTGTTTAACACAATAACAATGTCTGTTTAAGATAATGTTTGTTTAAGATAAGAACAATACCTGTTGAAATAATAAAGATGTCTGTTTAACACAATAACAATGTCTGTTTAAGATAATAATGTCTGTTTAAGATAAGAAAAATACGTTTAAGATAATAACAATGTCTGTTTAAGATAATAACAATGTCTGTTTAAGATAAGAACAATACCTGTTGAAATAATAAAGATGTCTTATTAAGACAATAACGATGTTTGTTTAAGATAAATTTCTGCTCAGAGTCTATAAGTCTGAAAACCTGAAGCAGGGGAATCATCAATCCAGTGATTTGCTGAACAGTCAATAAACAACCAATCAGATGATGGCAGCCGATCGATCCATCAACAGTGTGTTTGTAATGAGAAAACTGTGAATTAACCCTTTAAACACAATGAAAGAAAATGATAAAAAAAAAATCACCTGCTGACAGCAGAAACGTGACACCTCCACCCTCCTGTGGATACTGACACACACACACATAAACACACACAGATCTAGACGCATACACACACATGCACACACACATACACACACACTCACACAAAGTCAGTTCAGCACATTCCTGCTCAACACAATGGTCTGAATGAAGTGGGAGGCAACCTGAGGCCCGCGGGTCAAATATTTGACCTTCTGACCGGAGCATTTCTATGATCCGTTTTATTCTTACTTTTTATTTTGGTATTTGGTCAAATGTGGCAACGAGAGCTGAAATGACTCACCATCATAAACACGCACACACACACACATATACACACATACACACACATATACACACATACACACACACATACATATACACACACACACATATACATACATATACACACACACACACACTCGCACACACACACGCACTCGCACACACACACAAACAAACACACACACACACACACACATATACACATATACATACATATACACACACACACACACATATACATACATATACACACACACACATATACATACATATACACACACACACACACTCGCACACACACACAAACAAACACACACACACACACACGCACACACTCGCACACACACACACACACACACACACACACACACACACACACACACACACACACACACACACACCATCATCTTTTCAGGTGCAGTTTCATAAACACCTCAGACAATCAAGTAACCAGTAAAAATAGTTAGGGGCGGAGCTTTGTGCACAAACATGCCATTAAATCTTAGACATGAAGGCTAGCAGTCTTTATGCTAACATATGCTAGAGATCTGTCCGTCCGTCCGTCTGTCCTAGCTGTTTACCCTACTACCAAATATGCTAAGCTACGCTAACTATGTCCAGACAAAGAGAACCTGCTTGTTATAATGCTGAACTATTCCTTTAAGAGTGTATTTCCATGCTGTTGTTGTTGACTGGGAAATGAGCCAAATCATTACAACCTCATGACGGATATTTTGACCTATTTCACAACAGACATTGAACGCAGCATTTAAAGGAGAAAAGCTAAAATCAGGACCAATAAATATGAAATCGATGAATCGATAAACCTTAAATATGTCGTCATTTATTGTCGTTAAAAAGACATACACAAATATTTAAGAAAATAAATTACCAAATACTTTAACAAAAACAACGTGTAGAGTCAATATAAAATAAAACCATAGAAGAAACAAACTATATAAATACCATCAATCAATCAACCAATCAATCAATCAAAGGCTTCGATCCAGCAGGCGAACTGTCCAAACCGCTTTTGTCAGGAAAATGTACAATGAAAAATAATAAGTTCAACTTTTAGTTATTTTTGGGTTCTCATTAAAATAAAGTTAAAAAAAGAAAGTTTTCCTGAAATGGAAACTTTTTGAAGTCACTGCTGAGTTTGATGAAAGTTTTCAGAAAAACAAAGAGAGAAACTCTTTTTCTCCCGTCAGAATTCCTCTTCCATTCTTCACAGAGACAAAAAGAAACTTTTGGTCCTGAACACTTTGAGGTTTGAGGTTCTGGACTTCAGTCCGGTTCAAAGCCGCTGGGAGGAAAATGAGCGACAAACGTGACAAAAACGTTTCTGTGAGGGAAAATAATCTTCAAAGGAAAACCACCGTTTCATTACTTTGGGAGAAAATGGGAAAACTTTGTTTTTGACTAAGTTGTTTCAATAAATAATATTTATTAATTCATAAGAAAAAAGGGGAAATTTTCAAGAATTAAAAGACATTTTCTGAATTTGCAGAAAAGTGTTAAATTCATTGGATAAAAATTATTTGTGATTTTTTAATGGAGATTATTTCCAGAAGAAAGTTTGGCTAAAAAATATTTCGAAGAAAGCCTGAAAGTAAAATTCTTGATTTAAATTGTTACAAATATTTCATCTAATATTAAAAAAATTACATTTTTCTGTTTCTAAATTTGGAAAATCAAGTTTATAATTTCAGACTCAATTTCAATTTAAACTTCCTTTAAAAGGGTTTTAAAAAACAACAAAAGTATTTTTTTCTACGGTTTGTAGTTTTGTAACGTTCGGATGCTTTATTTTGTTTTCTTCCTCGCCGCGCCTGGAAAACTCGTCGCTGCTGACCGAACGTCCTCCTCTGATGAAGAGGAGCTCTCAGCCAATCAGACGGCGGCACTCGTCCGTCATGTCGGCGTTCCTCTCCGTCTCTCTGGCGGCTCGATCTGGACGACAGAACTCTTTAGTTTCACGTGGTTTTGGTTTGACTCCAGTTCCGGTCCGTTTCTGCTCCTGCCGGTTTCTACTGTTAGCACGTTAGCTTTAGCACGTTAGCTTTAGCCATCTGGGAGTCGTAGAAACATTCCTCGTTGATCATGGAGGTCGCGCTCTGGACGCTGAAGTCTCTGTCCAGTAGGTCAAACTCATCTCCTGCAGGACTCCGCCTCTTCGCCGCCGTTCCTGGCCCCGCCCTCTCCTCAGTGACGTTTAGCCTCTGGAGCTGCGCCTCCAGCTCGCTGGTCAGGGAGCAGAGTCTGGTCCTCTTCGCCGTGGAGTCGGCGGCGGAGGCCAGCAGAGGCTCCGAGCTGGTTTCTCCCAGGATGAAGCTGCCGTCGGGTCTGCGGTTCTGCCCCGACCGATGGCGACCCGTCCTCTGGCTGTCGGAGCGACACCGCTGTCTCCGCCTCTCCGCCGTCGACGGCCTGGTCCTCCTGAGGGAGCCGGCGGGCGGCCGGTCTCTGAGGACGGAGCGCAGAACTCGCAAAACGCTGACCTTCGTCTCCAAACCGCTGAAACACAAACATCCAAGATCAGTCCAGAACCCGCTGACCCAATCTGAAGATCCAACAGAACCGTAAAATAAAAACACACAGCAAACAGGAAACTAAACATAAATGCATCTGATAAAATGATGATATGATAATATTATATCATAATATTATATCAGACTGAACCGGTTTGAATGTTTTTACCTGCTGCAGAGCTGGAACACCGTCTCCGGTCGTCCCTCGACCTCCGACCTGCTGTGAACCAACTCCCAGACACACGGGTTCTCCGGGCCTGAAGGCAGAACATCCAGAACGTTTGTGTCACATGTTCAAGTTATTCACAAATAATTACAGTCATTGAGTCTGTGCTACCATTCATTCATTCATTCACTCACTTACTCCTTCACACACTCATTCATTGATTCATTCACTCACTCACTCATTCATTCACTCACTCACTCACACATTCACACATTCACACACTCATTCATTGATTCATTCACTCACTCATTCATTGATTCATTCACTCACTCATTCATTCATTCACTCACTCATTCATTCATTCACTCACTCATTCGTTCACTCACTCACACATTCACACATTCACTCACTCATTCATTGATTCATTTACTCACTTATTCACTCATTCACTTATTCATATGGGCGTTGAGAAGGTTTTCGCTGCAGCTGCTCTCTCACCTGTGATGTTGGCTGGTCGGACTTGAGCGGCTGAAACTGGGATTAACCAGCGGAACCTGAAGGGGTCCAGATCTGCAGAGCGAGAGGCGGTCTGTGTGACAGGCGGGTCATCCAATCAGAAACATTATTTTGTGTCTCCAAGTTGTTCATTTGCATAAAGTTTTCATGTCAAATAGTTTATGTTTGTAAACGATTCTACTGGAATAACTTTAATTTTGTCTTGATTTGGTCAAAAGTGTTTTTGTTCTCTGTTGGAAATGTTTTGATTTTTTTTACTTTAATATTTTGGAAAACAAAATTAGAAAAAACTAAATTCACATTTATAATTCTGTGTCATTGACAGATACATTGTACCGTTACTGTATAAGAGTAATCTGTTACTGTATAAAAGTAATCTGTTCCTGTATAAGCGTAATCTGTTACTGTATAAGAGTAATCTGTTACTGTATAAAAGTAATCTGTTCCTGTATAAGCGTAATCTGTTACTGTATAAGAGTAATCTGTTCCTGTATAAGAGTAATCTGTTACTGTATAAGAGTAATCTGTT
The DNA here is from genome assembly GCA_037951165.1 of Lophius americanus. Classification (NCBI taxonomy): domain Eukaryota; kingdom Metazoa; phylum Chordata; class Actinopteri; order Lophiiformes; family Lophiidae; genus Lophius; species Lophius americanus. Next base: position 92,893 of record JBBDHG010000373.1, read on the forward strand.
ACCATGTGTGAGTAATCTGTTACTGTATAAGAGTAATCTGTTACTGTATAAGAGTAATCTGTTACTGTATAAGAGTAATCTGTTACTGCATAAAAGTAATATGTTACTGTATAAGAGTAATCTGTTACTATTTATGAGTAATCTGTTACTGTATAAGAGTAATCTGTTACTGTATAAAAGTAATCTGTTCCTGTATAAGAGTAATCTGTTACTGTATAAGAGTAATCTGTTCCTGTATAAGAGTAATCTGTTACTGTATAAGAGTAATCTGTTACTGTATAAAAGTAATCTGTTCCTGTATAAGAGTAATCTGTTACTGTATAAGAGTAATCTGTTACTGTATAAAAGTAATCTGTTCCTGTATAAGAGTAATCTGTTACTGTATAAGAGTAATCTGTTACTGTATAAAAGTAATCTGTTCCTGTATAAGAGTAATCTGTTACTGTATAAGAGTAATCTGTTACTGTATAAGAGTAATCTGTTACTGTATAAGAGTAATCTGTTACTGTATAAAAGTAATCTGTTACTGTATAAAAGTAATCTGTTCCTGTATAAGAGTAATCTGTTACTGTATAAGAGTAATCTGTTACTGTATAAAAGTAATCTGTTCCTGTATAAGAGTTATCTCTTACTGTATAAGAGTAATCTGTTCCTGTATAAGAGTAATCTGTTCCTGTATAAGAGTAATCTGTTCCTGTATAAGAGTAATCTGTTACTGTATAAGAGTAATCTGTTACTGTATAAGAGTAATCTGTTACTGCATAAAAGTAATATGTTACTGTATAAGAGTAATCTGTTACTATTTATGAGTAATCTGTTACTGTATAAGAGTAATCTGTTACTATTTATGAGTAATCTGTTACTGTATAAGAGTAATCTGTTACTATTTATGAGTAATCTGTTACTGTATAAGAGTTATCTGTTACTGTTTATGAGTAATCTGTTACTGTATAAGACTAATCTGTTACTATTTATGAGTAATCTGTTACTGTATAAGAGTAATCTGTTACTATTTATGAGTAATCTGTTACTGTATAAGAGTTATCTGTTACTATTTATGAGTAATCTGTTACTGTATAAGAGTTATCTGTTACTATTTATGAGTAATCTGTTACTGTATAAGAGTAATCTGTTACTATTTATGAGTAATCTGTTACTGTATAAAACTAATCTGTTACTATTTATGAGTAATCTGTTACTGTATAAGAGTAATCTGTTACTATTTATGAGTAATCTGTTACTGTATAAGAGTAATCTGTTACTATTTATGAGTAATCTGTTACTGTATAAGAGTAATCTGTTACTATGTGTACTGAACACAATATTAAAAAGTAGGCAGAAGAGGTTGGTCATCATTGGACCCAGAACACGAGTCGGACCTACAACAGAACCTGTAACAGATTAGCTGTTATCTAGAGGATGAAGGTGACTCACCATCCTCTTCTTCAGCTTGGCGCTCTGGCGGTACAGCAGGACGACGGCCCGTTTGAACACTGGAGGGTGAAGCAGAGGGTTAGTCGGAGCGTTTGGATAGCGGTACCGGAACCAGAGAGGTTCAGAACCTACCGAACAGAGTCAGCTCCGGGTCTCTCCTCAGCCGACCCAGAGAGGGCAGAGGGTTCAACCACAGAACCGACGAGTGGACCAGAAACTCCCCCATGGAGATCTCCGTCACCTGAGGAGGAGGAAACACCAGGAGGTGAAAACAAGCTGAACGTCGATGTCAGGAGAACCAGCAGGAGGTTCTGAGGTTCTGAACCAAGGTTCAGTACCTGTCTGTTCTCAGATTCTGAACCTGTCTGTTCTGAGGTTCTGTTCTGAGGTTCTACACCTGTCTGTTCTGAGGTTCTGTACCGAGGTTCTGTACCGAGGTTCTGTACCCGTCTTCTGAGGTTCTGTACCGAGGTTCTGAACCGGTCTGTTCTGAGGTTCTCTACCCGTCTGTTCTGAGGTTCTGTACCGAGGTTCTGTACCGGTCTGTTCTGAGGTTCTGAACCAAGGTTCAGTACCTGTCTGTTCTCAGATTCTGAACCTGTCTGTTCTGAGGTTCTGTTCTGAGGTTCTGAACCTGTCTGTTCTGAGGTTCTGTACCGAGGTTCTGAACCGGTCGGTTCTGAGGTTCTCTACCTGTCTTTTCTGAGGTTCTGTTCTGAGGTTCTACACCTGTCTGTTCTGAGGTTCTGTACCGAGGTTCTGTACCCGTCTTCTGAGGTTCTGTACCGAGGTTCTGAACCGGTCCGTTCTGAGGTTCTCTACCCGTCTGTTCTGAGGTTCTGTACCGAGGTTCTGTACCGGTCTGTTCTGAGGTTCTGTACCGAGGTTCTGTACCGAGGTTCTGTACCGAGGTTCTGTACCGGCCTGTTCTGAGGTTCTGTACCGAGGTTCTGTACCGGCCTGTTCTGAGGTTCTGTACCGAGGTTCTGTACCGAGGTTCTGTACCGGCCTGTTCTGAGGTTCTGTACCGAGGTTCTGTACCGGCCTGTTCTGAGGTTCTGTACCGAGGTTCTGTACCTGTCTGTGAGGTCCACTCTGCTCTGCAACCAGCTGGTCGAACACGGAGCCGAACTCCTCGTAGATCTTCTGCATCTCGTTGATGTGACTCGCCACCTTCTCCATCGCCCTCAGCGCCTCTGTGTGGACGACAGGTGAACTACAGGTGAGGAGGTGGTATTAAAGACTCTAAGTGACCTGTGTGTGTATTTGTGTGTGTGTGTGTGTGCGTGTGTGCTACCAGTCAGGTGTGTGTGTGTTTGTGTGTGTGTGTGCCACCTGTCAGGTGTGTGTGTGTTTGTGTGTGTGTGTTTGTCCTACCTGTCAGGTGTGTGTGTGTTTGTGTGTGTGTGTTTGTCCTACCAGTCAGGTGTGTGTGTATTTGTGTGTGTGTGTGCGTGTGTGCTACCAGTCAGGTGTGTGTGTGTGTTTGTGTGTGTGTGTTTGTCCTACCAGTCAGGTGTGTGTGTATTTGTGTGTGTGTGTGTGTGCGTGTGTGCTACCAGTCAGGTGTGTGTGTGTGTTTGTGTGTGTGTGTTTGTCCTACCAGTCAGGTGTGTGTGTATTTGTGTGTGTGTGTGCGTGTGTGCTACCAGTCAGGTGTGTGTGTTTGTGTGTGTGTGTGCCACCAGTCAGGTGTATGTGTATTTGTGTGTGTGTGTGTGTGCGTGTGTGCTACCAGTCAGGTGTGTGTGTGTGTTTGTGTGTGTGTGTTTGTCCTACCAGTCAGGTGTGTGTGTGTTTGTGTGCGTGTGTTTGTCCTACCAGTCAGGTGTGTGTGTGTTTGTGTGCGTGTGTTTGTCCTACCAGTCAGGTGTGTGTGTGTTTGTGTGCGTGTGTTTGTCCTACCAGTCAGGTGTGTGTGTGTTTGTGTGCGTGTGTTTGTCCTACCAGTCAGGTGTGTGTGTGTTTGTGTGTGTGTGTGCCACCTGTCAGGTGTGTGTGTGTTTGTGTGTGTGTGTTTGTCCTACCTGTCAGGTGTGTGTGTGTTTTTGTGTGTGTGTGCCACCTGTCAGGTGTGTGTGTGTTTGTGTGTGTGTGTTTGTCCTACCAGTCAGGTGTGTGTGTGTTTGTGTGTGTGTGTTTGTCCTACCAGTCAGGTGTGTGTGTGTTTGTGTGTGTGTGTTTGTCCTACCAGTCAGGTGTGTGTGTGTTTGTGTGTGCGAGTTTGTCCTACCTGTCAGGTGTGTGTGTGTTTGTGTGTGTGTGTGCCACCAGTCAGGTGTGTGTGTGTTTGTGTGTGTTTGTCCTACCTGTCAGGTGTGTGTGTGTTTGTGTGTGTGTGTGCCACCTGTCAGGTGTGTGTGTGTTTGTGTGTGCGAGTTTGTCCTACCTGTCAGGTGTGTGTGTTCGGGGCTTTCAGGGGCCGTCAGAGAGACCAGTTCTCGGAGCAGGAGGGGGTACTTCAGGACCCTCTGGACCGGTTTGATCAGGTACGACTCCAGAGAGGACGAGTGCTGATTGGTCGGATTCCTGGCCTCCAGGAAGAGCTTGAAGGCTCCGTCTACCTTGGCTGCAAGAATGACATCATCAGTTATCTGTTCCAGATGGAGGATGGAGGATCTGTGCTGGCGGGTCGGATCCGGTACCTCGCTCCAGGACCTTCTGGACCTTCAGGTGGTTTGCACAGAAGCCGCTGTAGTGCTTGAAGTGGTCGGCGTAGTGGAGGAAGGACCCTCCCAGGGAGAAGAGGAGCGTCTGACAGGAAGAAGAGGGAAAGTTAGGACGGGGGATTCTGGGATACGTGTCGGACACCCGGCATCGGGTCGTCACCTGGAACTGTCCCGGAGTTTCCAGGGCGCCGAAGTTCGGACAGGAGGCGATTCTCTCCTCCAGCGTCTGGAGGAAAACCCTCTGGAAGTCCAGCATCTCAGGAAGACTGCCGAACAGCGCCTCCATCTGACGGAGAGACGCCATGGCATCAGAGACAAGAACAACAGCAGCTCTCTTATTGTGAAAGGACTTCCTGTGTTTACCTCTTCCTGTGAAAGGAAGGTCTCCGTCTGCAGCGGCGTCAGGTAAACGTGAAAGAGACACACCAGGTCCTAAAGAGAGGCGGTTTTAACACATCACAGAAAGTTATTACAAAATCAATCAAATGTTACTAGTGTTATATATTTATACAGTTAAAGTTCATGAATAAAAGTAAATGTGTTTCTAGGAAACATTATTAAATACTATCTCTATAAATGTATGTGTCAGATGTTAATATGTAAATAACTCTATATATAGAATAATGTTTATTTTACTGTTATAGTTTAAAGGCATAAAAAAAATAAAACAATCATTTTGAATAATAATATAGTAATGTAAGTAAATGATATATATATATATACATATATATATATATATATATATATATATATATATATATGATGAATGATAAATAATGAGTGTATATATACTATATAACTAAATATATTATTAAATATAAACTTAATAAATATAAAGTTATTGTTTATGGTTATATACAAATATGTATAAATGTTTATAATGATATGTGTGTAGTTTATAAATAAATAACAGGTGTATATATACTAAATGATGTCAAATAGTATTTTTATCAATCTCCTTAAAGAATACCATATTTTAATGTTTATTCTTTTTACATATTGTTATATTACATGATGTACAAGTATACATGTGTATAAGTAATTAATCAGATTAAAACTTAGAAAATTACAATTATATTTTCTGTAGATATTGAATATAAATCATTAATATTGACTCATTATGTGATAGAAAACTTTATTAAGTAAAAATCTATAAATGATATTGTTCCTTTTTCTTCCTGTATGTAAAAACAATGATTGAATTATAAAAACATGTTTCAGTAATGAAGTAAAGAAAGTACCTGCAGTAATAATAGTAATAGAGTACTTGGCAGCAGCACTGCCAGTAGTACTGAGAGTAATCTGATTACTTTCTCTGACCTTCACGTAGGACTTCTCGGTGTCGACCAGCTCCTGGATGACTTTACGCAGACGCTGACAGACGCTCAGGTGGGCGGGGCTTGGAGGTTGCAGGCCCGCCTCCTTACAGTACGGGTTCCTGGGTACGTCGACGTCCACCGCTCGGCATTCTGGGAATGTCTGGTACAGAGAGTAGACCCGCTCCGCGTTCTGAAACGACCAAAACCGGTAGATAAGGTTCTCTAAATGAGATCAATCAGAGCCTGAAGAGGGCGCCGCTCTAAAACCAACTGCCCGTCTGGTGACGTCATTTTAACTTCCAGGTCACAGATTTAGGACTTTTATCGGCGGCAAGAGAGACGAGGAACGATTGTTTCCAAACACGGAAGAGAAAGTTTAAGGCGAAGATTTACTACAGTGAAAAGAGGTCATTAAACGCATCAGAGAATATTAACAGAGAAGACGAGGCAGATATTCACTTATCAATGGGATGATAATGAAACAGACACGCCCCCTTTTTGCTTGAGACCCTCTGGAAGCCCCTCGAAGGGCCGACTCTGACAACCATTTACATTTACATCACTAAGTCAGGTCCTGTCTTTGCAAACGTCACGAAATTTCAGGGAAATTATTTATAAAACACAAAGATGGCCAAAAGTAGGTGGAGAGCTGCAGCCGTGTGTCTGTGAAGGTCGTACAGTTCACAGACGTAAGGTTTGAACAACGGTAGAACGTCCAACCAACGTAAAAACAACATAACAACACAATGTAAAAACAAAATTTGTCAAAAAATTGCTTAGAAACACAACGTAGAATCACAACGTAAAAACACAACGTAGAAACACAACGTAAAAACACAACGTAGAATCACAATGTAAAAACACAACGTAGAATCACAACGTAAAAACACAACGTAGAAACACAACGTAGAATCACAACGTAAAAACACAACGTAGAAACACAACGTAAAAACACAACGTAGAATCACAACGTAAAAACACAACGTAGAATCACAACGTAAAAACACAACGTAGAAACACAACGTAAAAACACACAGGGAGAAACACAACGTAGAAACACAACGTAAAAACACAACGTAGAAACACAACGTAAAAACACAACGTAGAATCACAACGTAATAACACAACGTAGAATCACAACGTAAAAACACAACGTAGAAACACAACGTAAAAACACAACGGAGAAATACAGCGTAAAAACACAACGTAGAAACAAAACGTAAAAACACAACGTAGAAACACAACCAAGAAACACTATGTAGAAACAAAACGTAAAAACACAACGTAGAAACAAAACGTAAAAACACAACGTAGAATCACAACGTAAAAACACAACGTAGAAACACAACGTACAAACACAACGTACAAACACAACGTACAAACACAACGTACAAACACAACGTAAAAACACAACGTACAAACACAACATAGAAACACAACGTAGAATCACAATGTAGAAACACAACCCAGAAAAACTACGTAAAAACACTACATAGAATCACTACGTTAAAACACAACGCAAAAACACAACGTAGAAACACAACGTAGAATCACAACGTAAAAACACAACGTAGAAACACAACGTACAAACACAACGTAAAAACACAACATACAAACACAACGTAAAAACACAACGTACAAACACAACGTAAAAACACAAAGTAAAAACACAACGTAGAAACACAACGTAGAAACAAAACGTAAAAACACAACGTAACTCCTGTGATGCAGGAGGTGTCACCACTTCAGGAAGAAGAGGAGGATTGTGGGAAAGGATGTCTGCAGGTGGGTTCACACAGAACCACTGAGACACTTATGGACATGTTTACGGCGCTTCTTCTCATCAGAGTGTTTCTACACTTCAGATGTTAAAGGGACGGTTCAGCCAAAAATTAGAAACCAGTATTCATCCACTCTCCCCGTAAGAGCATTAAATTAGCAGCAGACAAAGACGGCATCAGCCGAGGCCTGAAAAAGGGTTTAGAATGGCGATAAGATTGTACCGTGGCGCCCCTGCTGATGACCTCACCTGGTTCTGCTGCTCGCCGTCCTCCGATGATTTCAATGAAACAACGTCACAAGCAGGAACCGGAGCGTCGCGTAGAGGCGATGAGTCTGGAAGGATCCACATCCGGTTAGTTTATAATTATAAGGTTTAGTGCTAGTGGTAGTAATGCTAACACCTATACGCTAGCTTTCATAACCCTGCCTAGATGGAAACTGTTTCCTCTTGTCCTGTCAAGTGAATCTGTATCGACTTGGTGTCCTGGAGAGGAAAGAACTACAATCCTTTATCTTCAGTGCAGGAACAATGTACCTGCTACTGTGTGTGAGTAATCTGTTACTATGTGTGAGTAATCTGTTACTATATGTGAGTAATCTGTTACTATGTGTGAGTAATCTGTTACTATGTGTGAGTAATCTGTTACTATGTGTGACTGATCTGTTACTATGTGTGAGTAATCTGTTACTATGTGTGAGTAATCTGTTACTATGTGTGAGTAATCTGTTACTATATGTGAGTAATCTGTTACTATGTGTGAGTAATCTGTTACTATGTGTGAGTAATCTGTTACTATGTGTGACTGATCTGTTACTATGTGTGAGTAATCTGTTACTATGTGTGAGTAATCTGTTACTATGTGTGAGTAATCTGTTACTATGTGTGACTGATCTGTTACTATGTGTGAGTAATCTGTTACTATGTGTGAGTAATCTGTTACTATGTGTGAGTAATCTGTTACTATGTGTGACTGATCTGTTACTATGTGTGAATAATCTGTTACTATGTGTGAGTAATCTGTTACTATGTGTGAGTAATCTGTTACTATGTGAGAGTAATCTGTTGTATGTATATATATATATATATATATATATATATATATATACATATAATACATAATAATATTAATAATATATTCCTCCCTCCTCATCAATATGTGAGTATTTATATTTCTCATATATATTTTGTCATATATTGTTTGATTGTAAAATTACAGCAAAACTCAAACAATTAAATTATGTTTAGGAACCTTTATGGATACTGGAGGTCCAGGTCTGGAGGTCCGATGGAGGCGGGACCTGGTAGGGGTCACTTGGGTCGGGCCGTACGACGGTGGCGAACTGCCCGTCCAGGCCAAGTGACTCGTCTCTCCTTAGCAGCAGCTTGAGGTTCTGGTGGCTGAAGACGTTCTGCATCAGGTCCAGGTCCAGTCCGGACATAGTGGCCCCGTTCACCGACAGAACCTCGTCTCCCGCCGTGAGGCCTGATGGGAAGGAGAACAGGATGTGGAGGCGACAAAAACAGAAAAGAATCACCTGACTGAATTAAACCGAATGGGTGAATGTTTGTGTGAATGTTTGTGTGAATGGATGAATGTTTGTGTGAATGTTTGTGTGAATGGATGAATGTTTGTGTGAATGTTTGTGTGAATGGATGAATGTTTGTGTGAGTGGATGAATATTTGTGTGAATGGATGAATATTTATGTGAATGGATGAATGTTTGTGTGAATATTTGTATGAATGTTTGTGTGAATGGATGAATGTTTGTGTGAATGTTTGTGTGAATGTTTGTATGAATGTTTGTGTGAATGGATGAATGTTTGTGTGAATGTTTGTGTGAATGGATGAATGTTTGTGTGAATGGATGAATGTTTGTGTGAATGTTTGTGTGAATGTTTGTGTGAATGGATGAATATTTGTGTGAATGGATGAATGTTTGTGTGAATGTGTGTGTGAATGTTTGTGTGAATGTTTGTGTGAATGGGTGAATGTTTGTGTGAATGTTTGTGTGAATGTATGAATGTTTGTGTGAATGTTTGTATGAATGTTTGTGTGAATGTTTGTGTGAATGGATGAATGATTGTGTGAATGGGTGAATGTTTGTGTGAATGTTTGTATGAATGTTTGTGTGAATGTTTGTGTGAATGTTTGTATGAATGTTTGTGTGAATGTTTGTGTGAATGTTTGTGTGAATGGATGAATGTTTGTGTGAATGTTTATATGAATGTTTGTGTGAATGTTTGTGTGAATGGATGAATGATTGTGTGAATGGGTGAATGTTTGTGTGAATGTTTGTATGAATGTTTGTGTGAATGTTTGTGTGAATGTTTGTGTGAATGGATGAATGTTTGTGTGAATGGATAAATGTTTGTGTGAATGTTTGTGTGAATGGATGAATGTTTGTGTGAATGGATGAATATTTGTGTGAATGGATGAATATTTATGTGAATGGATGAATGTTTGTGTGAATGTTTGTATGAATGTTTGTGTGAATGGATGAATGTTTGTGTGAATGTTTGTGTGAATGGATGAAAGTTTGTGTGAATGTTTGTGTAAATGGATGAATATTTGTGTGAATGGATGAATGTTTGTGTGAATGTGTGTGTGAATGTTTGTGTGAATGTTTGTGTGAATGGGTGAATGTTTGTGTGAATGTTTCTGTGAATGTTTGTGTGAATGTATGAATGTTTGTGTGAATGTTTGTATGAATGTTTGTGTGAATGTTTGTGTGAATGGATGAATGATTGTGTGAATGTTTGTATGAATGTTTGTGTGAATGTTTGTGTGAATGTATGAATGTTTGTGTGAATGTTTGTATGAATGTTTGTGTGAATGTTTGTGTGAATGGATGAATGATTGTGTGAATGGGTGAATGTTTGTGTGAATGTTTGTATGAATGTTTGTGTGAATGTTTGTGTGAATGTTTGTATGAATGTTTGTGTGAATGTTTGTATGAATGTTTGTGTGAATGTTTGTGTGAATGTTTGTGTGAATGTTTGTGTGAATGTTTGTGTGAATGTTTGTGTGAATGTTTGTGTGAATGGATGAATGTTTGTGTGAATGTTTGTGTGAATGGATGAATGTTTGTGTGAATGTTTGTGTGAATGGATGAATGTTTGTGTGAATGGATGAATGTTTGTGTGAATGTTTTTGTGAATGGGTGAATGTTTGTGTGAATGTTTGTGTGAATGGATGAATGTTTGTGTGAATGGATGAATGTTTGTGTGAATGGATGAATGTTTGTGTGAATGTTTGTGTGAATGTTTGTGTGAATGGGTGAATGTTTTAGTGAATGTTTGTATGAATGTTTGTGTGAATGTTTGTGTGAATGGATGAATGTTTGTGTGAATGTTTATATGAATGTTTGTGTGAATGTTTGTGTGAATGGATGAATGATTGTGTGAATGGGTGAATGTTTGTGTGAATGTTTGTATGAATGTTTGTGTGAATGTTTGTGTGAATGTTTGTGTGAATGTTTGTGTGAATGTTTGTGTGAATGGATGAATGTTTGTGTGAATGTTTGTGTGAATGGATGAATGTTTGTGTGAATGTTTGTGTGAATGGATGAATGTTTGTGTGAATGGATGAATGTTTGTGTGAATGTTTTTGTGAATGGGTGAATGTTTGTGTGAATGTTTGTGTGAATGGATGAATGTTTGTGTGAATGGATGAATGTTTGTGTGAATGGATGAATGTTTGTGTGAATGTTTGTGTGAATGTTTGTGTGAATGGGTGAATGCTGACTCGTGTTGTAAAAGGACTGAGTGGTTGAGCAGACTAGAAAAGTTCTGTATAAGTAAAGTCCATTATATTTATTCTGATGTCATCATTAACGTTATTATAGTTGAAGGGTTGAACCTTCTCTGGCTGACACCCCCAGTGGGTCGACCTCGCTGACGTAGACGTGACTCCTCCCCCCTCCGTCCACGTGACCCGTCACCGAAAAACCTGCAGGGAGAAAAGAAAACAGGATTTATATGGAAATATTTAATAAAATGTTCAACATCGATTCCTTTTAAAAGCCTTCAGATGTTTCCGCTTAAGTAACACATGGATTTATTTTCTCACCAAAGTCTTCAGTGGCGCCGTCTTGGCAGATGTTGAGAGTGAAAACGGCGAGAACTGACGGCTGCAGCTGAACAACAGACACAACAAACATCAGGAGAGTCCGATGACGTTTTCCGGTTTAACAAACATTAACACCAAATCACAAAGTCTCTGCAGGTACTTTACTCACCTGCAGAGCTGCAGGACGTCCAGCAGGGGGCGGTACCTCCCTGTGGTTGGATGAACAGTCCAGTCTCTGCAGGAGGAACACACACACACACACACACACACACACACACACACACACACACACACACGCACACACACACACACACAGTGATATAGATTTTCCGTTTACAGTTATTTACACTGATTAACAAGAGTGATGCATCAAGAGGAAAAAGGGAGAGAGGGATGAGAGGAGAGAAGAGGAGAGAAGTAGTGGGGGATAGAGAGAGTAAGGAGGGCAGCAGTAAGAACAAGTGGGGAGATTCAGAGGAGAGAAAGAGAAGAGGAGAAGAGGAGAGGGGCAGTGAGGGTAAAGAAAGAGAAGAGGAGAAGAGGAGAGGGGCAGTGAGGGTAAAGAAAGAGAAGAGGAGAAGAGGAGAGGGGCAGTGAGGGTAAAGAAAGAGAAGAGGAGAAGAGGAGAGGGGCAGTGAGGGTAAAGAAAGAGAAGAGGAGATGAGATCCGAAGGACAAGATGAGCGAAAGAGGAAAGAGGTGAGAGAGGAGAGGAAGAAGAGGGCAGGAGAAGAGTCGAGAAAGAGTGACAAAAAAGGAGTAAAGAAGAGACAGAGGGAAGAAAATGAAAGAGGAGAGAAAAGAGGAGAAGGAGAGGGGAGGAAGAAGGGAAGACATAGGAGAGGAAGAGGAGGAGTCATTCCTGCCTCTTCAGAAGGATTAACACTGAGGGACAAAAGACTTCTGGGAGAATAAAAGACTCTTAATCCCGCCCCCCACCGCTGTCTGAACGAAGACCCCCCCACCCCACCTCTCCTCCTCCTCAGGGGGTCAAAGGGCGACAGGTGGCAGCAGACAATGGTGCGTCCAAAAGTCTGTGGACACTTGTCATATTTGGTTTCTCACCATAGCAACAGTTTCCTGCTGGTTTAAAGGGCCAGTCCCACATTCTCTGACAGGAGGTCCGTTCTCTTTCAGAACCCTGAAGGTTCCGGTCGCTGAAATCAAAGAACTTTCTGTTTGAGGGGAGACGTGAGTCCGTTTCAACTATAAATACTGACTCACACTTTATATTTAGTCTTAATTCAAATTACCCTCCAGATAAAAACACACAATTAGCCCAGAGGAATCCTGGGAAATTGAGGGTTTGAGCCGCGCTGATGAGAGGGTGGTGTAGTCGCGGCGATAATCGGAGCGGAGGAGTCGCAGTCATACCTCCACCCCTCCAGGTTCTCCACCAACATCAGAGTCCATGGAGACTCCTGCTGACCTCCTCTGTCAGTCTGTCCATCACCACAGCAAACAAGAAGGGGCTCAGAGCCCATCCTTGGTGCAGTCCCACCTCCACCATGAACCCATCAGTCCCTCCTCCTGCTCCCCTCACCGCTGTCATGCTGCTCTCATACATATCCTGGACCACTCTAACATACTTCCTGTCCCTCTAGACCTCCTCATGCCATCCCACAATTCCTCCCTCAGTCAGTCCTACACTTCCTCTAAACCCACAGAGACATGATGCAGCTCCTTCTGACCTCCTCCATCAGCTCCTTCTGACCTCCTCCATCAGCTCCTTCTGACCTCCTCCATCAGCTCCTTCTGACCTCCTCCATCAGCTCCTTCTGACCTCCTCCATCAGCTCCTTCTGACCCCTCCATCAGCTCCTCCTGACCTTCTCCATACTTCTCCATCAGAAGAACCTGGGTCATGGTACAGTGGTACGATGTAATACCTGGGCGGTGGTGGGTCCGTCGTTTCTACTGCGTCTGTTCAGCCGATCCAGAGTCTTCAGGGTTGGCGACAGGCCCCTCCCCCGGCGGTGTCCTCCTGCCAGAGTGCGTCTCCTGAGCGTGGTCTCATCTCGACTGCACACCTGAACGCAGACGGGACATTTGAAACCCGTAGCTAGAGGCGTTTCTACGTGACGCTGGAGGTAGTCCTCACCAGGGCGTGGAAGGAGGACACAGAGAAGACGCCCAGGCGTCCCAGCATGCTCTTGGAGGGCCGGCTGGCCACGGCGAGGAGGCCCTTGGGGTTCGGGAGCTCGCTGCCCTGTAGGCTGGACTGGTAGCACCTCAACCGGAACAGGACCAGGTTCAGTTTCTCCAGGTTCTGCTCCCACTGCTGGATCTGAACACAACAAGAGGGTCTCAGGTAAATATAGGGAACATATCCAGAATCACCCAACAAGTAGAATGACCTCTGACCCCAACTTCATGTCCTGTCACTCATGACACTCATTGTTTAATTCCTCCATACCCACCTGGACCTCCCTACCGACCCAACGACCGACTCACCTCCCTCACTACCTTTGACCCTCATCATGTGACGTCGACGTGAGAGAAGGGGCGTGGCCCGAAGAACACGCCATCAGATTTACTGTTACTCATGAGTCTCTGTCATTCCTTGGTTTAATACTAGACTGGGCCAGAGTCCAGCCTGAGTCCAGTCCAGCTAAACCTGGACTGGACTCCTTCTGACCTCCTCCATCTGGACTCAGGCTGGACTCTGACTGGACTAAAACCCTGCTGTTAAAGCCTCTCCTGGCGGAGGGTGGAGTTTTTCTCGCCCGGTCTGGTCCGGTGGTCTTTACGGCTGGTGGTCTGTTCCCAGAAGACCATAACTGACAAGTTTGACCGAAGGACTTGGTCCCGCCTCCCCGGCCCTGACGTCACCTGGTTCTCCACGGCCCTGCGGTTCTTCTGCTCCTTGATGACGGACAGCTGCAGCTCGGCCATCTTCTTCATCTTGGCGTCCAGGTCAATGTCGTGGAGCAGCGAGCGGCTCTGGCAGCGGAGGAGGTGCAGCGTGTCCTCCTTCCCCTGACGCTTCGCCAGCAGGGAGGCGCTGGCAGAGTGGATCGCCGTCACCCAGTTCTCCAGGTCCGTCTGGTTGGTGGCCTGATGGGACAGAGAACAAGGTTCTGGTCAAGTCCTGGAGGTTCAGGAGGTGATTCAGTCCAACTCCTCAAAGGGTTACCCCCAGAGTGGGTGGAGGCGGAGAAAACACTTTAACATCTGGTGTGGATCTGGATTAGGGGCGGAGCCTGGAGTCTTTTAGAACCCAGGGATCCGATCTGTCCCAGCCTGAAGACGTCTGCTGATGAAATGATCCGTGAAACCGCCATGAAGCTAGAATGAGTTTTATTACCAATAATAACAATAACAACAGCGTCAGA
>JBBDHG010000373.1:112500-142500 GCA_037951165.1 Lophius americanus
AACCGTCGCTAAAACATCAACAAACATTCTCAAAGTCCACAGACACTAACCCACCTAAGAGTTAAAGTTACCAAAGCCCCTGAAGGTAAATGAAGGTTTACCGGTTTGTAGTTCTGGTGCTCAGAGATCCAGCAGCTCCTTCATGATCCGTCCTCTGTCTACTGCTGGAGCTCTGTCTCCTCCAGCTGCTCCCTCTCTCTCTCTCTCTCTGTGTTTATGTCTCTCGCCCCACAGCTCATCTGTGGGGGAGAACAGAGGGAGGGAGGGGCTTCAGCACACAGACTTGGCTTTTGTGTGTCCCCCCTCCTTCCATGACGTGTCTGTTTCTTAAACCAGACCTCACTCTGTCTTCTGTTTATTTTGGTTTTCTGGAATGTGAAGCAATTTTTTCCCTCATTTTCTCTTTAAGTTTCTTGTTTCTGATTTTAATCAGGCGACATTCATCTCCTTCATGACGTCAACAAAGGAAGAGACTCCTGGACCCCGATACCCGTTTGCCTTTGCCCACTAATAATAGCGTAAAAAAATGAGCACTGATCTGTGATGTCATCACATCATCTGTGATGTCATCACAGAGCGAAATTTTTTAGGACAATTAATTGCGACAGAAAGTGGAGCGAAGAGAAAGTCTAGACAGGAAGAACGTCAGAGTTGTGAGGTGAGCAGTACCAGTGACAGATGGGTTCAAGGTGGAGGCGGGACTGCACCAAGGATGGGCTCTGAGCCCCTTGGAGGTGCAGGAGTTTAAAGACTTGGACTCAACTGTTAAACGTGGAGAAGAGGTGGAGAAGCAAGTACAGGCAGTGTGGAGTGGGTGTGAGGAGTTATCTGTGACAGAAGAGGAGCAGCAGGAATGAAGGGAAAGGTTTCCAGGATGGAGGTGAGAGCAGTTCTGCTGGATGGTTTAGAGACGGTGGTTCTGGTTCTGAGCAGAAGACAGGAGGCAGAGATGAAGATGTTCAGATGTTCTCTGGGAGTTAGAGGAAGGACAGGATTAGAAAGGAGACATCAGAGGGACAGTCCAGGTGAGACGTCCTGGAGACAAAGTCAGAGAGGACAGACTGAGATGGTTCTGACCCGTGAAGAGGAGGGATAGTGGATCTACTGGTAGAAGGATGCTGGAGGTGGAGCTGGACCTGTTCTGTCCGTGGATGGTCTGAGCAGAATCAGGAGGAAGAAGACTTTTATCTCGAAACCTTGATGTGCTTTTGATGTCAGCAGGAATGGGTCGACGGTATCAGAATCTGATATTCCCTCCGGCTGCATTATGAAATCCAGACCAGATGAAACATCTCGTCACTCTGCAGAGGAGCGAGGAGTTCTGAGGGCTCGCTTCCTGTGAGAGCCAGGCCCGGCTCAAAGGTCACGGCCAACTTGTTGGAACAGCGAGCTGAGGCGGGGCGACGCCCATCCTGTCCCTGACATCAGAGGTGAGCAGGAGGAGGAGGAACACAATGCACTGCTGACCCCGATCACATCCGTGACCTTTGACCTCTCTCACTGAAACAAGGAGGGCTATGAGCTGAAGAGGAACTTCGACAGCTGGGACATCCGGACGGAGACGGGAGGTTAAAGACTCACCGAAACAAGTCATGAAGGTCCAACAGGTCTCATAGGGTCCAGTGAAAAAGTACTGGAGCCCCTCCTGGTTTCTACTGCAGCATCTCAGAGTGGTTCAGGTCCAGACTCCAACTCAGAGTCACTAACTGACTGATGACCTCACAGACTGATGACCTCACAGACTTTTGACCTCACAGACTGATGACCTCACAGACTGATGACCTCACAGACTTTTGACCTCACAGACTGATGACCTCACAGTGTGATGACCTCACAGTGTGATGACCTCACAGTGTGATGACCTCACAGTGTGATGACCTGACATTCCCTGTAACCCTTTCTGGTGGAATCACTTTTACATGTTTCAAACATGAAAAAACACTTTTTCATGTTTGAATCATGGTTACATGGTTACCTGTCAACCCAGTGACAGGTAACCATGTAACCATGCTAATGTCTCCACCCAGTGACAGGTAACCATGGTAACGTATCCACCCAGTGACAGGTAACCATGCTAATGTCTCCACCCAGTGACAGGTAACCATGGTAATGTCTCCACCCAGTGACAGGTAACCATGGTAACGTATCCACCCAGTGACAGGTAACCATGGTAACGTATCCACCCAGTGACAGGTAACCATGGTAACCAGGCTATCAATGTTGTTGACCTCACCTGTCATTGGTCATAATGTTATGGCTATCGTATGTGAAACTGGTATTAGTCTCAGGCTAGAGCAGCAGAATTGTCGGCGCTGAGCTGAGTGACAGTGTCAGTCTGTGAGTGACATCACTCGTTCCTCCCCCCTCTGACCCGACCCGCTCTGACCCGACCCGCTCTGAATGACAAAGTCTGCCAGTTCCATCCACCATCTGCCGGCGAGCAGGAGCCCCGCCACAGTGACCCCTCCCATTCTTAATGAACAAAGACCCCCCCCCCCCGCCCCTCTGGCCCCTCCCCCCGGGTATATTGGAGGAAATCATCAGGTTTGAAAAGGATCTGATTCTGGGGCAGACTGGAGCGATGCCACCTGTTTGCTCATTATGGGATGTTAGGAGGAGGCTTTAAATCCACAGATCTCTGAGAGGAGCAGGCCCTCAAACATCAGAACATCAGGAGGGGGGGTGGTCCTGGACGGCCTGATGGGGGCGCTACGTACCGGACCGCTCCACAAAGTTAAATAAACATCAAACATTTCATCTCCAACACGAAGGTTTATTTTTTCATCCGTTTGTTGACTTTTGAGTTAATCATAAAACCACAGAATGTTTCTCTCTGAAGGGAAGGATGTCCAGAACCAGGACCGCCTGGTTCTGGACAGTGAGATGGAGCCAGAAACATTTATTATTACTTTCTTTTAAAGTCCAGGTTCATCAGTGAAACAGTCCAGGTTCACACAGTGAAACAGTCCAGGTTCACACAGTGAAACAGTCCAGGTTAGCACAGTGAAACAGTCCAGGTTCACACGGTGAAACGGTTCAGGTTCATCCAGTGAAACAGTCCAGGTTCATCCAGTGAAACAGTCCAGGTTCATACAGTGAAACAGTCCAGGTTCACACAGTGAAACAGTCCAGGTTCACACAGTGAAACAGTCCAGGTTAGCACAGTGAAACAGTCCAGGTTCACACGGTGAAACGGTTCAGGTTCATCCAGTGAAACGGTCCAGGTTCACACAGTGAAACAGTCCAGGTTCACACAGTGAAACAGTCCAGGTTCACACAGTGAAACAGTCCAGGTTAGCACAGTGAAACAGTCCAGGTTCACACGGTGAAACGGTTCAGGTTCATCCAGTGAAACAGTCCAGGTTCATACAGTGAAACAGTCCAGGTTCATACAGTGAAACAGTCCGGGTTCACACAGAGAAACAGTCCAGGTTCATAGAGTGAAACGGTCCAGGTTCATACAGTGAAACAGTCCAGGTTCATACAGTGAAACAGTCCAGGTTCATACAGTGAAACAGTCCGGGTTCACACAGAGAAACAGTCCAGGTTCACACAGTGAAACGGTCCAGGTTCACACAGTGAAACGGTCCAGGTTCACACGGTGAAACGGTCCAGGTTCACACGGTGAAACGGTCCAGGTTCACACAGTGAAACAGTCCAGGTTCATAGAGTGAAACGGTCCAGGTTCAAACAGTGAAACAGTCCAGGTTCACACAGTGAAACGGTCCAGGTTCATAGAGTGAAACGGTCCAGGTTCATACAGTGGAACAGTCCAGGTTCACACAGTGACACAGTCCAGGTTCACACGGTGAAACAGTCCAGGTTCATACAGTGAAACGGTCCGGGTTCACACAGAGAAACAGTCCAGGTTCACTCAGTGAAACGGTCCGGGTTCATAGATGGGTGTGGGGGGAAGGGATGTGTGACAGACGTCTGCTGTCAGACGTATGAAATAATGAGGCTGGTTGGTTGAAGTGGATAAATGATGAACATGGACATCTTGTAGGACAACATAACGTCCCTCGTTATCATCGTCTCTTTGTCCCGTCTTCTCTGGTGGGGCGGGACTTTTGTCTGGAGGCGTGTGGAGTGGACGCAGGAAACAGGAAGTTCAGATCAGCAGTAAATAGCAGGAAACTGGAAAACCTGCAGCAGCAGATACACAAACACTAACCCTCAACGTCTGCTGCCCTCACACAGACTACACAACCAGAACCAGAACCAGAACCTGGATACTGGAGTCCAGGACATAAAGTCCAGTCTGGCTTTAACAACTGAGAAAAAATAATCACCACTGACTTATCAGCTGCTACCTTCATCGCTGGACCGTTTCACTGTGTGAACCTGGACCGTTTCACTGTGTGAACCTGGACCGTTTCACTGTGTGAACCTGGACCGTTTCACTGTGTGAACCTGGACCGTTTCACTCTATGAACCTGGACTGTTTCACTGTATGAACCTGGACCGTTTCACTCTATGAACCTGGACTGTTTCACTGTGTGAACCTGGACCGTTTCACCGTGTGAACCTGGACTGTTTCACTGTGTGAACCTGGACTGTGTCACTGTGTGAACCTGGACTGTTTCACTCTATGAACCTGGACTGTTTCACTGTATGAACCTGGACCGTTTCACTCTATGAACCTGGACTGTTTCACTGTATGAACCTGGACCGTTTCACTCTATGAACCTGGACCGTTTCACTGTGTGAACCTGGACTGTTTCACTGTATGAACCTGGACCGTTTCACTCTATGAACCTGGACCGTTTCACTGTGTGAACCTGGACTGTTTCACTGTGTGAACCTGGACCGTTTCACTCTATGAACCTGGACTGTTTGACTTTATATTTAAATATTGATCTGGACCCGGTACCGTTTAGAATCGGTGCCGGTCTAGAACAAATATCTTCAGCGTTGTAACTTCTTACAGACCCGGTGGGTCCAGACAGAACAGAACAGAAATGTGGTTCATTGTGGTGTGATGTAATATAAGCAGCACCGCCCAGTCCGTTTCCAGGGAGCCCTGCTGACTGACCTCAGGTCAGCCAGTACACACTGAAGGGTCCAGCTCATTGGGTCACGCTGGTGTCGGTTCCCCAATGTTGATCAAAACCAAACCACTACAAGAGGAGGACTGGGTCCGGGTGTAGCAGTAGTGGTCCGCCGCTGGACTTCAGGCGTGTTTTCAATTCTCTGTTGTAGTAAATATGTTGACTGTAACAAACAGAGAGAAAAACAAGACGGACCTGCAGCCGTTGGGTCAAGAACTGTTCAGTTTTCCTGACCCGCTCCTCCACCAGCACCGGGACAAATGGTTGTTTGGTATTTCCGGCTTTTTCCAGGAAAAGCTGCTAATCTGAAAATGTTATGGAAAACTTCCTGGATCCGACTCTCTGTCTGGACCTGTAGAGAACTGTAACGGGTTCTTTGGCCCGGGCCTCATCCTGTCAACATGCTTAATAACCAACCACATGACCATCAGAACCAACCAGCCAACAAACCCTCAGAACCAACCAACCTACCAACAACAGTCCACTCTAATTAAAACAAGCCTAAGTCAGAATCACACTCATAGCCAGAACCAAACCAACCGGACCTGGGCCAGAACCGACCAGAATGGTGTTGCGGCATCTTTGAAAAATAAATGAATAAATCAGAACTGATAATGTCCATTCAGCATTTTTAAACTCTGACCGTCAGAGTGATGTAATCCAGTCGGTGATCGTGTCCAGAACCGGTTCTTGTATGACGGTCTCAAATAGTCCAACCGACCAACTAAACAACTAACCAATGACCCGTCGGTCCATCGCCAACCAAACCTTATGAGACCGAAATCAAACTTAAATCCGGGTCATCACCAAACATCAGGGATGTTTCAACATTCGTATCGCGGTTCTGACACCAGGTTCTGTTCTTGTGGATCTCATTTCCTTCAGTTTAGAGAAAATGTTTCAAATGATGAAATGCTTGTTTGCTACCGACATAGCAGTTATGTACAATGAGTGAGTGAGTGAGTGAGTGAGTGAGTGAATGTGTGAGTGAGTGAGTGAGTGAGTGAATGCGTGAGTGAGTGAATGTGTGAGTGAGTGAGTGAGTGAGTGAATGCGTGAGTGAGTGAGTGAGTGCATGAATGAGTGAGTGAGTGAGTGAATGCATGAATGAGTGAGTGAGTGAGTGAGTGAATGCGTGAGTGAGTGAGTGAGTGCATGAATGAGTGAGTGAGTGAGTGAGTGAGTGAATGTGTGAGTGAGTGAGTGAGTGAGTGAATGCGTGAGTGAGTGAATGTGTGAGTGAGTGAATGTGTGAGTGAGTGAGTGAGTGAGTGAGTGAATGCGTGAGTGAGTGAGTGAGTGCATGAATGAGTGAGTGAGTGAGTGAATGCATGAGTGAGTGAGTGAGTGAATGCATGAGTGAGTGAGTGAGTGAATGCATGAGTGAGTGAGTGAGTGAATGCATGAGTGAGTGAGTGAATGCATGAGTGAGTGAGTGAATGCATGAGTGAGTGAGTGAGTGCATGAATGAGTGAGTGAGTGCATGAATGAGTGAGTGAGTGAATGCATGAGTGAGTGAGTGAGTGAGTGAGTGAGTGAGTGAGTGAGTGAGTGAGTGAGTGAGTGAGTGAGTGAATGAATGAATGAATGTCTCTGGTTTTGTGGTCTACATGTTGACACGACACCAGCCTTTTGGGTTCCTTCACCGACCAAATCCCACTCCAACACCTACAAACAGTCCTGCCAAATCTCCTCATGCTAATGCTAACGCTAACGCAATGTTAGATAATGTTTAAAAAATGGATCCGCCCCTTTTATCCAGATTGGTACCAAAATTAAACAGCGTTTTTCTGATAGACGCAGCTCAGCACATAACCGGATGAATCCACTCGTGGTCCGACTAAACCAAGCGGCCTTCGACAGTCTGTCCAATCAGCAGCCTCCGTTGTGACGGTAGCAGAGATTTCTCAGAAGAAGAAGTAACTGTGGTTGCGAGTTAAACGCTGTCAGAGACGGTTGTTTCCAGCGTCCAGCCTGATTCTGCGGACCCAGCATTCTGTCGGTTCTGGGCTTGTTTTTTCTTTGGGTTAAACTGTGCAGCCCAAGAGGGGGAGGGGCCGTGTTTTGTTTTCGCAGGGAGACGCCTAGGAGAAAAATAAGCCCCCCCCCCCAGGAACAGCAGCAGCTTCGATAAGGAGGATGGAGGAAGGGGCCTGGAGTTGGTAGCTACTTACCCCCATCAGAAAAAGTGTGCCTGGGCAGGAGGGGGGGTAACAGGGTAGGTGGAGGTCTGTTTCCTGTCCCACATGACTAGGGTCCTTGTCCTGGCGCTGCGGGCAGACGGGTGGGGCCACCGGACTCAGGTGGGGTCGAGTGTTGGGGTTGGTGTGGTCGCCGCAGCTGCTTCCTCCTCTTGAGAGCCTCAGGCGTCCAGAAGAAGAGAAGCTCATTCAGTCAGGATGGAGATCAGGTGCTTCTACCAGATTCATGGAGCGGCGTCACGTCTGAGCGCTTAGATGCTGAGATGATGGGGATGTGAACATCAGATGGACTCAGAACCGACGCTGAGACACTGGACCTCCTCCAGGGTTCTTCTACTCAACTAAATCTAACATCAGGGATTAGAGTGAAAACAAAACACAAGTTTGAAATGATGATCGATTCATCGAATCTAAAATATGATCTAACGCCAACTGGGTCTGTGTGCAAGAGGATCCGCCCCCTAAGAAGAAGGCCCCGCCCCCTCAGAAACTAAATCCTAAAAAACACCAACCTGCATAGAGAACTGGTTCCAGCTGGACTGGGCCCTCTCAGAACGGATGCCTACCAGCCCCCCTCAACCACATCCTCTCCTCAGCAGTCCAATCTTCACAAGCAGGAAGTTGTCCCACCAGTACCGATAACATCAGACCCACGGTCTAATAGGGAGGTGTCAAGGTCTCAAGAAGAATTAAGATCCAGTCCGGACTTTTAGACCAGGATTGGGGGACTACCTGGGGCCCCTCAGAACTCCCTTTGGCCCCCTCAGAACTCCCTTTGGCCCCCTCACAACTCCCTGGAGGCCTCCGATCTTCCATTGTGGGTAAGAGGTCCATAAAATGATCTGCATCATAACGACGTCTGTTACTGAAACACGCAGGAATGTACTCAGACCATCAGGTCCGACCGGACCGAGCCGGGCCCCGCTGACTGTGGTGGAGTGAAGGACGGCTCCTTTGTCCGTCAGAGAGAGTCTGAACAAAAGCCCGGGTGCCCGGTGTCGGTCCGTTCATTCAGCCTCACCACAGGACCCTCAGAGTCAGGAGGAGATCCTGCCCAGGAGGACAAAAGAGGAAAGCAAACAAATACAGGGCCACTAACAAATGATCATCAATCAGCCATAACATTAAAACCACCTGCCTAATATCATGGAGGTGCCTCTCTATCAGTCAGTGACCCGGTTACCGGTTCACCGGTTCACCGGGCGTCCTTCCGGAGGTTTCCTTCACACCAGACAAATTGTTCAGGCAGCGCGGTTACATTTAAGGATAATGAATCATCTCATCCGAGGGGTCCGAGCAGATGTCCCCCCACATGACAACATGAATACAGAGGTCCGAAACACGCAGGGAACGCAGAACCCAACGTAGACCCGATTGTGATCGGAACCAGTTAGACGGATAACTCGGCCCATCTAACAGGATTTAAAGTGACAACCCGATGAAACGGTGCCGTCGGGCTGTTGGACAAACCCGTGGAAAGTTCTGATGCATCAGGATCTAAACTCCTGGACCCTTCAACCACAGGTTCTGTGTTTGGTTTTACTGAAGCCTCACGTTTGTAAGCTGCTGGATTTCTCTGACTCGTCTTTTGTACGCAGCTCATGTTGGGAGACCCTGTGGCCCGGTTCAGGCCCGCTTTGTGTGGGACATTGGGTCAAACATCATGTCTGAGAGGAATGTGGAGTCTCTGAGAACAACAAGAACTCACAGATCTACTTCCTTCTCCTCTCCACCAAAACAGAACCTCCCTCTGGACCCGACTGAACGGCAGCTAACGGCGGTTTGATCCAAAAAGGTCGCAGACGCTGAGCCCGGAAGGAATGTGGAGGTTTTGACAGAGAACCCACTGAGGTGAACAAACTGTTCTGAGTGCTGGAAATGATCCTGATGGGTCAGAGCAGGCGGGCCCGGCTGAGAAAACACCTCCGACAGCGATGGAGACCCTCGCCTTCCCTTTATTCAAACAGATCCCTAACATTTTACAGAACGCACCTTTAAATGTCTGTAGCTCTTCCTGAAACATGCCGACGGTGTCAGGTCTGTTTCAGAACACCTTCCTGTGAGCTGAGATCAGCTCAGGACTTCAGGCCAGAACCTCCCGCAGAACAACGGCTGGAACATCTGGCTGCTGGTGCAGGAATGTCCATTGTGGTTGTAAACAAAATGTTGTCAACAACACACACACACTCTCTCTCTCTCTCTCTCTCTCTCTCTCTCTCTCTCTCTCTCTCTCTCTCTCTCTCTCTCTCTCTCTCTCTCTCTCTCTCTCTCACACACACACTCTCACACACACACACTCTCACACACTCTCTCACACACACACACTCTCACACACTCTCACACACACAGAGACACAAACAGACACTTCCTCTGAAGGGGGAAGCGTCCCCTCACACACTTCCTGTCCTGATGTCCCTGATGGACACTGCGGCCGCTGAGCTTGGATCCTCCGACAGGAAACTCTAGCCCAGAAACAGAACACAGCTGGAGTTCACGTTCTGGTCCATCGCCAAAACATACCTGCATCTGTAAACCTGAGCATTTCTTCTTCTGGAACTTTTGCTGGCGAGCAGCCGTTGGATAAAAACACAAACCGCCGCTAAAGACCAGCAGCGTGGTCGCTACGTACGGGCCGCTATCAACGCCAACCACAGGAAGTCCACGAACTCTCCCTCCTCTTACGACACAACTAAACTCACCACGATGGAATAAACTGATGACTTGTGTGAAAAGCTGTGACATCACGGAAACTCGCTGTAAGAAAACTCGCTGTAAGAAAACTCGCTGTGAGAAAACTCGCTGTGAGAAAACTCGCTGTGAGAAAACTCGCTGTAAGAAAACTCGCTGTAAGAAAACTCGCTGTTAGAAAACTCGCTGTAGAAAACTCACTGTGAGAAAACTCGCTGTGAGAAAACTCGCTGTTAGAAAACTCGCTGTAGAAAACTTGCTGTGAGAAAACTCGCTGTAAGAAAACTCGCTGTACGAAAACTCGCTGTGAGAAAACTCGCTGTACGAAAACTCGCTGTGAGAAAACTCGCTGTAAGAAAACTCGCTGTTAGAAAACTTGCTGTGAGAAAACTCGCTGTAAGAAAACTCGCTGTAAGAAAACTTGCTGTAAGAAAACTCGCTGTTAGAAAACTCGCTGTAGAAAACTTGCTGTGAGAAAACTCGCTGTAAGAAAACTCGCTGTACGAAAACTCGCTGTGAGAAAACTCGCTGTAAGAAAACTCGCTGTTAGAAAACTCACTGTAGAAAACTTGCTGTGAGAAAACTCGCTGTAAGAAAACTCGCTGTACGAAAACTCGCTGTGAGAAAACTCGCTGTGAGAAAACTCGCTGAAAGAAAACTCGCTGTTAGAAAATTCGCTGTAGAAAACTCGCTGTGAGAAAACTCGCTGTGAGAAAACTCGCTGTTAGAAACATGGACGCTGCTGCGCGGTGGTTTCCAGGTCAAAGGTCACGGTGCAGAGCCGTTAGAATGTGTTTCATGAATTTCCACACTTAAGACAACCGGGTAAGTTCTTGTGCTTAAGTTTCACTTACAGCACACCTGTGAGGGGGCGTGGTCATCTTCATCGGGGAAGAATTCAATGCACTCCTCGTGGACCAGGTCTGCCCGGAGGCCTTCCAGGGATATTATTGACGTCTGACCTTGGCTTTGATGTCTGTGACATGTGACTTTTATGTTCTGGTGAAATGTGATAACGGTGAAAGTGAGCAGCCATGCAGAGTTCTGGACGCTGCTGAGCGGTTCTTGTAGTTTCCAGAGTGGAGCTGTGAGAGGAACCACAGCCAGATACATCTGGATCTTCACCAGTGGGCTTCCAGTGTACCGTTACCAAAACCACTGAGCAAAGTCGGAAAAACGGGCCAAACGGCGCCAGCACAATGACATCTCGCCGCTGCACTAACTACAGCAATGGAAACAAAAACCTCAACATATCAGGAGGCATTTTCTCCCGGGGATCCAAAGCCACAGGGATGGAGAGAAGAGCAGACGGAGGGATGGAAAGATGTGCCAGAACATGGAGAACAGGAAAAGGAGATCTGGACAAATCCACTTGAAGAGGGGAGGAGGAGGGGCTCAGACTCCATCTGATGCTTTTATTCAAGTCACAACTCAGTGAGAAACGACCTCTGACACCCCGCTGTGTGTGTGTCTGTGTGTGTCTGTGTGTGTGTGTGTCCGTCTGTGTGTGTGTCCGTCTGTGTGTCTGTGAGCCTGTGTGTGTGTGTGTGTGTGTGTGTGTCTGTGTGTGTGTGTGCGTCTGTGTGAGCCTGTGTGTGTGTCTGTGTGTGTCTGTGTGTGTGTGTGTGTGTCCGTCTGTGTGTGTGTGTGTCTGTGTGTGTGTGTGTGTCCGTCTGTGTGTGTGTGTCTGTGTGTGTGTGTGTGTGCGTCTGTGTGAGCCTGTGTGTGTGTCTGTGTGTGTCTGTGTGTGTGTGTGTGTGTGTGTCCGTCTGTGTGTGTGTGTGTGTGTGTCTGTGTGTGTGTGTGTCCGTCTGTGTGTGTGTCCGTCTGTGTGTGTGTCCGTCTGTGTGTCTGTGAGCCTGTGTGTGTGTGTGTGTGTGTGTGTGTCTGTGTGTGTGTGTGCGTCTGTGTGAGCCTGTGTGTGTGTCTGTGTGTGTCTGTGTGTGTGTGTGTGTGTGTGTGTGTCCGTCTGTGTGTGTGTCTGTGTGTGTCTGTGTGTGTGTGTGTCCGTCTGTGTGTGTGTCCGTCTGTGTGTGTGTCCGTCTGTGTGTCTGTGAGCCTGTGTGTGTGTGTGTGTGTGTGTGTGTCTGTGTGTGTGTGTGCGTCTGTGTGAGCCTGTGTGTGTGTCTGTGTGTGTCTGTGTGTGTGTGTGTGTGTGTGTGTGTGTCCGTCTGTGTGTGTGTCTGTGTGTGTCTGTGTGTGTGTGTGTCCGTCTGTGTGTGTGTCCGTCTGTGTGTGTGTGAGCCTGTGTGTGTGTGTCTGTGTGTGTGTGTGCGTCTGTGTGAGCCTGTGTGTGTGTCTGTGTGTGTCTGTGTGTGTGTGTGTGTCCGTCTGTGTGTGTGTGTGTGTGTGTTTCCGTCTGTGTGTGTGTGTGTGCGTGTGTTTGTGTGTGTGTGTGTCTGTGTGTGTCCGTCTGTGTGTGTGTGTGTGTCCGTCTGTGTTTGTGTGTGTGTGTGTGTGTTTGTGTGTGTGGGGGGGGTTCTGCTGGTTAATAGTTCTGGTCCTCCACTGGAACTCTGATGTGGGTCAAAGCTGAAGTGGACTTCTTGAACACGTAAACGACTCCATGACACACACACTCACGTTTCTGACTGAGGACGGGGGGGGGGGGGGCGGCGAGCGAGGGGCTTTGTAATGATGTGGGACAGAGAGAGAGAGTTATGTGAGTAAGTGGAAGCAGCTGTTGGGGGAAATACTGATCCTGGTTCCATGTCGGAATCGTCTCTGAGAAGGACTGCAGGGTGACGTAAAGCAACAACAGTGATACCCACCAAGATCAGACAGACAGAACCGGTCCACAGAGACACGAAACCGGTCCACAGAGACACGAAACCGGGCCACAGAGACACGAAACCGGGCCACAGAGACACGAAACCGGGCCAGAGAGAGGTTAAAACGGTCCGGCACCGTTCCGCCTCTGTTCTGTTTGTGCCTCTGCCTCAGATTATGATGATGCTTCCTCCTCTTGTTGAATCTAAACTCTCTCTCTTCTCGTCACGTGGTTGTCTCTGTTCTGCTTGGAGCCCGGCCGGGTCCACAGAGACCCTGAAAACCACAAGCTGGTAAAAAGGAACAGGAGTTGGTTTTTACAAAGAACAGTGTTGGCGTTGTTCACTTTGGGGTAAGGTATGCTGCTCCGTCCACTTCCTGTGTTGACGTTGACGGGCCGAGAACTCACAGAGGCTTTGAGTCGACCGCACGTGAGTCCGAAACCACTCCTTCGCACTCAGCATCCCTCGCCACGGGTCGGTTTCATGAGAGCAAGACAGAAAGAAAGAAGGACCGGATCAAAGTGGACAATGATTTGTCTTGTTTACAGTGTGAAAGCACCGTCTGATGGTTCCCACCTTTATCTCTGACCAATCACAGGCGGGCTTCCGTCACCAGCAGAGACCAGAGGTAGAGAAGGAGCGGCGGTAGCACATGGGGAGAGGAAGAGGAGACGAGGTGTTTAACGGTAAACGGTCCCACTAAGATATCAGCAGAGGACAGAAGATGATAAGAAACATCGCTGAAACATTTCATTTCACTCTTCAACAGACTCACCGTCCTCGAGGTGAGAGAGGAACCGAACCGCTGCACACTCAAACCGCCAGACAGGAGAAGGGTTACGCTGAGAGTATGTGATCCTGGAGTTCACGTCAGGACGTGGTAAGACAGACACCAGGACATGAGGTAGGCTGTAGCGAGGACGATGAGGGCAGGACGAAGATGTGTCATCATGCAGACGATGATGGGACGAGGCTGCATCATCAGGTAGACGATGAGGACAGGACGTTTGTAAGGCGTCAGGTAGACGACGGCACAAACATGTGACCACGTCAAACATACACAACGGCCCTCGGTTTGGACTTTTGAAAGAGCCCTAAAGGTATTCTATGGTGCTGGTGGACCTCCTGAAAGCGTCGGACCACTCTTTGAGTGTGGAAACCATCATGTGGGCCGGTTTAACCTCCTGCTAGTATTAAAGCCGTAATAATCCTCTACTGGGATGAAAATGAGATCCAATTAGGTTTATTACCCAGAAGCTGCGCTTTGTGCTGTAATGGTGTCCAGCTCTGCCGGGTCTGATCCAATCAGCCTCCAGCACAAACAAAGCCTTGTAGTGGAACCCGGTGGGCCCAACCTATCGCCGGTTTCCATCGCTTGGAGAATGGCGGGCTCGCACAAGAACACGGAGGTTAATTAGGTAGAAAATCCACCGCACATTCCAGCTGAACACAGAAGCCCTTCTTCTGCTGCCACGGCGAGCAGCAGCTGCCCGCCGCCTGGACAGGAGGGAAAACAAAGCGCCGGGGTCAAGCCCCCAGGTCGGCGCAGAGAAACGCACCTGATGGAGTTGAAGGACTCTGGACTGCTGATGTTCTGGCAGATGGAAGATAAAGTCCTCAGCTGTTAAAGACACGCTTAAGTGTTTTTGACAGTATCTTTCTGGGTTCTGGTGACGGCATGGGGACCCCAGAGCGACCCCTCCCCTCCAAAACATTTAACCCAAATAAATGCCATCAAAAACAAACACACCTAAATCCTATTCCAGAATCCTCTGATTCTGGAATATTTCTGGGTCCCTCTGCAAACACCTTCTTCAACTCCCACCAGTGGCCAGGGTCCCACCAGGGTCTGCAGCGAGCCACAGAGGACCCAGAGGACCCAGAAGACACGGGTTGGTGACCACAGTGAAATGTTTGTGAAGATGAAACACCAACAAACAGACTACAGTTTTATATGTTGGACTAAGCTGAGGCCTAAAACCTGCACCCACTGACAGGCGCCATGGTAACCACATGACCAATGACGTCACCCATCAGTGGTCATAATAATGTGGCTCATTTATAGGTTTGCTATTCTGCATTCAGCAAGCAATGATCCCAAACTCCACTCTCTCTAAAAATAACAACAAGTTTAAGTCGTTCTGTTGGAGGAAACTCCCAGAATCCTCTGGGACGACGCTGACCCAAACCTCTGACTCACATACTAATGACATCACCGGCGACTGTTTAAGTGTCAGGTGACATCTGGAGAACCAGGACCGAACGCCCGACCGACAAAGAGAACAACCTCCCATTGTTAATCGGATGAGGGGGGTCGACCGCATGTCCCCCTGATCACTGAGGGGTTCCTTCTATTGATCAATGAAGCCTCCAGTCCAGTGAAGCCCCCCCTCAGGATCAGGTTTGCGCCTGTCTTCACAGGCCGTTCATGAAAACCAGGGCGGCTTCATGTGAAGAGTTACTGAAGCGCACAGACGGGGATGGAGGTCCATCAGTCTGGAAGGGTTCCAAAGCTGTTTCTAAGGTTCTGGTTCTCCACAGATCCACAGTCAGACACATCATCTACACATGGAGAAGACCTGGAACAACACAGAACCTTCACAGAAGTGGACCACCTTCCAGAATTCCCCCAAAAGCCCGGAGAAGGTTCATTCAGGAAGTACCAGAAGATCCAGACAGAACATCAAAGACCTGCCGGCCTTTCTCACCTTAGTAAAGGTCAGAGGTCATGGCTCCGCTACTCCAGAGACACCGGGGAAAAATGGCATCATGGGAGAGTGGTGAGGAGAAAAGGTGCTGCTGACCCAGAAGAACATTAAGGCTGGTCTGGTGGACCAGAACATTCAGGAAACATGTTTTCTACTGAAGGAGAAAGTCACGGCGCTGAACAGATTAGAAAATATTCAGATTTTCAAACGTGTATTTATGTTTAATCAGGTTGTTTTATGTTAAATTTAGTCAGAGATGCGACAGAGTTTGGGAGAAGAAGCCAGGCGGTACCAGCGACCTGAGGAAGAAGCCAGACGGTACCAGCGACCTGAGGAAGAAGCCAGGCGGTACCAGCGACCTGAGGAAGAAGCCAGGCGGTACCAGCGACCTGAGGAAGAAGCCAGGCGGTACCAGCGACCTGAGGAAGAAGCCAGGCGGTACCAGCGACCTGAGGAAGAAGCCAGACGGTACCAGCGACCTGAGGAAGAAGCCAGGCGGTACCAGCGACCTGAGGAAGAAGCCAGGCGGTACCAGCGACCTGAGGAAGAAGCCAGGCGGTACCAGCGACCTGAGGAAGAAGCCAGACGGTACCAGCGACCTGAGGAAGAAGCCAGACGGTACCAGCGACCTGAGGAAGAAGCCAGGCGGTACCAGCGACCTGAGGAAGAAGCCAGACGGTACCAGCGACCTGAGGAAGAAGCCAGACGGTACCAGCGACCTGAGGAAGAAGCCAGGCGGTACCAGCGACCTGAGGAAGAAGCCAGGCGGTACCAGCGACCTGAGGAAGATGCCAGGCGGTACCAGCGACGTGAGGAAGAAGCCAGGCGGTACCAGCGACCTGAGGAAGAAGCCATTCTCCCACCTTCGGCGTCTCTGCTTTCTACAACCTGTCAATCACAGCTGAAAGAAGATCCGAGTCTCGTTTCAGGTTTCCTCTAAATGTTTATTCCTGCTGGTCTCCAAACTTCGGACCGAACCAACTGAGGTCTGACTGTGGTGCTGCTGGACCGCACCGCTGGCCAATCAATGCAAACCCGAGTGGCTTTCTGGACACAGGTGGGAGCCGCTACCTGACTCTACATCAACCACATCCAGCAGGCTGAACGTCTCGACCCACTCACTCACTTTGACCTTCATCCACACCTGGAACCACATGATGACCCAGAAGACTTTGTTCTTAACGACCCCACATCCACCCCCCTCAGTGGTGGGGGTTAACTTACCTCACAACTCTGTATGTGTCAAACACCTACTGTAGGTTAAATACCTGACCTCTGACCCCCAGCAGCCAGAAGAGGATGAGAGGAGAAACGTCTTCATGTCCAAACAGAACCAGAAGTCCAGCAGCTGTTCCACAAAGTCATGAGGAAACTAGTTCATAAAGTTGTGGAGACAAGAGTGACATCGAGCAGCCGGGTTCTGGTCAGGAACCTCGATACTTGCTCAGAACTCAAGGTACCGACAAAAGGAGGCTCCGCCTCACTGCAGGTTACAGGTTTACAGAAGGTTCTGAGAGAGAACATCACAACTGACCTGATGCTGCCAACAGACACCAGGCCCCGGGGGTCCACGGGCTTTCAGAATTATTCACTTGGCCTTTCAACATATTGACTAAAGTTTGATGTCGGGCCTTTTCCCCACTACCTGGTTGATTGGACTCCGTCCTGCGTTAGCTTAGCTGTGTCGGGGGTCCGTCTGTGGGGCTGTCTGGGGTACTTCTGAGGGTCTTTCTGGGGTACTTCTGGGGCTCTGTCAAGGGGACTTTTCTGGGGGTCTCTCTGGGGGTCAGGGAGGGGAAACTGGAGCCAGGTCTTTGAATATAATGAAAATTTAAAGTGAAACATGAAAAAAGACGTAGTTTTGAACTCATGCAACAAAATCAAAGTGCAACATACAGATGGAGACAAACAGGCCCCGCCCCCTCGCTAAAAATCACGCTGAGGGAAAAGAGGAGCTAGAAGGAGATTTAATGCTGCTGAGTCCCAACAGGAAACATCTCAGCAGCGAGGAGATGGTCTCTGCTCCGGTTACACATTCAGCTCCACACACAAACAACGCCGCTAGACAGACCGGTCCCGGACGGACCGGTCCCGGACCGACCTATGAATATACTCCAGGATCCTTCTGCTGAGGGGAATCCTGCAGGAGGATCTTAAACGCACCACAGAGCGTCACTCTGCAGAAAGAATAGTTGGTATAAAATGGAAAATCCAAGAAAAGTGTTTGCATAAAAGGGTTAATTCTAGCTTAGGGATTGTTCTGAACCACAGGAGGAAGTCTTCCTATGCAAACAACCCGTCCAGCAAGAGTTGCTGGGTCAGTGGAGGAAACACGAAGACCCCGTGAAGAGAAGCAGACTCACCTGCTACTGCTTCCAGAGGGAGAATGGTTTGAGTCTCACTGCTGCCTTCACTTGAGCTGGGAAAACCGTGTGTTTGTGTCTTCTGTCCTGACAGCAGGAGGGCGGGGTTCTTCAGCTGGACCAGGACCAGCAGGAGGAGGGTTTGAGGCCCAGAGGCTGGTCCCTCATTCCTTAATCCAGGGTTTTTTAAGGGAAATCTTGCTACATTTCAAATGATTCAACCTTCAGTTTCTGAGGCATTATGGGTAAAATATTCTTTTTTAGAAGGGTTTATTCAAGAATGAACAGAAAATGCTGCTTTTAACGATCAAACCTCACGAGTTTCATTCAGATGTTGTTTTTCATTCAAAACTTCTAACAGAACTCAAAGACCTTCAACACCGCTGACCCAACATCATGAGAAAAGTCAGAACACAGAGACCATCAGACCCAGAACATTTAGGATGCTGTACTGAGAAGCGATGAATCCAAACTGGAAGGTTTGGGGTCTGTAGGTCAGCTGGATGTCTGGAGGAGGGAGAATGAAGCTGATGCTGAATAGATCATCCTACCTTCAGTGAAGTATGGTGGTGGATCAGTGACGGTGTGATGCTTTGGAAACTTGCCTTGGGGGGTAAGGGTAAGATAGATTCCATCTTGGATCAAGAAGTCCTGGATGAAAATGTCTGTCCATCCAGGAGGAAGCAGAAGTCAACCAAAGCTTGGTTCCAGCAGAACCTCCAGCAGAACCTCCAGCAGAACCTCCTGGACAGGCTGTCTGTCCCCGGACCTAGCAGGTGAACCTCAGAATGTTGTAGAACTGAAGGTCTTAGTCCAGGAGGGACGAGCAAGGATTCCTCAGGAACATGACCAAACATTATGGAGAGGAGCTGCAAGGTCCAAAGAACAACGCTTTGGATGTTCCTCTTTTATCTCAGGTGTTCTTCAGAACAATTACTGCCTTTAGTCAACAAACACAAACAAGACACTTTTGTTTCCAATCCAGTATTCTGAGAACCGGGTTTCAGTGGTTCAATCCCAGGAAGTAAAACCAAAGACCTGCTCCAAGAAAAGCCCTTTAGGTTCTGGACAGTCCTCTGCTGCCCCCTGCTGGCAGCTGCTGGTACACCGCTGAGGTCTCGGCTGCAGAGCGACCGCTACGCTGGTGCTTCACTGACCTGGGGGCGAGACGGTACCAGGATGCTTTATGGGTACCAGGATGCATTGTGTGTTGAAGGCAGTGTGTTGCTTTGGACCATGTTCTGCTGGGAAACCCCTAAATGTTGCTGCAGATCAAGCCCCGCCCCTTTCAGGGCTACAGTAATACAGTATTCCCTGATGGCGGCGACCTCACTCTGCAGGAATGTCTGAGGAACATAACAACCGGGTCAAGGTGCTGACAGAACCTCCAGGTTCTCCAGACCTCACAGACAGACAGCATCTGTGGGATGTTCTGGTCCAACGAGTCTGACCCATGGAGGCTCCACCTCACCTCTTAAATGATCAGCTGCTCAGGTCTTTGTACCAGATACCACAGCAGAACCTTCAGGGGTCTGCTGGACTCCACTGGTCTGATCTAAGAGCAGGTTTAACAAACTCTTGACTTTAAGCCTGAGCTTCAGCTTTATCAATCCTGAGATGAGGAAGTCTTGACTTTTGGGTTCCAGAACCACAGATCTGGGTTTGATAGTTTCATTATTGCCCCTCACTTTGGGTTTAATCGTATTTGACATGTCAAACAAAATCAGAATCTTTAAAACCCAACAGGCTGCTGGTTTAAAGCAAAGAATCCTCTTCCTCTGCTTCAGGAGGAGGAAGAGTCAGGAACAAACTCAAGCTTGGTTGAAGAAAACCTGCCAGTCAGCATGTTAGCTTCACAGAGCAGGTCACCATGGTAACGGACTCAGTTTAACTTAGCTGGCCTTCTCAGCTCAGGCTTTACAAACCCTGAGTCTCAACTAAACCGGATTTCTTGTGTATCCCTCAGGCCTTGACGGGTCGGAGCGGTTCTGGTGGCTAGAGGAGGAGCTACTGAACATGTGGCAGGTGTGATGGCTGAAACGAACACAAAATGATCCCGGGTTATACTCGATGTTGCTCAGTGGTTCTGGCCCACATGAGGGTACTGCCTGGTCCGGCCCTTTTTCTAAGGGTCAGTGTTTGTTGGGTTCTGATTTGTGTTTGCAGGTCACAGACCCAGAAAATCAAACCCCACGACATGTGACAGCTTAACCGGTGACGGGACCAGCGGTCAGAACCACCAGACTCTTGATGTTACCAGAACCGTCGGATTGGTGTCCAGGTAATCTGAGACCTGCTCAAGGGCACTTCTTCCTGCTGGATGTGAGAAAGCAGGACACCTTTAAATACCTTCAGGGCGCAGGAAAGGTTTCCTCGTCTCCTACAAGATCAGGTTTTATTACTCAAAACAGTTTTTATATCCAAAACAGAAACATTTTTACTGTGTGACATGAGAGAATCTAGAATAACAGACACCTGGCTCCTCCCACAAACATCTAACCGCTGTCACCCTCACCTGTGGTGATGTCACAGTTCAGTTCAACCACGCTGGTGTGACTAAAAACATCTCAGCTCTTACATTCACCGGTCTGTTCTGACAACTTCATCATCATCATCATCATCATCATCATCATCATCATCATCATCATCATCATCATCAACAACAGCAGCAGCAGCAGGAACCTCCTCCATGTTCCAGTCATGTGTCTCTGGCTCTGCTGGTACCTGCAGACCATCTGAGGCGGAGCCTCCTCCTTGTCCCCAGGTTAGATCCTGAACCCCGGGGACAGCCGGCGCCTCCTGGTGGTCGGTGCCGGTCACTCATTCTGTCCCACAATCTGTGGACCTGAGGACGAAGAGGAAACCAGGAGAGTCAGGATGATGAACTCTCTTCATTCAGAACTTTTCAAACGGAAGAGCTTTCAGGAAGAAATAATATAAAACTGGTCCCAGCTGTCGTCCCACACGGCAGGGGCCCCTCCCTGAAAGCCCCCAGTCTCCTGCATTGTACCATCAATCCCCCCTGACCGAACTAATAATATCCAACAGTCCACAGCGACTCCACCTAACTGTTTCTATGATGTCATCAGTCTGTTCTAGGATCAGATCCCACAGCGACTCCACCTAACTGTTTCTATGATGTCATCAGTCTGTTCTAGGATCAGATCCCACAGCGACTCCACCTAACTGTTTCTATGATGTCATCAGTCTGTTCTAGGATCAGATCCCACAGTGACTCAACCTGACTGTTTCTATGATGTCATCAGTCTGTTCTAGGATCAGATCCCACAGTGACTCAACCTGACTGTTTCTATGATGTCATCAGTCTGTTCTAGGATCAGATCCCATAGTGACTCAACCTATAACTGTTTCTATGATGTCATCAGTCTGTTCTAGGATCAGATCCCACAGTGACTCAACCTGACTGTTTCTATGATGTCATCAGTCTGTTCTAGGATCAGATCCCACAGTGACTCAACCTGACTGTTTCTATGATGTCATCAGTCTGTTCTAGGATCAGATCCCATAGTGACTCAACATAACTGTTTCTATGATGTCATCAGTCTGTTCTAGGATCAGATCCCATAGTGACTCAACCTATAACTGTTTCTATGATGTCATCAGTCTGTTCTAGGATCAGATCCCACAGTGACTCAACCTGACTGTTTCTATGATGTCATCAGTCTGTTCTAGGATCAGATCCCATAGTGACTCAACATAACTGTTTCTATGATGTCATCAGTCTGTTCTAGGATCAGATCCCATAGTGACTCAACCTAACTGTTTCTATGATGTCATCAGTCTGTTCTAGGATTAGATCCCATAGTGACTCAACCTATAACTGTTTCTATGATGTCATCAGTCTGATCTAGGATCAGATCCCATAGTGACTCAACCTGTTTCTATGATGTCATCAGTCTGTTCTAGGATCAGATCCCATAGTGACTCAACCTGACTGTTTCTATGATGTCATCAGTCTGTTCTAGGATCAGATCCCACAGTGACTCAACCTAACTGTTTCTATGATGTCATCAGTCTGTTCTAGGATCAGATCCCACAGTGACTCAATCTAACTGTTTCTATGATGTCATCAGTCTGATCTAGGATCAGATCCCACAGAACCAGACAGATTTCCTGGAGACGATTCAGAGGAGATGAATTTAGACACAACTGGACTGATGGTTGTGAAGATTCGGATCAGAACCGGTGTTTTACAATAAAAACTCCCCCTAGTGTCAGAATATGCAACTGAACTTCTCCAAAGTCATTCCAGTTCTTCCTCGCTCTGAAGTCTATTTGGGGATCAAATTTGAAAAATAATCCTTGAAATACTTTGAGACTTCGTGGATCGGTGACGATGATGATGATTCTATGATATCCCCCCCTTTTCAGGATTTGATCACTCACAACTCCATGTCCGTTGGACCAGAGAGTCACCTGACAGTTATTTACCTGCGTGCGTCGTGGTGGTCCTGATGCGACTCTTCTCCAGCGACGAAAAGGAGCTAAGGTCAGAGGTCACTCCGTCTCCAGAATCCACCTCGCAGGTCACAACCATGATGGGACCCCTCCCCGCCTTCAGGTGGACCTTGATGCTCGTCTGCAGCAAAACGTACAAAAAATTATTCTGTTTCTCTCAACACAAAATATCATTTAATTTACAAGAGTGTTAAAGAAGTAAATCCATCACCGCCATCAATCCATCAACGCCATCAATCCATCACCGCCATCAATCCATCAACGCCATCAATCCATCACCGCCATCAATCCATCACCGCCTTTAATCCATCACCGGCATCAATCCATCACCGGCATCAATCCATCAACGCCATCAATCCATCACCGCCTTTAATCCATCACCGGCATCAATCCATCACCGCCATCAATCCATCACCGCCATCAATCCATCAATCTATAAACTCCATCAATCTATAAACTCCATCAATCCATCACCGCCATCAATCCATCACCGCCTTCAATCCATCACCGCCATCAATCCATCACCGCCATCAATCCATCACCGCCATCAATCCATCACCGGCATCAATCCATCACCGCCATCAATCCATCACCGCCTTTAATCCATCACCGCCTTCAATCCATCACCGCCATCAATCCATCACCGCCATCAATCCATCAATCCATAAACGCCATCACCGCCATCAATCCATCTCCGCCATCACCTCCATCAATCCATCATCGCCATCAATCCATCAATACCGTCAATCCATCACAGCCATCACCGCCATCAATCCATCACCGCCTTTAATCCATCACCGCCTTTAATCCATCACCGCCATCAATCCATCACCGCCATCAATCCATCACCGCCTTTAATCCATCACCGCCATCAATCCATCACCGCCATCAATCCATCACCGCCTTTAATCCATCACCGCCATCAATCCATCACCGCCATCAATCCATCAATCTATAAACTCCATCAATCCATCACCGCCATCAATCCATCACCGCCTTTAATCCATCACCGCCATCAATCCATCACCGCCATCAATCCATCACCGACATCAATCCATCACCGCCTTTAATCCATCACCGGCATCAATCCATCACCGGCATCAATCCATCAACGCCATCAATCCATCACCGCCTTTAATCCATCACCGGCATCAATCCATCACCGCCATCAATCCATCACCGCCATCAATCCATCAATCTATAAACTCCATCAATCTATAAACTCCATCAATCCATCACCGCCATCAATCCATCACCGCCTTCAATCCATCACCGCCATCAATCCATCACCGCCATCAATCCATCACCGCCATCAATCCATCACCGGCATCAATCCATCACCGCCATCAATCCATCACCGCCTTTAATCCATCACCGCCTTCAATCCATCACCGCCATCAATCCATCACCGCCATCAATCCATCAATCCATAAACGCCATCACCGCCATCAATCCATCTCCGCCATCACCTCCATCAATCCATCATCGCCATCAATCCATCAATACCGTCAATCCATCACAGCCATCACCGCCATCAATCCATCACCGCCTTTAATCCATCACCGCCTTTAATCCATCACCGCCATCAATCCATCACCGCCATCAATCCATCACCGCCTTTAATCCATCACCGCCATCAATCCATCACCGCCATCAATCCATCACCGCCTTTAATCCATCACCGCCATCAATCCATCACCGCCATCAATCCATCAATCTATAAACTCCATCAATCCATCACCGCCATCAATCCATCACCGCCTTTAATCCATCACCGCCATCAATCCATCACCGCCATCAATCCATCACCGACATCAATCCATCAATCTATAAACTCCATCAATCTATAAACTCCATCAATCTATAAACTCCATCAATCCATCACCGCCTTCAATCCATCACCGCCATCAATCCATCACCGCCATCAATCCATCACCGCCATCAATCCATCACCGCCTTCAATCCATCACCGCCATCAATCCATCACCGCCATCAATCCATCACCGCCTTCAATCCATCACCGCCATCAATCCATCACCGCCATCAATCCATCAATCCATAAACGCCATCACCGCCATCAATCCATCTCCGCCATCACCTCCATCAATCCATCATCGCCATCAATCCATCAATACCGTCAATCCATCACAGCCATCACCGCCATTAATCGATCACCTTAATCAATCCATCACCGTCATCATCTGCAAATACATGGGAGGTCATTGTGGGCGGGGCTACCTCCGTAGGGACAGGGATCTCCAACTTCGTTTCCTCCGGAGCTCTGACCGCGATCACCGTCTGCTCCTGGAAGGCTTGGAGACGGATGATGTCCTCGTAGGTCACGTACGCCGACGTGGGGAGAGGTTAAAGAAAACGAGCTTCATGCTGGGGGGCTACATTCTGTGTAGACGGTTATCAGACCCCTGGAAACAAAAATGACATGTGGAGTTCCCCAAAGCTCCACCCTGGGGTCTCCTCTCCTCTCAGATCAAAGTTGGGTTGCCCCTTCCTCGAAAGTCTGTGTACACTGTTAAAAAATAATCTGTAATTCAGGGCAAATGACCCGTAGCCAGAGTTTTACCCTTAAAAACATCTGTGACACGTACGAGAATGACTGTAAACAAACATAGAAGCAGGTTAATAAACAAACACCTGATCACATCAAATGACTTCAGTTCAGACTTTTAACCCAGAAATCAACACTTTTTTACAAATGTATACGTGTTCTTCAGAATCTTCTGTCTGTGGAAATTATGGGATGCTGTTGCTGATAATAATAATAATAATAATAATAATAATAATAATACTTTCAAGTTGTGAGGCGTTACCTCCTTCCTTTAATCTTCCCACAAACAGTCAAATGTGAATATATGTGATGAAGTTATTTACCGTTACTTCGTTTACGATCATGTCACTTAAACACTACGGTGATACTCTTCTATTAATCAATAATCAATCATTTACCGTATTTACGGCTGACAGTTGAGTTTTTACAGTTTTCTCTACTGACACTCGTTACAGTTTGTTAGTGAAAGTTATAAGTTTAGGTAATAACTATGTGACCGTAGAGATTTTGACAAATATCTGTTTGGAAATAGTCATTTACGGAAATATCCTTTAAGTGGTGACTGTATTATTTACGGTAAAACTCCGCTGCAGGTATTTTCCCGTAAACTTTAGAGATTTTAGTTTTTTTAACGTGAAAAAGACGTTCTTCAGTTTCACCAAGGTTCTGGACCGACTTTGACCCAAACCTGTGATTGAGTCTACTGCAGCGCATGAAGGGACTTCAGTGGGGGCTGGAAGGCGAGTTACAGGAATGTGTGACCCTTGACCTCTGCGGTGAAAGGATATGCGGAGTTCTCC
The DNA here is from genome assembly GCA_037951165.1 of Lophius americanus. NCBI lineage: Eukaryota > Metazoa > Chordata > Actinopteri > Lophiiformes > Lophiidae > Lophius > Lophius americanus. Next base: position 138,128 of record JBBDHG010000373.1, read on the forward strand.
ACGTCGTCGGTCATGTCGAAGAGCTGCTGGGCGCAGTTTTTGATGAGGCTGTCCAGCGTGGCCTCCACCAGCTTCAGATTCTCCAGCTCTCTCAGGAACTTGACCTTGTCCTTCCACAGGAAGCAGGAGATGGGCTGCGATCCCCTACAGAGAACCATCAGAGCGTCAGCAGAACTCTACCATAGACCACGCCCCTCGCAGCGAGCGAGGCCATGGGAAAAGGTACATGCAGATACATGTGGAGAACTTCATGCACCGTGAATGAAACGACCGGCGACATTCTCTCGGAACATCTGACTCACGTCCACTTGATTGTGTTCTTGGAATCCTTCTGGATGAGGTTGATCCCTCCCAGGATGCTGGTGACTTCGCAGACTCTGCGTTGGGTGGCACGCAGGTTGTGGGTCACCTCCCTGAGGTCCAGCGTACTGTTAGGAGCGTCCAGCAGCAGCTGGAGGAAACGCTGAGTCAGCAAGCCCAGAGACGCGTCTGAACACGAGAGCACAAACCGTTAGAGCTGAAACCTGCTGGTCTGCACGGGTCGGAGCGGAGATGTTCCTCACCTGCCCTGCTGTGCTTCTTGGACTGGATGGAGTCTTTCTTCTGCTGCGGAGGAGGTCTGACAAGATGAACACAAATCAAACATGACTAAACCATCAGTATTATTGATGGATTCTGATGAACCAACATAAGACATGCAGGAAACACCAGAGGAAACGATCTGTTACGTTCAGAAAGTTTAGTGCGGAGCAATAACAGAGTCCATCCCGCCTCAAACAGACTTTGTTCAAGAGGGTTAGAGCCAATAACAACCGCAGGAGAGGAGAGGTTTGTTACCTGGTCTTCTCTGCCGCCACAGGTTTCGGCAAAACTCTACCGGGATTCTGGAAAATGTGAAAATAGAGCAAATAAAAAACTGTATTCGGCTGTGTTTCATCATTGATCTGCCAGATAAAAGGATTTTATGAGAAATAACATTAGAAGAAAAACTCTGTTTGAAAATTTCAAGTGAAACCTGCTGGAGTGGAACTTGTACAGGAGGAGGAGGGGCTTCATCACAATCATCCTCCTCCTCCTTGAACAAGTGATCTTCATCCTCAGAGCACTCGGCCCCCCAGGGGCTGCTCAGCCCCATCGGCCCGTCCAGGTAAGGGGACATGATAGGGATGGCATCGCTGGCGACGCCACTGGCAGTGATGTCTTCGGGCAGGAAGTGGTCCTCGCAGATAAAATGCTCCTCTGTGGAATCCTGTTTGTCTGTTTCCCTCAGCGCTGCCAGCCAGACCTGAATGACATCATCAGTCCATCAACCCTGGAACAGCTTACTGAACGGTTCAATAGGAAAACCAAAACAATCCCTACTATAGTCTCTAGAGATTTTACTTTCAGAGTGATTTGAGATGATGAAAGATTAGATATTAAATATGAAGGCCAATGTTTTACTTTTAATCCTAGACACATTTATAAAGGATCCACCTTCATCAAAGGCTTCTTAAAGATCTTCGTCCTTAAACAAAATAAAGTCTGAACGCGTTTATAAGATTCATAAAGTGATGAAAGTTTAACTCTGAGGGACTTCAGACGAACTTTAATTTAATCTGAATTTATTTTACTTTATTAATTATTATGCGTTACTTTGCTCGGTTCACTTTGCTTTCTACATAATTTTCTGGTTTATATATATTTATTTTATTTTCTGCTGTTGTCCTTAAGCCTGTTTTCTGTAAAATGAGTTTATGTCGCTTCTACAGTAAAGAAAACAAAAAAGAACTATGCTATGCTAACGCCTGCTAACAACACCTAACGGTGTTGTCCGCCGGTAGAAGCGGGGACACCGGACAAAAGTGACCCAGAGGACGGACTGAGTTCCGTTCGGTGAATTTAATTCGTACCTTTACTCGTGTTGGGTCTGTGGGGAAATTAAAGAACCTCTTGGGTTTTCTGTTGAAGCTAACCCGGTTAACGTTTGATGTCCGGTTCGGACAGCCAGAGACGACACACTGGACCATCCTGAGGTCCCGGGCTAACGAACCCCGATCACTCCAGTTAAAGTTCGCAGCGGCAGGAAACACAAAACAACAACAACAACAACCGAGCGGTTTGTTTATGTCGCGTTCGGCGACGAACTTTCAGACCGGATGTAGAACTCTGTGACCCGGATGTAGAAGCTGAGGGAACGTAGGGCGCCCCCTAGTGTTTGATTGACCATTAAACAACCTCACGCATTCATTCATCAACTTCAACGTCACATAAATACAGGAGAGAAAAGTGTCTCTGGAGAAAAAAGGCGGAGAAAAAAGGCGGAAAATAAAGGAAAACTTTAAGTGTTTGCTAAATAATAGAATTCAAAGAGTTAAGTGATTTAATTGTTGAAATTATTATTATTTTTGTTTGTTTTTAAGTTTGTTTTATTTTTTAAGAGGGTAATATTACTTAAAAAAGAAAAAAGCTTAAATAATACCCAATTACAAATTAAAAATCGTTATTTGAGAGTTTTAATTAACCCGTCAGGCACATATTAGTGTTTATTATGACATTCTTTCGAGTTGTTATAACTGGTGAAAATGTATAAATGTAAATAAATGTAACCCAATCAAAGACGATGAACTCCATCCGTCATCCGTCTACTTCCTGCCCCGAGGCGTGAATCTGTGGGTTCATGCTGGGACTCAGTTCCTCCTGTAGGTGGCGCTGTCTTCCCGTCATCCCTCATTGGGCTCAGGGGCCCCTCTGAATTAACTCCTTCACCGCTGTGGTATGTGGATGGAATAAATATTCCGAGGCCTACGAGAAAACTGATTCCATCATTAAACAATCTGGAGCTGCTCAGACTTTATTTTGATAAACACTGACGCCTCAAGTAAGTCATTCACTCTGTCACAAACATCCCAATAACAATTCTTCTGTTCGTTTGGTGTCAAACCCTCTGTTAGTGGAAACCTGAGGGGAAAGCTCTTCCTCACAAAAACTAAAATCTACTGTGTTCACTTTGAATAAATGCCGTGTAGTCCTCATGAACTCTGTTTTTATACGTTTTTAATCACAACAATTGTGTTGATATTAGCTTAGAGCGAGCATTTTATCCCTGCAGTGGGAGGGAAGGACAGAAAGACAGCATCCTTATTCAAACCACAGTTGTCACCTGAGGCTGACTTCCTGTTGCCAGAAGGTGGCGCTATCACTGTAACTGAATATAAATTTATGGGCGTCTTCAGGGCGTGACTCTTATTACCTCTGCCAAGGAAGGAGGTTATGTCTTTATCAGTCCTGTTATTCTGTCTGTCTGTCAGCAAAAAGACGGAAAACCTGCAGGATGGGTTTGCAGGAAATGTTCATGACGTCACGTGTTTCACAGCATCTAAACAAAATCAGGTCGAATAAGAAGCTGTTGGCTGTTGGGACATAAAGTAGCGAGTTGCTCACATGAAAATTTCAATTATTGCTGCATTTGATCCTTTGAGTTTCCTCTCGGGGTGGAGCTGGGGGTTTAATGGGCTGAACAGAGACGCTGAAGTGGAAGACAAAGGAGACGAGCGGCTACAGAGTCTCAGAGAGATCCTCGGAGAGTTTGTAGGAGTTGTCAGTAGATTAGATGCTGGCAATAACTCAGACATTCATGGAGGAATCTGCAGGAAGTTCTCCTGAACCTGGGGTTCTGTTGTGTCCTGTTCCACAGATGTTTTACGCTGCAGAGGAACGATGTCTGTTTAAGAGAGGAGGAAACAAAGTAGGTTCAGATGTTGGGGCTTTTTTCCCTTAAACACGTGAGGTGATTTGGATCGGACCGTAACTTATGACGACCTCGTGTTTTATGGTGAAAGCGCCTTCACCCTTAATCAGAAGCTCCCAGCCTTCACAGTAAAACGTCTCCAGCTCCTTACGTCTCGCTCCACCCAGTATGAAGTCAGTGGGATCCACGGGCCACTGTGCTGGTAGTGGATGTTCTTGATCATGAGGCGTTTGAGGACCATAGATGGAGTTATGACAGTTTTGTGTTTTCTGCTCAGACATTATTATTCTTTTTTATTATTTATTCTGTTTTAAGTCTTCGCCCCGGCTGAGCCGGCCTTCGGATTCTCCGGGTGGCGGCGTTCCGTAAACACGAGGCGGACATCTGCTGAGAGTTTGTACGTCGGACACCATCGTGATTATGTTGCAGCAGGTGTTCCGTCAACAACACGACCTTCCAGAAGATTGTTTTCTCTGATTTATTGGACCCAACACAAAAACATCCTCTCATTCGTCCAGTTTTACGGCGCTGGAAGAGGCGGAGATCCGACAGAACCACAGGTGGTTTCCATTAAAGGCTACGGTTCAAATATGCCGACGCAAACACATGTGGGTTTTTTTAACTTTGGCAGCTCGTAGCTTCA
>JBBDHG010000373.1:147500-167500 GCA_037951165.1 Lophius americanus
TCTGCAGAGGCAGCGGCTCAGGTCCCTCCTGAGCCGCACAGAACCGAATCCATACGGAACCAGGCGGCTGGAAGACAGAGAGGGAGGCTGGTTAAGAGCTGTGATGGTCAGCTGCCTTCTAGAGGCGTTTCCTCATGGAGGTCGGGTCCACTGACGCAACTCCAGAACAATCTTCAACAACAAGTTAACAAGTCCAAATTTACTGTTAAGAACCATCAGAACATAAAGTCCAGCAGTGTTTGATGCTAAAGAAACAAGAATCTGTACAGTTCTAACATCATGTGTCAAGGCTGTTCAAGAAACGAGCAGAATCAGAACCAGATCAGAACTCCTGCAAACACCTCTATCTGGTGTAAACATTAAGGGGCGGGGCGAGCGGGAAAAGGAGTCGGGCTCCATGGTTCTGCTCCTCAGAGAAAATGTAAATGAGGTGTTGTTCTGTCAGTTGGACTTTTTGCTGCAACAGGCTCAGAAAAAGGTTCTGGTCCTGTTTCTGGGTAGGTCTGCCGCAGGTTCTTCAAAAATGAATGGAACCTGTTAGTTTCTGGCCCGAGCCTGGTGACATATGGTTTTATCCTGTTGTGAAGGGTCCAACATCTGGTTCTGATTCCCCGTCAGAGATAAAGAACCCCCCCCCAGTCTGGGCTCAGGGATAAATAAATCTCAGTTAGCTGGATGAACTACGGCGCCTCTGCTCCACCGTCCTGTCAGAACCGGCACTGCTGGGTTTTAGACTGGATTACGTATCATGGTACCGGGTTATAAGAAGAATGTGAAGAATGTAACGATGTGTCCCGTTTGATTCCGATCAAAAGTCCTTTTGGTTGTTCCTGGACCTTGGTCCGGAACAAGCAGCAGCACACACCTTCCTCTTTGGGCCAGATTTTTGGACAAGGTTCTGGATCAGACTGAACCAAGGTCCAATTTTTTTTTAGAGTGTCAGAGGACCGTCTGGGCGGTTCAGACTGTCGGATCAGAAACAGGAAGTTACAGCAGCTAAAAAAACGAGGAAGAGGAAGTTAAAAGTGAGAGTCGGGATCCAGTGTGGACAGGAAGAGACCCGGTCTGGACACATTCACCATCCAGATAATGGGTCAGAACCTGGAATTAATCCTTCATGTTTTTCTTTTAACGTTGTAAAATCATTTTTTAAAGCTACAGACCTTATTTTACTAAAATCCCTGAGATGAAACTTTGTCACGGGTCGGTCTCTGGCCCGGTAAGGAGGTCCGGATCCAGATACGAATCCGGAAACATTAAATATCCCAACCCAACTAACATTGGATATGAATAAGTTCTGATCCAAATAACGGCGGAGGTTCTAACGTTTCATGCCAAACGACTGAACGGATCCAGGAAGCCCGGAAGAACACGAAGAAGAGCTGCAGGTCCGGAGGACGGAACCGATCACGTCTCTGTTGTGTGTCGCCGCCAGCCGCAGAGAAAAGAATTCTCTGTAACTTTCCGAGACATTCCCGGTGGGTGGGCCAGACGGGCCGGATCGGCGCAGGAATGCGCTCTGATGAGCCTCCATATTTAAAACAGGATGTGCTGCGTTCAGGAAGCCGCGGCGCTTAGCGGTGGCCAGAGGTGTTTAAAGAACTCTTTACGACGGAGGTGGGGAGATTGGACTCCATCGGGCTGCTAAGTTTGGATCAAAACCCACAGAACCCGCAAAGACGCTCCGCTTTTAGCTGCAGCTCTGGAAGCCATTCCGGCGCCGGCGCCGCTCCTCAGGTTAATGAAGCTCAAACAGAGAAAAGGGTCGCCGAGCAACCGGAGTTGTGATTACCCATCATGCTTCACTTCCTGAGAGAGCACTCACGGGCTCTGAGAGGACGCCGCCCCTTTCTTTTGTTCTTCTCTGATCGTCTCACCGCCGTAGAAGAACCACTCCACCGGTCCTGGATCAGAACCGTCAGACATGAATGCTTCTTCTGCATTTCAACTCTGTGACATAATTTTGTGTCACAGGGTTTGGTGTCATGTGACACATCTGTTTGGGTCACATGACACCCAAAAGACTTTTTCACTCTTTAGAGGGTAGAAGATTAAAAAGGAGGGTTTGAGATCAAAAACACAATTTGAAGTCGTGGAATCCCTGATTTCTTCCTCTGAGACGAAGACGTTTAGTATGACTGGACGTTTTTGTCCCCAGAACTCTTCAGCGCCAGAAGTCCAAGGAGGAAAAGTTCCTCCTGGGAAAAAGGGACAATAGGAGCCATAAAATAAAAGTCTGTTTTACTGCATTCAAGGGTTTTTAAACTTTACGACCCGGTGAGGTAAAGTACGATGAGATGATCCGACATTCTTCTGACGGGGTTAAGACCGTCTCTGTTGTCTGACCCCTGACCCCTCAGCATGTTGTCGGTTTGATTTCCTCTCCTCTGAGGGCGGCGGCATCGATCACATGACAGCTGACTCACCTCGGGGTGTTGACCCACACGATGCCGATGTGGCAGAAGAAGATGCATTCCTTGTCCTTCTGGTTCTCGCAGGAGCAGCGCTTCTCTCGCCGGGGGGCCGCGCGGCGGAGCCCTTCCGGGGGGCCCGTGGCCCCCCCCGCTGGGGTGGGGGCGGAGGATGTAGAGGCTGGAGAGCGAGGAGATGAAGGAGGTCAGCACTCATCTTTGTTTGTTTGCGTGAACTATTATTGTTAGAATATTCGGTTCCGAGTATAAAACTGTAAAAAGTGTCGCCAGAAATAAAAAACATTTAATCAGGAAATTTATTCTGTAACGTCTGAATGTTGAAAACAGTGAAAACACAAAGATGTGATAAAGTCACACCAGGAAACCAGGATCCTGTCAGCAGCAGGTGTCCTTCGTCTACCGGGACATTTAAGACCCTCTTCAGGAGGAGTCTTCCTCACAGACGGTCAGTGAATAGAAAGTGGTGTCCGATGTTTACGGCGCAGCTGTTTATACCTGCGACCACATTCCTTCACACATTCTGACAAACAGCTGCCAGAACTTCTGTCAAATCCTCTTGTTGGGCTTTTGTCACCGGTTCGGGTTCGGGTTCGGGTGCCATCATCAACCATCGCCGTCTGTTCTCTGATTGTTGTGACGGCAAACACCGGAGGCGGAGTCAGCGGCTACAATAAGTTCCTCCTCCAACTGGCGCCATCTGGAGAACGCACGGTCTGAGCGGGATGTCTACGGGATTATTCAGCTCCGCAGCTTAATACTGGTCCTGGTCCATTTATCGGACCCTGAACCACGATCCAGTCAAACTACAATCATCTACAAGCTGGACAGAACCGGGATTGTTCCTCAGCCCGGCACCGGCGCTGGAACAACTCCAGCAGCCAGAGCAGGAGCAGAGATGTTCCGTACACAGCGCCGGGCTCACACGTATTCCTGCAGAACCCGAGTCCTGACACTCTGAGCCCACGGCCAGACTTTGATGTTTGGGATTTAAAGAGGGATTTACAGGCAGGCCCAAAATTACACTTCCTCTCGCCATAAACGGTAGCCGCTAACTCTGTGGGTCGCCGTTCCCACACAACCAAACATTTACCCGGGCTATTTCTGTCTCGGCGCTGGTTTGCCTGTTAATCAGAATCTGATTACTGGAACCATCCGTTAGATGATGGTGGGGATTTGGATCAACCTGCTGCCTGGTTGGTTCCGACTCCTCCTCTCCAGAGGAAACGCCTCAGAACCACTGTGGCTCTTTGGTTCTTCAGTACTGGAGGTATGAGTCAGAGGTCACAGAGCGCCTGGTTCTGACCCACACCAACGTGTCCAAGCTAACCAAGCTAATGGAAAATAAAGCAGCAACATAATGACAGGTTGGCGGTTGTGGGTTTGCTGCTCACACAACCTGTGTTTGTTTCTAGGGTTCTGAGGAAAACACGGGATGGCATGAAGACGCGGAGCGAGAGTCTGAACAATAAAAAGAACTGAAAGAAAAAAAAGACAGACTGGCACCAAATCCATCCGATCCCATGTGCCGGGCCTTCTCCAGAATCTGACTAAGGTGTTCACAAACAAACAAGCAGCAAATCCATTCTGACCAGGACCACCCAACACCTGCAGTTCTGGAGATGCTCTGATCCAGTCCTCTAGACATCACAATCTGGTCCTCATCAAAGTCTGTCAGATCCTCACGCTGACAGGTAACCACGGTAACCAGGTAATATATGCCCCACTGACAGGTCACCACGGTAACCAGGTAATATATGCCCCACTGACAGGTAACCATGGTAACCAGGTAATCCCAGGCTCCGCCCAGTGCTCCTCACGGGCTCCGCCCAGTGCTCCTCACGGGCTCCGCCCAGTGCTCCTCACGGGCTCCGCCCAGTGCTCCTCACGGGCTCCGCCCAGTGCTCCTCACAGGCTCCGCCCAGTGCTCCTCACAGGCTCCGCCCAGTGCTCCTCACAGGCTCTGCCCAGTGCTCCTCACAGGCTCCGCCCAGTGCTCCTCACAGGCTCCGCCCAGTGCTCCTCAGAGGCTCCGCCCAGTGCTCCTCACAGGCTCCGCCCAGTGCTCTTCACAGGCTCCGCCCAGTGCTCCTCACAGGCTCCGCCCAGTGCTCCTCACAGGCTCCGCCCAGTGCTCTTCACAGGCTCCGCCCAGTGCTCCTCACAGGCTCCGCCCAGTGCTCCTCACAGGCCCCGCCCAGTGCTCCTCACAGGCTCCGCCCAGTGCTCCTCACAGGCTCCGCCCAGTGCTCCTCACAGGCTCCATGTTTTTAAGAATTCTGACCAAGCAAAACTTTTAATAGATTATAATTGAAGAATATTTGGTTTGTTTCTCGGGGGGGTTTTGCAGCGTAACTGAGCCCCGGTCCCAGGAGGAACCTGGAGCACATCTGTGGTGGTCAAGCAGGTTCCTGCTACGGATTACGGATCAGATGTTGGCTTTTGATGGAGGTCAGAAGTGAGAAGAACGGAGCGTTAGAAGGTCAGGAGGTCAGGAGAAGAGAACTCGGTGGAGACAAATGTGACATGATGGTGGAGGTCAGGTGAAGAAGCCTCACCGGCGGTTCAGCGTGTTTAGATTAAAGTTCTGAGGAGGCCGCTAATGGTGGGCTTCAGCCCCGTCCCTCGACTCCCCTGGAGCCGAGCGTGGAACCCTCACCTTCATCACCGTCCTATGAGAGCCGGACAGGACCGGCTGATGAATGGAGTGTTTGTTCAATCAGGAATGTCTGCGTAAACGCCGGCTGTTTGTTCATCAGAAGATAAAGCAGCAGCTCCAGAACCTCTGGGAGGTCTTTGCTCAAACACCACAGATATCCTATCAGCCCACCCTCCTGATCGGCAGGAGGTTTGAAGGAAGGGGGACCGTCAGTCCGGTTTGTCTTGCAGTGCAAATTACCAGAAAGCAAACAAGATTCCAGAAGTTTTGCACGTCGCCGTCCAGCTGCCAACCCAAACCCGGCCGACAGTTTTTGTTCTGGTGCTGAGAATGAGATGGAATTTAATTGACTTGGCAGAGAGAAGTTACGCCACACCTCCAAACATCACACAAAACACATACCGCAGCAAAACCCGGCTGGAACCTCAGCGGGTCGACTGAAGAACTTCTGGTTATTATTACTATCATTATTCATTTATTCACATTCACAAACGTGAAAAAGTGTCTGAAAAATGAACAAAGGACGTCTTAGAAGACGAAAGAACCAAACGTAGAGAAACGTCGTATCAGACGCCAACGTCGGAACCTCTGCCCGATTTAACCACCACAGACAGAAGCCCGATTAATATGTTAATAAGGTTCTGGAGTCTTTCAAACATCAAACACAGCTCTAGCGCCAAAGAGTCGTGCACTAACCTCTGTCTCTGAGACAAGCCCTCACAGGTCCGGTGAGATGAGGTCAGGAGTACCGGCTCATTGGGTCAAGCCTCCAGTCAACCGACAACCCAATCAAACCAGCCGACTAACCACTAAACCTACTGAGAAACCACCAAACCTACCGACAAACCACCAACGAACAAACAAACCACCAACCAACAAACAAACCACCAACCAACCAACAAACCACCAACCAACCAACAAACCACCAACCAACCAACAAACCACCAACCAACCAACAAACCACCAACCAACAAACAAACCACCAACCAACAAACAAACCACCAACCAACCAACAAACCACCAACGAACAAACAAACCACCAACCAACCAACAAACCACCAACCAACAAACAAACCACCAACCAACCAACAAACCACCAACCAACAAACAAACCACCAACAACCAACAAACCACCAACCAACCAACAAACCACCAACCAACAAACAAACCACCAACCAACCAACAAACCACCAACCAACCAACAAACCACCAACCAACAAACAAACCACCAACCAACAAACAAACCACCAACCAACCAACAAACCACCAACGAACAAACAAACCACCAACCAACAAACAAACCACCAACCAACCAACAAACCACCAACCAACCAACAAACCACCAACCAACCAACAAACCACCAACCAACAAACAAACCACCAACCAACAAACAAACCACCAACAACCAACAAACCACCAACCAACAAACAAACCACCAACCAACCAACAAACCACCAACCAACAAACAAACCACCAACAACCAACAAACCACCAACCAACCAACAAACCACCAACCAACAAACAAACCACCAACCAACCAACAAACCACCAACCAACCAACAAACCACCAACCAACAAACAAACCACCAACCAACAAACAAACCACCAACCAACCAACAAACCACCAACGAACAAACAAACCACCAACCAACAAACAAACCACCAACCAACCAACAAACCACCAACCAACCAACAAACCACCAACCAACCAACAAACCACCAACCAACCAACAAACCACCAACCAACAAACAAACCACCAACCAACCAACAAACCACCAACGAACAAACAAACCACCAACCAACAAACAAACCACCAACCAACCAACAAACCACCAACCAACCAACAAACCACCAACCAACCAACAAACCACCAACCAACCAACAAACCACCAACCAACAAACAAACCACCAACCAACCAACAAACCACCAACGAACAAACAAACCACCAACCAACCAACAAACCACCAACCAACAAACAAACCACCAACAACCAACAAACCACCAACCAACCAACAAACCACCAACCAACAAACAAACCACCAACCAACCAACAAACCACCAACCAACAAACAAACCACCAACCAACAAACAAACCAACAACCAACCAACAAACCACCAACCAACAAACAAACCACCAACAACCAACAAACCACCAACCAACAAACAAACCACCAACCAACAAACAAACCACCAACCAACCAACAAACCACCAACCAACAAACAAACCACCAACAACCAACAAACCACCAACCAACCAACAAACCACCAACCAACAAACAAACCACCAACCAACCAACAAACCACCAACCAACAAACAAACCACCAACCAACAAACAAACCACCAACAACCAACAAACCACCAACCAACCAACAAACCACCAACCAACCAACAAACCACCAACCAACCAACAAACCACCAACCAACAAACAAACCACCAACCAACAAACAAACAACCCCCAAAATTAACGAACCAACCAAGCCGTTGGATTCTGGATCCACTCCTTCATTTGGGTCTCAAAAGAATTGAGTGTTTCTGTCCTGGCCCACAAAGACCGGTGGAAATCCGTCCAGTACTTTTGATAACTTTGCAAACTAAAAACAAACGGCTTTGAGTGAAACCTTTTCGGTGGGGCTGAAGAACTGTAAGTTCTCCTGAAGATGGTCCGAGTCAGGTTTCCGGGCCTGAGCGTGAGCGGTTCTGGGAGCAGACAGATGTGACGGCACCGATTAGAAGTTTAAACAAACCCGACAGCTGAGCTTCACATTCTGAAGAATCCGTTAATGAAGACCAGAAACCTGAGCGTGTTTGATTCTGAGCGGCGGTGGGACCCGCACCTGATTCCTCCGACCCGCTAACGTTTCTCAATCACAAGTCTTATTTCACAAGATGTTCCATCTCTGTCTGGAAAACCCGCTGGATGTCCTCCCCCAGAACTCACTCCCCTAGTCACTGAGGAGGAGTCGTCAGGAGGCGTCATCAGGAGGAGTCGTCAGGAGGAGTCGTCAGGAGGGGTCATCAGGAGGAGTCGTCAGGAAGAGTCTTCAGGAGGAGTTGTCAGGAGGAGTCATCAGGAGGAGTGATCAGAAGGAGTCGTCAGGAGGAGTCGTCAGGAAGAGTCATCAGGAGGAGTGATCAGAAGGAGTCGTCAGGAGGAGTCGTCAGGAAGAGTCTTCAGGAGGAGTGATCAGGAGGAGTGATCAGAAGGAGTCATCAGGAGGAGTGATCAGGAGGAGTCGTCAGGAGGGGTGATCAGGAGGAGTCGTCAGGAGGAGTCGTCAGGAGGAGTCTTCAGGAGGAGTGATCAGGAGGAGTGATCAGAAGGAGTCAAAAGGAGGAGTCAAAAGGAGGAATTGTCAGGAGGAGTCATCAGGAGGAGTCATCGGGAGGATTCGTCGGGAGGAGTCGTCAGGAGGGGTCGTCAGGAGGAGTCGTCAGGAGGAGTCGTCAGGAGGAGTCGTCAGGAGGAGTCGTCAGGAGGGGTCGTCAGGAGGAGTCGTCAGGAGGAGTCGTCAGGAGGGGTCGTCAGGAGGAGTCGTCAGGAGGAGTCGTCAGGAGGAGTCGTCAGGAGGGGTCGTCAGGAGGAGTCGTCAGGAGGAGTCGTCAGGAGGAGTCGTCAGGAGGGGTCGTCAGGAGGAGTCGTCAGGAGGAGTCGTCAGGAGGAGTCGTCAGGAGGAGTCGTCAGGAGAAGTCATGTTAACGACATCTGCCCGACATTCAGCGAGATCGGAGGTGCAGAAAGATTGTCGGCATGTCACCTCCATGATGGATGGTCACCTCCGACAGGAACCAGCAGGAGGTCCGGGGGAGGAGAGGAGGATCCAGACCTTACAGAGCTTCTTCTGAAAGATCCGGATCAGTCTAAGTCCTGGGGCTGAAGCTCAGTTGACCTGCATAAACATCATCTCTGGTCATCAACTGGGCGGAGACCCCGTGAAGAATGCCCGCCATCCACGGGGGGCCGGGCTCAGAGAGAGATAAGGCGGATCAAAGTCTCCTCAGGACGCCTCCCTTTGTAGCCTGACCTTGCAGCTGGGTGGAGACCACCTTGCTGGAGGGTCTGCATATCTCATCTTTTACCACCGAAGCGGCTCCAGGACCCGTTTGGAGGCGGCGAAGTGTTCCGAGCCTTTACCCGAGTAAAAGTGTCGTTGGGTCGTAGAACGCTTCAACTCAGGTTTTACTCGAATACAGGATGTAACTGCAGTAAGACTAAAGTAATCTGACTACTTCATACTGGTGAGTCTTTTCTGATGAAACCACTGATGTTATCCACAGTAAACCTTCATCATCATCTTCACTGAGCTTCAGAAGGATTTACATTGAGTGAGAGGATCGCTAGGTCGCTAACGTCCATGTTACCTGGTTACCATGGTTACCTGTCAGCGGGTTATTTATTCAAGAACCTGATATTCTAAAATCAGCAACAGTCTCACAATTATACACTTTAAATACTCCTTAAATACACCTTAAATACACCTGAAATACACTTTAAATACTCCTTAAATACACATTAAATACTCCTTAAATACACATTAAATACTCCTTAAATACACCTTAAATACACCTGAAATACACTTTAAATACTCCTTAAATACACATTAAATACTCCTTAAATACACATTAAATACTCCTTAAATACACCTTGAATACACCTGAAATACACTTTAAATACTCCTTAAATACTCCTTGAATACACCTTAAATACTCCTTAAATACTCCTTAAATACACATTAAATATTCCTTAAATACACTTTAAATACTCCTTAAATACACCTTGAATACACCTTAAATACTCCTTAAATACTCCTTAAATACACATTAAATATTCCTTAAATACACTTTAAATACTCCTTAAATACTCCTTGAATACACCTTAAATACTCCTTAAATACTCCTTAAATACACATTAAATATTCCTTAAATACACTTTAAATACTCCTTAAATACACCTTAAATACTCCTTAAATACTCCCTAAATACACATTAAATATTCCTTAAATACACTTTAAATACTCCTTAAATACACTTTAAATATACTTTAAAAACAGTTTTGAGTACAAAACTACCTTTGATGGAATAAAAAACTACGTTTGATGGAATAAAAAACTACGTTTGATGGAATAAAAAACTACGTTTGATGGAATAAAAAACTACGTTTGATGGAATAAAAAACTACGTTTGATGGAATAAAAACGGTTTCTTGGGCTGGATGGATCGGACAGATATAATTCTACGTCTCCTCTAGTCGTTTCTCGGAACCTCCTCAGGAAACTAAAGTCTCTCTTCTTCTGTTTTTGTTGACAAGATAAACAACATTTTGTTACTTAAGTTATTTTTAAATGTTGTTTGGGTCACACCCTTGGATCCTGAGATCAGCCGGGCGTGATCAGGACTCTGACCCGGGGGTCTTTGGGTCAGGGGTTTAACGCAGCATGTTAGCCTGAGGAAATGATTGACAGGTCTGGATCTGCGGCAGTAAACGGGACCAAGCCCGGTCAAGGACTCGGGTGAAGCCCGAGCCGTTAAAGTAACGGCGTCGTCCCGCCGGAACCACTGAGGCGGACCTCTGTGGAAACATCTAACGCATCTGTGACACCAGACTTCCTCCAGAACCCTCTGGAGGTGCTGGAGGACAATCAATCACCTCTGGACCGGAGACCCAGAAGGTCTGGATCAGATTCTGGGGTGATCCACCTTTCAGGGTAAACCTGACTAACTGCTGGTTCCAGAACAAGAGTCAAGGCTAGATTAAAGTGTTCATCTTCTGGGGACAGGATGACCAGAACCGGCTCAGATTCTGATAAAAGTCTGATCAGGTGGCCGATCTGAAGATCGATACCAACAATAAAGTTCACTCAGCTGCAGAAACCCGACAGAAGAGAAACCCGGAGACCCAGAAGTTTACCTTGGTGCTGATGGATCAACATCAGAGCGGTGGTGAAGAACCAAACGTAGGTGAGGTCCATCCGTCTTGCTTCCTCAGAGTCCAGGTGAGAAATCAGCCTAAAGCTCCTCTTCTTCAGAAGGTGCTCGGAGATGTTCACGGCGCCGAGAAGGTTCCGGCTCGGCCCAACACCTGAGCTGGAGAAGCTTTTCCGTTAAAGTGGTCTTGGTCCGGGGGCCGTGCAACAGTTGCGTCCAAGTGGTTCTGCTGAAGCCCGGTCCAGGTGCTGAGACGTATCCTGAGAAAGTCTGCAGGGACACTGAGAGCTTCTGTTGTCTGGAGGTCCCTGCAAGCAGATGGAGAGGAGGGAGGGAGGAAGACGAGGAAGGGGAGGAGGAGGACGGAGGGAGACACCTCCACAGCTTGGACTAATCACTGCCTCCTCCCCCTCCTCCACCCCATCCTCCTCCTCCTCCTCCTCCTCCTCCTCCTCCTCTGTGCTCTGGAGGTTTGGTGGTCTCAGGTTCTGTCCCTGATCTCCACTCTTTGGGTCTCCATGAACAAACAAACGATCACGATTGAATCACCGGGAAGAAAAGTGAGTTTGTCTGTCTGTCTGTCTGTCTGTCTGTCTGTCTGTCTGTCTGTCTGTCTGTCTGTAGGTCTGTCTGTCTGTCTGTCTGTCTGTCTGTCTGTCTGCAGGATTACGCAGAAAACTTCTGAACAGATTTCCATTAGACTGAACAGACTGACAGGTCAAAGGTCAGATTAGACGCTGTCAAGATTCGGTGCAGATCCGGGAGAGAATCTGACATGTTGATCGGGGTCGAGACCACCACAGACTGAGACCACCACAGACTGAGACCACCACAGACCGAGACCACCACAGACAGAGACCACCACAGACTGAGACCACCACAGACCGAGACCACCACAGACTGAGACCACCACAGACTGAGACCACCACAGACAGAGACCACCACAGACTGAGACCACCACAGACCGAGACCACCACAGACCGAGACCACCACAGACTTAGATTCTTAGATTATAATACTGATGGGAGATGGACCTAAATCCCTCTTGGTCTAGAAACAGGAAACGGTTCCGTCTGCGAGTGAGATGATCAGAACTCCAGGCTGATCGTCACAGACAGTGACTCAACCTATTTCTAAGATGTCATCAGTCTGTTCTAGGATCAGATCCCACAGTGACTCAACCTATTTCTATGATGTCATCAGTCTGTTCTAGGATCAGATCCCACAGTGACTCCACCTAACTGTTTCTATGATGTCATCAGTCTGTTCTAGGATCAGATCCCACAGTGACTCAACCTATTTCTATGATGTCATCAGTCTGTTCTAGGATCAGATCCCACAGTGACTCAACCTAACTGTTTCTATGATGTCATCAGTCTGTTCTAGGATCAGATCCCACAGTGACTCCACCTAACTGTTTCTATGATGTCATCAATCTGTTCTAGGATCAGATCCCACAGTGACTCAACCTAACTCTTTCTATGATGTCATCAGTCTGTTCTAGGATCAGATCCCACAGTGACTCAACCTATTTCTATGATGTCATCAGTCTGTTCTAGGATCAGATCCCACAGTGACTCAACCTATTGCTATGATGTCATCAGTCTGTTCTAGGATCAGATCCCACAGTGACTCAACCTAACTGTTTCTATGATGTCATCAGTCTGTTCTAGGATCAGATCCCACAGTGACTCCACCTAACTGTTTCTATGATGTCATCAATCTGTTCTAGGATCAGATCCCACAGTGACTCAACCTAACTCTTTCTATGATGTCATCAGTCTGTTCTAGGATCAGATCCCATAGTGACTCAACCTAACTGTTTCTATGATGTCATCAGTCTGTTCTAGGATCAGATCCCACAATGACTCAACCTAACTGTTTCTATGAAGTCAGCAGTCTGTTCTAGGATCAGATCCCACAGAGACTCAACCTAACTCTTTCTATGATGTCATCAGTCCTTTCTAGGATCAGATCCCACAGTGACTCAACATAACTGTTTCTATGATGTCATCAGTCTGTTCTAGGATCAGATCCCACAATGACTCAACCTATTTCTATGATGTCATCAGTCTGTTCTAGGATCAGATCCCACAGTGACTCAACCTAACTGTTTCTATGATGTCATCAGTCTGTTCTAGGATCAGATCCCACAGTGACTCAACCTAACTGTTTCTATGATGTCATCAGTCTGTTCTAGGATCAGATCCCACAGTGACTCAACCTTAATGTTTCTATGATGTCATCAGTCTGTTCTAGGATCAGATCCCACAGAGACTCAACCTAACTGTTTCTATGATGTCATCAGTCTGTTCTAGGATCAGATCCCACAGTGACTCAATGATGAAGATAAATACAGTTAAACTAGTTTTTATGAGTTCAGGAATAAAACCAGACAGATTTCCTGGAGTCGATTCTTAGGAGGTAAATTTAGACACGACTGTTCTGATGGTCGGGACGTTACGGACCAGAACCAGTGTTTGACACTAAAAACTCCCTCTAGTGGCAGAAATATGAACAGATCTTTCTTTATTTCCCTCCAGATCAGATTTATGGTGAAAACAAGAAGCGGATAAATCGTCAAATATTACAAACATGTATTTTTGCTTTGGACCCAAACGGAACCTTCAGGTTGAAAACACTGTAAAGAAAAATCACAACAATCATTTTGAAACCAAGATTCCAGAATAAAAGTTTAACAACATGGAATAAATGATTTTATTTTTCTGACGCCACTTTGATCAAACACCCAGAAACATTTTTATCGTTAATGTAAAAAGCGGATTTTTGACTTTTCATGGCTTGAAACGACAAAATCCCTTCAGAATTCCACAACCTTCACAGAACCAGAGCGATTCTGCCGATTCTGCCTGCAGATGAAGCGGCCCGCAGACCCTCACAGATGATGGCGAGCCTGTCTGCAGGAAAACACCAGCCCCCGCCGCCGTCTCTTCTTCCGTTGGTTTATTTTTGGCGGCGTTTAGAGGAAGCCGTCTCGCTGGATTGGGTTCTGACCAGAGCGGCGGTTGCAGTAAAGCAGCTTCAGAGAGAATCCAAACATCTGGGCTGCAGATCTCTTCTCCTCGCTCCGGTTGGGTTTCCCTAAAAATGCTCCGCAACATCCCGTGAACGTTCCTGCACGGAGCAGCGAGGCCCTGGAGAACGCGGCGAGGAGGTGAGCCTGACCAGGAGGGAGGAAGAGGAGGGCCGAGGAGCGCTGACTCATGAAACTGGACGCGTCTTCACAGAGGAGGAGGGTCTATCAGCTCGTCATCTTCAGCCTCTCTGACAGAGACGCACGTCAATCTCCAAGTTCTGGGTTCTAGTCCGGATCTGGTTCTGGGGGCTCAGTGGCGGAACATCGTCCATGTCCGGTTCCATTATTATTTATCTGGATTCACATCATTGATGTTCCTCTAGGATGGGCTGGAGACAGATGCTGGGGGGAGGGATGTCTGGGATCTCCTGCCGGGCCTGCTGCCGCCGAGACCCGACCCGATAAGAGGAAGAAGAAGATGGATGGACGATAATGCAAAACGACAAAAAGTAACGGACTCCAGAACCGGCAGTTTGGATCAGCACAAACAAAGTCAGACAAACCCGTTTCCATTTAACACAAGGAACGTTTAAGAACTTTCTGTGAGGTCAGAACATTCAGTAAAAACCAGAACCATGAACCCGATGAGGACTGGGTTCTAAATCAGACCCAGAATCAAAGTGAAAAACTGAAATCACAGGTTCTGATCCAACTGGAGTGAATTTCATCACAACAACTCATAGAGTGTCTCAGTAGTGGGTGTGACCTTTGACCCCCAGGTGCCCGAAGGCCCTCCTGACAACATCTGGACCTGCTCCTGATGAGATGGAGGATTTGGTCCTGGAGGATCTCCTCCCAGACCTGGATCAGAACATCAGTGAGCTCCTGGACTGTCAGTGGTTCTACTCTGATGCAGCGATGCAGAACGTCCCAGAGGTTCTCAGGTGGGTTCAGGTCTGAAGAACCTGAGGACCAGTCAATGGCATCAAGACGTTCGTCCTCCAGGAACCGTCTACACACTCTGACCACATGAGGCCGGGCCTTGTCCTGGACCAGGAGGAACCCAGTGTCCACAGCACCAGTGTGAGGTCTGAGGGTTTCATCCTGGTACCAACCAGCAGTCAGGTACCGCTGGAGGTCTGTGAGATCGTCTAAGGATCTTCCACCCAGACCATCACGGACCCACCAACAAACCGGTCCCGCTAGATGATGTTTCAGGCAGCAGAACCTTCACCACGGCATCTCCAGAACCTTTCAGGTCGGTCACAAGAGTTCAGTTAGAACCTGCTCTCATCTGTGAGGAGAACGAGGCACCAGCGGAGAACCTGCCCATCAGTCCATCCAGCTGCATGGTTCTGGGCTGTGAGCTCTGGTCCACTAGACGATGTTGGGTCCTCATGGATCCTGGTCAGGTCAGCCAAAACATGGAATGACTTTATGAGACAAACGTGTGACGGACATCGATCCAGCCCAGCAGTCAGAAACAAACGGGTCGAGGGTCCGATTGTAAACCGCTGAGAAACTGTGGTTCAGAACGAGACCGTCAGACCAAAGATAAGCTCCTCCCCCTCTTAAATCCACATTCCTCCCAGGCGTTCCTGTTTGAGCCGGCTGATCGATCTGATATCTGGAGGGGGAGGGGGAGGGGGAGGGGGAGGTGGAAAACTCCACCATTAATTGCCTCCTCCTCATTGTCTCCTCCGGTTACACCGGTTTAACGGTTCAGCTGCTCCTGAGGACGGGTGACTCCTGCTCAACCTGGACCTGAACCCCCCTGAGATGCTGTGGAGGACCTGAACCCCCCTGAGATGCTGTGGTGGACCTGAACCCCTCTGAGATCCTGTGGTGGACCTGAACCCCCCTGAGATGCTGTGGTGGACCTGAACCCCCCTGAGATGCTGTGGTGGACCTGAGAAGATCCGTTCCTGCTCACTAACCCTCCAGAGTTTCTGCACTGAAGCGGTTCTGGAGAGAAGAGTGGGTCAAGATTCCTCCAGTGAGGTCAGAGACGGACCTCCAGCTGTCAGGAGGGTTTGGTTCTGGTTGTTTCTGCTGAAGGAGGATCTGACTCTGAGTCAGAGATATACACAAACATAAAAGAAAGGGGGCCGGGGGTCCAGGAGCCTCTCGTTCAAATATGTTTTCTGACAGTCCAAAGTACTGATGGGTCAGCCTCACGTCCAGCCCAACCCGACGGGTCCGACGAGACTAAGCTATTGGACTGTGAGGAGACATGGAGAACAGAATGTACCGACTGGTCTGAGGAGGAAAACCACCTAATCCTGCCCAGTCCCAGTCAGAGGATCAACATTCCTGGGAGGAGGGGCGACCCGGGAGGAGAGCAGAACTAAATGTTCCACTAACACAATATTTCACGTCTCACACAGGCGGTGCATCTCCTCCGCCTGCACCACCTCTGTGAGCTCCAGGTCAAGCAGGGGTAATGGGGGGAGATTCAGCTGCGTCCTCCTCACTGAGGAATGTTCTGTCTCCCTGATGAATCACGGCGGGGGCCAAACACAGGGCCCTGACCGGCTCCTCCTCAGCTACTGAACTCTGGAAGCACCTCCTCACAGGAGTGACTGGAAACACTTCCCCTCAAGGCTCCATGAACCACGTGATGAAGAGTTCTCAGGAGACCTGCGGTCGTCTGCCTGCTAAGCCTGGACTGGTGTAATTACCTCAGAGGTGGTGGTGGTGGTGGAGGTGGTGGAGGGGGTGGAGGGGGTGGAGGGGGTGGTGGAGGTGGTGGAGGGGGTGGAGGGGTCCCTTTATACAGGAAGTGTTCTGGCTTTGTTGTTGCTGCATCTCAAATGCTAGCAAGTATTGGAGGGGAACCACATCCTACATTCTGAGGCCATGGACACCGAAGTTCCCCTCCTGCCCTCAGAAGGGCAAACCCTCAGGAAACCCTCAACCCACATCAGTGACCCCTCAAACATCTCCAGCCCAGACCCTCAACCAGCCCTCAGGGTCCAAGGACCATCAGAGGTACTTTTATCTCAGGGTACTTTCAATCTGACCCCGTTTGGTCCAGACCAAGGTTGCAGGTTTAAAATGTGCCTCGGAACAAAGTCCAGATCAGACAGGACTTTCATCCAACAGTCAGAAGTGGACTCAGTCTGGATCAGTCTGGTTCAGTCTGGATCAGTCTGGTTCAGTCTGGATCAGTCTGGTTCAGTCTGGATCAGTCTGGATCAGTTTGGATCAGTCTGGTTCAGTCTGGATCAGTCTGGTTCAGTCTGGATCAGTCTGGATCAGTCTGGTTCAGTCTGGATCAGTCTGGTTCAGTCTGGATCAGTCTGGTTCAGTCTGGATCAGTCTGGATCAGTCTGATTCAGTCTGGTTCAGTATGGATCAGTATGGATCAGTCTGGTTCAGTCTGGTTCAGTCTGGATCAGTCTGGTTCAGTCTGGATCAGTATGGATCAGTCTGGTTCAGTCTGGATCAGTCTGGATCAGTCTGGTTCAGTCTGGATCAGTCTGGTTCAGTCTGGATCAGTATGGATCAGTCTGGATCAGTCTGGTTCAGTCTGGATCAGTCTGGTTCAGTCTGGATCAGTCTGGTTCAGTCTGGATCAGTCTGGATCAGTCTGATTCAGTCTGGTTCAGTATGGATCAGTATGGATCAGTCTGGTTCAGTCTGGTTCAGTCTGGATCAGTCTGGTTCAGTCTGGATCAGTATGGATCAGTCTGGTTCAGTCTGGATCAGTCTGGATCAGTCTGGTTCAGTCTGGATCAGTCTGGTTCAGTCTGGATCAGTATGGATCAGTCTGGATCAGTCTGGTTCAGTCTGGATCAGTCTGGTTCAGTCTGGTTCAGTCTGGTTCAGTCTGGATCAGTCTGGATCAGAACTCTACGCCGTGGTGATGGCGGGGCTTTAGTATCACTGGGACTTAAGGCCGTTGTTCCTCCAGCTAGGGGAAAATTTACCCCCGCCCCACAGGTTTCAAACTGACATGCATTTGAGATTACCCACAATCCCCATGGCCACGTGGGGATACCCAATCTTGAGATCCAACTTTCGGGAAGTTCTGCCCACAAGTTTTACTAAAGTGGGCTCACAGACCGACACATGGGCTCAGCAGCGGAGCTAATCAGTCAGACCGCCACATGTCCGTTCCTGCCGTTAATGCTCGAGCCCCGCCCCCGGTAAGACTCCTCCGCTGGAAACCTTTGAAGTGTTTTAGTATGGGCCATCTGTGGGGAAGCGCTGACCCGGCGAGGGATTTCTGAGGTGGCATCGGTTCTGGATCCCAAGAGCAGCTTCTTATTTACTTCCCATTCATTAGTTTTTGTTTGAAGCAGCGTCTGAAAACCCAATTATGAGATTATGACTACATGAGGGCTGAGACGGCTCGCCGGCGGGAACAGGAACGCCACAGATCGGATTTGTGGCTTCGGTTCTGTCGAGGTTTAAAAAGTCAGACGTAGAGCATTTCAGCGGGGATCAGGATGGAACCAGGAAACCCACAAATACGTGTCTCTACGCAGAGAAATACATTCTTCTAAGGAAGAAATCCACTTCAGGAAGTCCAGACAGACGGACAGTGACGGTGGACCACAGTGGGCGTGTCCCGTCAACCCTCTGATAGGTAGTTATTCTGGGTCGGATTCTTTCACACCCACCAAACTGATAAAGTTGGTCTGGATCAAACTTCTCAGTTTGATCCAGACCAACTTTATCAGGGAGTCCCGCCTCTTTTGTCCTTTGGACAGCAAGTTTCGCCCCATCGGTCCTGGAATTCACACTTCCTGTACAGGAAGTCCCGCCTTTTTGTAGATCAAACATCTGGAGTGTGGTGGTCCAGCTAAAAGACTTGGTCTCCAGATCACACTGAACCATGGTCCGACTTATTTTAGTGTGAAACAGCGATTCAGACTTTGGGAGCAATGAGAGGAAGTTGGATCCGGATACCATCGTCAGTAAACAAGAGAAGAAGAAGGAAGAACAGGAAGAGAAGAAGAGAAAAGTCCGAGATATTCTGCTGCTGGTTATACTGTTTTGATAGTGATCAGGCCCAATATGGTTCTTGTGGTAACAAAATTGACTGAATGACTCCAAAAGGCCATTGAGGTCCCGCCCCCGGATTACTGTCACTCACGCTAACCTTTCAAACTGGTCCCACATAAATCAGGAATGGACCCCCAACTTTTTTCACTTCACATCACTGCGATGACAAAGTGTGAAACCGTTGAGTCTGGAAGTCTACCAAAGAAGGAGGTCCAGGAGGAACTCCCTTCATGGGGGTATTGGACTTAGAGATGAGGGGAGGAGCTCAGAGAGGAGCTGCTGCTCCTTCATGTCCGAAGGAACCAGCTGAGGTTGTTCATCATCTGATCAGGATCCTCCCTCTGGAGGTTCTTCAGGGACATCCAAGCGGGCGGAGATCCCTGGGCAGAGCCAGAACCCTCTGGAGGGACTAGATATCTCATCGGGCTCAAAATCCCTCAGGATGTGCTGGAGAGTGTTGCTGGGGAGAAGAACGACTGGAACGCCCTTCCTCACCCGCTGTCACCACGACCCGACCCGGAGAAGAGGAAGAACACGAATGGAGGGAAAAACCGCTACCAAATGAATGAAACCAAACACACAGATGACGAGATCCAGTACTTCCTGGCTCCATGTCCCGAGGCAGGGCGCCACGACTCCCCAGTAGATTCCTCCCAGGAGCCCCTCCCATCAGGAGGAGGGTCAAACCCGTTATTGATGCCGGCTGAGGTTAATCAGAACCAGACTGGACTCTACCAACCAACTGTTGGAGACTCACAACTGTTCTGGACCCATGGAGTCTGGGCGGACCATCCGACCCGCTGCTTGAGGGTTAGGTGAGTGTGTGTGTGAGTTAGTGTGTGTGCGTGTGGTTGTGGTTGTGACTGTGTGTGTGTGCGTGGTCGTGTGTGAGTGTGTGTGTGGTTGTTTGTGTGTGAGTGTGTGTGGTCGTTTGT
>JBBDHG010000373.1:172500-195000 GCA_037951165.1 Lophius americanus
GGGTTTAAGGTCGGATGGGTTTAAAGTCGGATGGGTTTAAGGTCGGATGGGTTTAAGGTCGGATGGGTTTAAGGTCGGATGGGTTTTGGTGAAGACCCTGGAGCTTCCGTTGGGGCGGATTCTACAATCCAGGAAGAAGAAGGGTCATTCGTCGTTGAGGCTGTTGGACGGATCTAGAAGGTTAGAAAAGTGTCAAACAGTTCAAATGTCGGATGGGTTCTGGTAACGACCAATGGGCTTCTAGAACCCTTTCTTAGAAAGTGGGGGGTCTTTGTCGCTGAGGCGGTTGCAGAGATGGACAAGGTTGGAGAAACGTAGCATCAGACAGGTTTGGTTGTGGACCTCGGAGTTCTCAGCAGTTCTACACCAAAAAGGGAAACCTTAAAACACATTGTTGATTTTGTTGATCCGGACCGGCGAGGCAGGTCCGGTGGTCGTTTGAGCCCCGTTAACGGAGGAAGATGTTTGTAGATCACCTCCAGAAGGTCTGCCCTCCAGAACACTGAGGAGTCGTTTTAGAACCTGGTGCTATGGGCGAAGCTGTCAGACATGATGATGTTCTTGTAGAAGTTGTCGGAGCGGGTGGAGCAGTAATCCTTCACCTTGCCAAGCATCTGGCTGACAGGAAGAATGGAGGAGGAGGAGGAGGAGGAGGAAGAGTTGGGCTGCGGCTCTGAAGAGGAAGGCGACGAGGAGACGCTCTTGGGACCGGTCCGGTTGGGGAAACATTTCTCTGCATCCAGGGAACAAAGACAAAGACATGGACATAAAAGGATTAGAGGTTGAGAGATAATGGAACTTTAGCGCCGCGCTAACATCTAAGTTCACGCTAAGATGTTAGCGTGATGTTAGCTTAGTCAGAGGACGTTTGTGTCTCTGGTGAGGAAAGTGAGGCAAAGACAGACAGGAGGGGCTAATCCAGTGGGGGCTGTCAGGGCCAGAAAGGCCCCCTCTGCCCCCCATTGATATTGTCAGAGAAAAACCACGACATCATTTCATAAACCTTTTAGCTGAGACTGAATGAAGTTTATCTCCTATAGACCAGATCCTGAGTTTTATCCAATCAGGTTCCTCCTCTGTGTCTCTGGGTGAAACGTCCCACTGGGACAGAAACCTTCACAGCGAAGACCTCTGCCCTCTGAAATAACCGGGATGACTTTCTTTGTCATGTGACATACCGGGGTACCATAGGTAGTCTGGGTGTGTTCTTAAGGTTGGCCCGTCTTGCGTCAGTATTACGAGGAAGGTCCTTCATCAGATCCACCTTTTCAACCAATTAAAACTTAGTAGAGGAATAGGAGATCCATCCCAATGGAAAAGGACCTGAAAGGCACAGGTGTCCTCTAGGACTAACTTCTAACCACAGAAAGAAGGACAAACTTTGTCTTCAGATGAAGGACAGCTTTGGTGGGTCTATCGGGTTCTGATGGATCTTAAAGAACTGTTGGTCATTGCTGCCTTCAGATGGTTCCTGCTCTTCTGATGTGAATGAGCTCCAGATTCCAAGGTCTGGTGCTGCCTGTGTGCCTTTGGGCAGGTATATTTATACCCAGCAGCCTGTTGGATCCTGATTGTGCTGCTGACATCTGATGGTTCTGCTGCTTTCTAGGTGGTGTCAGTCAATGTGACAGTTATTAGAGATATATGACAGTTATTAGATATATATGACAGTTATTAGAGATACATGTGACAGTTATTAGAGATATATGACAGTTATTAGAGATACATGTGACAGTTATTAGAGATATATATGACAGTTATTAGATATATACAACAGTTATTAGATATATATGACAGTTATTAGAGATACATGTGACAGTTATTAGAGATATATGCGACAGTAATTAGAGATACATGTGACAGTTATTAGAGATACATGTGATAGTTATTAGATATATATGACAGTTATTAGAGATATATATGACAGTTATTAGATATATATGACAGTTATTAGAGATACATGTGACAGTAATTAGAGATATATGTGACAGTTATTAGAGATACATGTGACAGTTATTAGAGATACATGTGACAGTTATTAGAGATACATGTGACAGTTATTAGAGATATATGTGACAGTAATTAGAGATATATGACAGTTATTAGATATATATGACAGTTATTAGAGATACATGTGATAGTTATTAGAGATATATGCGACAGTTATTAGAGATACATGTGACAGTTATTAGAGATACATGTGACAGTTATTAGAGATACATGTGACAGTAATTAGAGATATATGTGACAGTTATTAGAGATACATGTGACAGTTATTAGAGATACATGTGACAGTTATTAGAGATACATGTGACAGTTATTAGAGATATATGTGACAGTAATTAGAGATATATGACAGTTATTAGATATATATGACAGTTATTAGAGATACATGTGATAGTTATTAGAGATATATGCGACAGTTATTAGAGATATATGTGGCAGTTATTAGAGGTATATGTGACAGTTATTAGAGATATATGTGACAGTTATTAGAGATATATGTGACAGTTATTAGAGATATACGTAACTGTTATTAGAGATATATGTGACAGTTATTAGAGATACATGTGATAGTTATTAGATATATATGACAGTTATTAGAGATATATATGACAGTAATTAGAGATACATGTGACAGTTATTAGAGATACATGTGATAGTTATTAGATATATATGACAGTTATTAGAGATATATATGACAGTTATTAGATATATATGACAGTTATTAGAGATACATGTGACAGTAATTAGAGATATATGTGACAGTTATTAGAGATACATGTGACAGTTATTAGAGATACATGTGACAGTTATTAGAGATACATGTGACAGTTATTAGAGATATATGTGACAGTAATTAGAGATATATGACAGTTATTAGATATATATGACAGTTATTAGAGATACATGTGATAGTTATTAGAGATATATGCGACAGTTATTAGAGATACATGTGACAGTTATTAGAGATACATGTGACAGTTATTAGAGATACATGTGACAGTAATTAGAGATATATGTGACAGTTATTAGAGATACATGTGACAGTTATTAGAGATACATGTGACAGTTATTAGAGATACATGTGACAGTTATTAGAGATATATGTGACAGTAATTAGAGATATATGACAGTTATTAGATATATATGACAGTTATTAGAGATACATGTGATAGTTATTAGAGATATATGCGACAGTTATTAGAGATATATGTGGCAGTTATTAGAGGTATATGTGACAGTTATTAGAGATATATGTGACAGTTATTAGAGATATATGTGACAGTTATTAGAGATATACGTAACTGTTATTAGAGATATATGTGACAGTTATTAGAGATACATGTGATAGTTATTAGATATATATGACAGTTATTAGAGATATATGTGACAGTAATTAGAGATACATGTGACAGTTATTAGAGATACATGTGATAGTTATTAGATATATATGACAGTTATTAGAGATATATATGACAGTTATTAGATATATATGACAGTTATTAGAGATACATGTGACAGTAATTAGAGATATATGTGACAGTTATTAGAGATACATGTGACAGTTATTAGAGATACATGTGACAGTTATTAGAGATATATGTGACAGTAATTAGAGATATATGACAGTTATTAGATATATATGACAGTTATTAGAGATACATGTGATAGTTATTAGAGATATATGCGACAGTTATTAGAGATATATGTGGCAGTTATTAGAGGTATATGTGACAGTTATTAGAGATATATGTGACAGTTATTAGAGATATATGTGACAGTTATTAGAGATATACGTAACTGTTATTAGAGATATATGTGACAGTTATTAGAGATATATGTGACAGTTATTAGAGATATACGTAACTGTTATTAGAGATATATGCGACAGTTATTAGAGATATATGTGGCAGTTATTAGAGATATATGTGACAGTTATTAGAGATATACGTAACTGTTATTAGAGATATATGTGACAGTTATTAGAGATATACGTAACTGTTATTAGAGATACATGTGACAGTTATTAGAGATACATGTGACAGTTATTAGAGATATATGACAGTTATTAGAGATACATGTGACAGTTATTAGAGATATATGACAGTTATTAGAGATACACGTGACAGTTATTAGAGATACATGTGACAGTTATTAGAGATACATGTGACAGTTATTAGAGATACACGTGACAGTTATTAGAGATACATGTGACAGTTATTAGAGATACATGTGACAGTTATTAGAGATATATGACAGTTATTAGAGATACATGTGACAGTTATTAGAGATATATGACAGTTATTAGAGATACACGTGACAGTTATTAGAGATACATGTGACAGTTATTAGAGATACACGTGACAGTTATTAGAGATACATGTGACAGTTATTAGAGATACATGTGACAGTTATTAGAGATACATGTGACAGTTATTAGAGATACATGTGACAGTTATTAGAGATACATGTGACAGTTATTAGAGATACATGTGACAGTTATTAGAGATATATGTGACATAACACTAGAACTTTATAAATACGTTTCCCCTCTGAAACATAAAACCTTTCCCACCACATTCCCGTCAATCGGCCGAGGGTCCAGCAGAGATGAACCATCAGGTCAACGTCTGTCCATCAACTGTATGTTTTCATCAGTGGGATTCTCTGCCGTCAACATCTGGAATCCATTCCATGAGAGGCTGGAGCAGAGAGATGGACATGTTGTTGACAGATCTCAGATGGAGAAGAAAAATAGGAAACTCCTTCATTCAGCACATTCCGTCCACCTCAGTGGGAGTGTGGGGGGAGACACGGCCCCTAGGAGGGACGCGTGAGGAGCATGGTGTTCACAGAGTCTCAAGGTCCAGAGGGGAGGATGTAGATAGAAACCAACTGAATGCCCCTCATCTCATCAGCCCCCTCTGGTGGAAACCAAACACAGCATTCCAGAAGAACATCAGACCTACGGTCCAACATGGAGGAAACATGGATTCTACTGAAGGAGGAGGTCTGGTCTTCGGTCTGTGAGGTCATCGGTCTGTGAGGTCATAGGTCTGTGAGGTCATAGGTCTGTGAGGTCATCGGTCTGTGAGGTCATCGGTCTGTGAGGTCATCGGTCTGTGAGGTCATCGGTCTGTGAGGTCATCAGTCTGTGAGGCCATCGGTCTGTGAGGTCATCGGTCTGTGAGGTCATCAGTCTGTGAGGTCATCGGTCTGTGAGGTCATAGGTCTGTGAGGTCATCGGTCTGTGAGGTCATCGGTCTGTGAGGCCAACGGTCTGTGAGGTCATCGGTCTGTGAGGTCATCGGTCTGTGAGGTCATCGGTCTGTGAGGTCATCGGTCTGTGAGGTCATCGGTCTGTGAGGTCATAGGTCTGTCAGGAAATCGGTCTGTGAGGTCATCGGTCTGTGAGGTCATCGGTCTGTGAGGTCATCGGTCTGTGAGGTCATCGGTCTGTGAGGTCATCGGTCTGTGAGGTCATCAGTCTGTGAGGTCATCGGTCTGTGAGTTCATCGGTCTGTGAGTTCATCGTCTGTGAGGTCATCGGTCTGTGAGGTCATCGGTCTGTGAGGTCATCGGTCTGTGAGGTCATCGGTCTGCGACGTCATCAGTGAAAGTCTGGACGTGAACCATGCTGAGATGCTTTTGTGGACCTGAGAAGATCCGGTCCTGCTCACTAACCCTCCAGTGTTTCTTGGCTGGAGCGGTTCTGGAGAGAAGAGTGGGTCAGAATTCCAACACAAAGATCCGACACTACTGGGCTTTTACGTCTTGAGTGGATGGTGAGGACTCCCCTGATGGCGAGGTGACCTCATAGACCTTTTGTCGGGTCTTTGCTGCCTGATGGTTCTGACCTCTCGGTGAGTTTAAGACGCTGATGCCAGCCGAGGCGTCAGAAAGTCAATAAATGCGTTTATAATTTGGCAGTCAAGGTTAAAGGTCAATGATTGACTCTACAACATTGGACCGACCTCAGAACCCTGATGGATGGATTTCCTGTTGAGGGGGGGACCTAGGCGGGGTCTTCCTCTGAGAGCCCGTCCGCCCTGATGGCTTCCAGATGCTTCCACAGCCGGACGAGATGTTTTCCGGAGGTGTAACTGTATCGTCGGCGTTCTGTGAAGGTGGAGAAGGTTGTGTGGAGAGGAAAGACCATCGTTCCCAGTTTTGACCCCTGTGGGATTCCCCTGTTCCAGTCCTGAATGAAGAGGCCTGTGGAAGAGAAGGACCGGCCTCATTCTGAGGATCAGGATCCAGAAACCGTTGTTCAGTTTTTGTTGAACATTTACAAGCATTAAAGACGGTTTTAGTCAATAATGCTTTACGGGTTACTCTGAAACTGGGTGGAGGAGTGGGCGGTGTTCCAGAGAGGGAACCATCAATTTTGGAGCGGTAGATGAGGATGAAGGTGCGGATCTAGGAACAGTTTTTCACGTCCATTAATCCAGCGAGGAGAGACTCGATGGACGTTCCTACAACTTACACAACACAAAGTTTCACCCTTGAACTTCTCAGCCAGGATGTGACATCAAAGTAAACTGCAGGAGTCCCAGCAGGACAGATGTCCGTGTCCCAGCAACACCCTCCAGCTCAGTCTGGGAGATCCCAGAACAGATGGGATATATACTCCAGAGTAGATCGGAATATGCATCCATCATCATCCATCCATCATCATCCATCATCATCCATCCATCATCATCATCCATCCATCATCATCCATCACCATCCATCCATCATCATCCATCCATCATCATCCATCCATCATCATCCATCCATCATCATCCATCCATCATCATCCATCCATCATCATCCATCATCATCCATCCATCATCATCCATCCATCATCATCCATCCATCATCATCCATCATCATCCATCCATCATCATCATCCATCCATCATCATCCATCACCATCCATCCATCATCATCCATCCATCATCATCCATCACCATCCATCCATCACCATCCATCCATCATCATCCATCCATCATCATCCATCCATCATCATCCATCCATCATCATCCATCATCATCCATCCATCATCATCCATCCATCATCATCCATCCATCATCCATCCATCATCATCCATCCATCATCATCCATCCATCATCATCCATCCATCATCCATCCATCATCATCCATCCATCATCATCCATCCATCATCCATCCATCATCATCCATCCATCATCATCCATCCATCATCATCCATCCATCATCATCCATCCATCATCATCCATCCATCATCCATCCATCATCATCCATCCATCATCATCCATCCATCATCATCCATCCATCATCATCATCCATCATCATCCATCCATCATCATCCATCCATCATCATCCATCCATCATCCATCCATCATCATCCATCCATCATCATCCATCCATCATCCATCCATCATCATCCATCCATCATCATCCATCCATCATCCATCCATCATCATCCATCCATCATCATCCATCCATCATCATCCATCCATCATCATCCATCCATCATCATCCATCCATCATCATCCATCATCATCCATCCATCATCCATCCATCCATCATCATCCATCATCATCCATCCATCATCCATCCATCCATCATCCATCCATCATCATGCTCCTATTATGTCTCATGGTTCCAAAGTCTTTGGTTCCTGGAGTTTTATACTTTCATGGTCCTTTGTTTTCTAGGGTTCTTTGTTCCCATGAACCCAGTGTTCAATGTTCTTATGATGGTCCAGTGTGTCTAAAGTCTTATGTTCTGATTGACCCGGTGTCTGTAGAGTCTTATTTATGTCCTGCAGGTCTGGTCTTATGTCCTCGGTTCTGTGTTTCTTACTTCATAGGTTCTGAATGGAGGAACCTTCTAAGAACTTCTCGCTTTCGTTTCAGAACCACAAGAACTAGGAGCTCCTTTTTAAGGAACTGAAAGGTTTCACTTCCGGGTAGGGACTATCCCAGCCCTCGAGGACCCTTGAACGGCTGGCAGAAAAGGGGAGGATCTTATGAACCATCAATCAAAGGGAAAAAGAGAAAAAAACTCTTGGGAAAATAAACAAGGAGCAAAAAACGGAGAAACCTCCACCTCCGCAACGACTTTCCCACATTCACTCCCTAAATGGTTGCTTTTACATTAGGCTGCCCCTCCGGCCCACCACAGTCGGACTAGAACTCTGCATGACGTACACCAAAGAGGGTCCCTGATGCTGAGCCCCTCAGGAGATTAACACGAAACTGCAGATATTTAAATGCACCCAAATCTG
Source organism: Lophius americanus (assembly GCA_037951165.1). Lineage (NCBI taxonomy): Eukaryota > Metazoa > Chordata > Actinopteri > Lophiiformes > Lophiidae > Lophius > Lophius americanus. Next base: position 180,757 of record JBBDHG010000373.1, read on the forward strand.
AATTAAACGTATTATTTATTATTATCTCATCACTTTCCGAGAAATTCCTGCTCCGCTACGCAGAACTAAAGAGGGACCCTCCGGCCCGCCCACTCCTCTTGGGCCCAGAGGACCAAATGGAAAGCTTGACCCGGGTTCCTACACAAACAATCACACAGGAAGTAACTTCCCATCCGTCAGCCTACTGGAATGTAGGGAGTTGTTTTATTCTCCAAGAAAAAAGAATTCACAAATAAATTAACCTTTATTATCTTTGAAAACTCGGAACTTTGAAAACCTGTCAGACGCAGGAGAAAAGTCTGTCCTGATATATACATATATATATATATATATATATATATATACATATATGTATATATACATACAAAAGGTCTGAATGGACCTCCAGACTCATGGGGCCAAAGGCTCAATGACGGGCCTGAAGGTGTTGTCTGATCCTACAGAAGGTTCATGCTGGTTCTGATAAAAAGGTGTCCGAAAACACAGGAAATCCCTGCATGCTGCGTTTGGATCTGTAAGGACCATCCCATCAGAACCATCTCTGAGACAGGACTGGATTCTACTCCTCCCTATCCTGGAACAATTTATTCCTCTTAGCTGCCGGTTTATTTATCAGAACTGGACTTCAAACCGTTTAATGTGCTTTTAAAATGTTCTGATTCGTTCATTCGATTTCTGAGCCTCGTCCTCAACTTGAACGCCGTGGGAAACCAGAACATCCTTCTGGGTCGGACCTCAGAGAGGAGTGACTCAGGGGTGAGACTGGGTCACCAGACGGCTGGGATTGATGCCCTGCTGGGGGCTTTCTGGATCCTCAGAGGGGCAGAAAGAAGAATCCCAGAATTCTTCAGGACAGAAGAAGGATTATTTCATTTTAAACTCCATTCTGTGCTGTGAAAAAGTATTGGCCCCCCAGAGTGAACAGACAAAGCAGGTTTTAACTCTTTGGTTCCTACGATAACGCCAACGTGAAGACGGACCCAAACACCGGCCTGACCTCGGACCCCCGACAGTTAAATGATCTATAATACTGACAGGACCTGTTTGATGAACCACATCAACTGGTCTCTTTCTACATGAAGGACCAGCAGGTCCACTCTGAGCACCACAACCCATCTCAGAGTCCAGCCCCCCATTGAGGAAGCTCATTTCAGCCGCTGGTATCCTTGACCTCATTCCTTGGGTCTCGACCCAGAACTCATGACCATAAGGGAGGGTTGGAACCTAGATGGACCATCACCCACACAGCGGACCGGTACCAAACCGTTGTTGCTGCTGATGCTGCACAGAACCTCCTGAACATCTGACCAATCTTTGGTCCATATCAGCATTATTCCTCCTGAGACTGATGTTCCAGGATATCCCAGGCTAAAGAACACCATGAGGGGTGAGACCCCCTCACTATCCTGCCGGTCCACAGGTCACGATCCGGTCCTGCAATTTTTCCATTTCTAGCTAAATCAGAACCAAAGTCTGGACCTGAACCCCCCTGAAATGCTGTGGTGGACCTGAGAAGATCCGTTCCTTGAAGCCAGAACATCGTGTGTGACGTCACGGTTCTGCTCAGCAGAACCACATCTGTTCATTCTAATGAAGGAAGCTCAGATGTTACAGCCGGTTAGATCAAACACACTAATGTGGCGGGTGTTAGCTGGGTTCCACACCCTGGGACACTCTGGGCGGGTGGTGTCACGCTGCAGTCCCGTGAGGGCGGAGGACCCGCTCAGTGTGTCTCAGGCTGGGAAGATGGAGTGCGTGACATCACAGTGATCGGCCAATCACAACACACGCTGGCTGCTTTCCCAAAATGTCTCAGAGTTTTTTTAATTTCGTTCTAATTTCAATGATCTCTTACATTTAAATGAGTTGAATTTTGCCTTTAGCATCAAACATTTTGGGGAAGCGGATCACATGATGCTGGAAGCAGGAAGTCAATCAGCCAATCAGCTTTAGCTTTACCTCCATCGGCGCTCCGTTCCTAATGGTTGGTGGAGCTGTCTGCACACCGGACACAGAGGTGGAGACGAGAAGGTCACATGACAGGAAGTAACCACATGGAGAGAGAATCATGTTCATACGCAGACTCCCTCGGTTTAAAGGGGCGGTCTGTAAAACTTCAGGACCAAAGTTAAATATATATCATCACATACATCCTTTTTGATATTTAAAAAAGTTTATATAACATCGGTGAATATTTCAGAGTTTGGGTTTTCATTTTCTTGATGGGGAAAGAATTTTTTCTTTCTAATTTTCAGATTTTTTTTTATTGCATTTCTGAGATTCTTTTTTTAGAAGAAGGAAGACGGAGATCTCCAAGTTACACCAAACAAGGCCACGTTGAACTTCCTGTTTACGCCTCTCAAAGCATCATGGGAGATGAGTTACGGGGGTGTATTTAATGTTTAGCTCCGAGGATCACTACATTTTATTTATTTAGAATGTTACTTGTGTTTTCAGTCAAACCTCCAGATAAAATATTTAAGATGAAAGAAGTTTTCAGATTTCAGAATAAAAGTTGCCTGTTTGAGTCTGCATGCAAACATGATTGTGACAGTTCTGCTCATCTTCCTTTCCCATCCTCTTCCTCTCAGGGACTTCCTGGGGTCTCACCTGTGTTGCCTTGTCTTCTGGTGAACGGGTTGAGCGTAGCTTTAGCTTTGGAGGTCCAGTTGGCGGTGCTGGAGCCGAAGGAGCTGGAGGACAGAGACTTGCCCAGATTGTCCGAGCTCACCTTCTTGGTGTTGTTTGTTGCCGTCTTACTCCCGTCTGCTACACAAATAAAACATATAAAAAACGGAACCTGGATAAACTAGAGATATATTTCACTACAGCAGACTGGACCAACGTCTGGATCAGACAACTGGACCCGATCCCACGTGGTTGATAATGACAGGAAGTAGGTAGGTCAGCGCTTCAGTGTGCTTGAACCAGATCTAACATGTAAATGTTTAGAACAGAACAAAGTTGATCCAGATCTTGGCCCTGATCTTAAGGCGTGAAAGTAAGAACAGGATATTTTTGTCTCCAGTGATGGTCCTTCTGGATTCCCGCTGTCAGATCAGGTGATCGCAGCCTCATAAATTCATGCCACACCTTGTCGGACGTCCGGCAAAACTAGGAGTTTAACCCTGATGATTCGTTCCCTTCAAGTCATGAGGAGGCGGGTCAATCGGGGCTAGGGAAGCCCGCTGTGATCCTGCCGACAACGCGCTTTATTATCTTTCATAAAACATTTAAAGGCAGAGGTTTCGTTACCACATTTCAGCGAGTGTTTCCGCCATATCGTTGCTCTATGTAGCACAGCTAGCATTCCCAACTCTTTATCCGACCGGTGTTCGGATTACCCTGACGACACATCCCTGTTGGTTTATTATATCGTACTTCACGAACTGATTGTTGAAGTGGCCTCTAAGTTCGGGCTGTACGGAAACTGAATCCATGTGTTACTGCAGCCTCAACATTTTTAAAGTTACGGTGTCAACAAAAGTAAGAAAGAATATAACGTAAGTGGAAACTATACAAAACTCAAATACATTAGAATGAGAAATATCATATATTTGATATCCTTCATCTCTCCCAGATGTGGTTCCTTCTGGCGGTTCTAGTGTTCCAGGTGCATTAAGAACCAGCTAATCAATCACGCTGACATCAGCTGTCAGGGGTTATAATGTATTGGCTGACTGGTTAATGGATTCCTTTCCTTCTGAAGTGATGCCAATAAATCTTTCCTGTAGGATCAGGTCAGGCGTTAGGAATGCATGAAGCATGAAGTCCTGCCTGATGTGGAGGCTGGGGTGAGACGTTTGGAGACAGACAGGTGGTCGGGGAGACAGACAGGTGGTCGGGGAGACAGACAGGTGGTCGGGGAGACAGACAGGTGGTCGGGGAGACAGACAGGTGGTCGGGGAGACAGACAGGTGGTCGGGGAGACAGACAGGTGGTCGGGGAGACAGACAGGTGGTCGGGGAGACAGACAGGTGGTCGGGGAGACAGACAGGTGGTCGGGGAGACAGACAGGTGGTCGGGATCCTTCAGCCCGTCGTCAAACGTCAGAACCAAAATATGAAACAGCCCTGAAAAATAGTTTACCCTCCTAGAAAGAAACAAAAATCAGGACAAGAGGAGAAGACGAGGAGGAGACGAGGAGGAGACGAGGAGAAGACGAGGAGGAGACGAGGAGGAGACGAGGAGAAGACGAGGAGGAGACGAGGAGGAGACGAGGAGGAGACGAGGAGAAGACGAGGAGGAGACGAGGAGGAGACGAGGAGAAGACGAGGAGGAGACGAGGAGAAGACGAGGAGGAGACGAGGAGGAGACGAGGAGAAGACGAGGAGGAGACGAGGAGGAGACGAGGAGGAGACGAGGAGGAGACGAGGAGGAGACAAGAGGTCAGCAGATCTCTTATTATTTTTTAATAAGCTGTAGATCCGAGATTTAAACTTTAATAAAGTTTTTTCTTCTCCAGCGGGAATCGGGCTGGAGTCCAAAGACGGACCCAACCAGAACCCTGAGGGGATGAGAAGGAGCCTTACTGTTCCACAGACAGGTAGACAGACAGACAGACAGACAGACAGACATGAAGACAGACAGACAGACAGGCAGACATGAAGACAGACAGACAGACAGACGGACAGGCAGACATGAAGACAGACAGACAGACATGAAGACAGACAGACAGACAGACAGACAGACGGACAGGCAGACATGAAGACAGACAGACGGACATGAAGACAGACAGACAGACAGACAGACAGACGGACAGGCAGACACACAGACAGGTACCTGAGTTGTCAGACAGCCTGAAGCGTCCACAGCAGAGGTATCTCCTCCACTGTTTCTGGACGTTCTCCTTCAGGGCGCAGTGGAAGATGAAGATGAAGAGACCTGCAGGACAGAAAACACCGAGTCACAGAACCTCAGTCCAACCTGCAGAAAGTCCTAAGGTGTTCTTCAGAACCAGGACTGGTCCACGTACGCAGGTCTCCTGTCAGGACCTTCAAGTTTCAAGTCCTAACCTTCAGCTGTTTTAACCCCCAGGTTCTGACCGGGTCTTGACTCTTAAACTTCTAGTGTCAAGTCCTAAACCTTCAAGTCCTCCTGGATCCACCCTCTTATCTGGTACCGCTCAACCCGAGTTCTTCCTGTCACATGACCAACAGTTCCATCGAGGTCCTGGAGTGTTCCATGCCTACTGGACAGAGGTGGTGCGACTTCACCCTTCTATCTGGATCCAGTCCCAACTTCCAGAACCTCCAACCCGCTTCATGAAAACCCACCAAAGGGATTTTATCTAATCCTGATAATTGTCAGCTGGACCGAACCAAACTCAAGAACCACTGGGTCCGGCTTTAGACCACATCTTTGAAAGACCCCGCCCCCAGACTTTTGACGACCCACCCCGGCTGACGCGGCGTTCCTGGGGATTCATCCCGACCACTTGGGTTCTGTCCCTACGGCGACCCGCTCCGGTTACCTTGCAGCGAGTTGAAGATGGAGAACAGGTACATGAAGGCCAGGTTGACGGGCCCCCAGGCGAACAGGGCGAACCCCCAGGTCATCCCCAGCAGGAAGGTGAGGCTGACCACGCTCCGAAGGTTCCTCAGGATCTGGATCACAGCAGGAGAGAACGGGTCTTCTTAGTACACTTCATCACCTCCTCCCCCTCCTCTCCTCCACCCTCACCTCCTGCCCCACTGTCATCCACACACATGTGTTCTGTCTCACTGCCACTGACCTTCATACCTCCACCTCTCCAGGTTCTCCTCCACCTCCTCCCTGCTCTCACTACAGATCACATGTCCTCCACCCACATCAGAGTCCATGGAGACTCCTGCTGACCTCCTCCGTCAGTCTGTCCATCACCACAGCAAACAGGAAGGGGCTCAGAGCCCATCCTTGGTGCAGTCCCACCTCCACCATGAACCCATCCGTCACTCCTCCTGCTCCCCTCACCGCTCTCATAAACATCCTGGACCTCTCTAACGTACTTCCTGTCCCTCCAGACCTCCTCATTCAATCCCACAGTTCCTCCCTCTGTCCTACGCCTCCTGTAAATCCACAGAGACACGATGAAGCTCCTTCTGACCTCCTCTGCTCTTCTCTCTGGGAACGAAACCATCCTATCTCCTCTTTTCTTCACCTGTTTCCAAAACCCTTTCCCAGATCTTCGTTGTGGATCACCAGCTTCATTTCTCTGGAGCTGCTTCAGCTCTGAACTTCACCCATGTTCTTGAAGATCACCAACGGTACACTTCTCCTGCTGATCAACTTCTGTCAGTCCTCCACAGAACCTCAGGAAGGACCTTCAGCGGGTGGTGAGAACGTTTGATCTAGTCCATATTACCCCCTCAGAGACATCTACTCCAGCCATCTCCACAGGACAGCCTTAACAAAGACCTGTCCTCCACCCGTCCTTCTGGACAGAGATACCTGTCAGTCAAAACAAACCCAAACGACCTCTTCCTCCACCCTTAGCTCCACCCCCCAAGTGCTAGTATGGATTCTTATCATCAAAGCGACCATCGCAGCCAGATCCTTTCTTCTGCTTCCTCCTGAAGCCTTTGAGATGTTTGGGACCAGCTGCTCCTAAAGCTCCTAAACCCTCACAGCACTGACGTAAAGATCTCCTCCTGCTCCTTCTTCTGGACCCGTGGAGACGGCCGCGGCGGATCGCTCACCTCCTCTCGGAGCGTGCGGTTGCTGCGTTTGCCGTTGCGTCCGCAGATCTGCAGCATCACCACGATGAACATGGCCACGTTCAGCAGGAAGACCAGGCAGAAGTATCCCACGCAGGTGGTGTAGAAGACCACCGAGTTCTGGATCCAGCAGCTGAGGAGAGAGACGCAGTCACTTTAAGGGTCCACACGCTGAGCCCCAGAGGCCAGGGGGAAAGGCAGCAAGGCTAGAAGCATCGTAGGAGGCTACGGTTATCTACGGCTAGAAGGATGCTGGAGGCAGGAGAAAAAAGGGGAGGAGCAAAGAGGAGGTTTCTGGATGTGGTGGGAGAGGACATGCAGTGGGTTGGTATGACAGGGGAAGATGCACCAGATTTGTGTAAGTACTTCTTATTGTGTATAAATACTTCTTACTATGTATTAATACTTCATACTGTGTGTATAAGTACTTATTGTGAGTATAAATACTTTTTACTGTGTATAAATACTTCTTACTATGTATTAATACTTCATACTGTGTCTATACGTACTTATTGTGAGTATAAATACTTCAAAATGTGTATTAATACTTCTTACTGTGTACTAATACTTCATAGTGTGTGTATAAGTACTTATTGTAAGTAAAAATACTTTTTACTGTGTATAAAAACGTTTTACTGTGTACTAATACTTCATAGTGTGTGTATAAGTACTTATTGTAAGTATAAATACTTTTTACTGTGTATAAATACTTCTTACTGTGTATTAATACTTTATACTGTGTGTATAAGTACTTACAACTCTGTGGATCCGGCGGCGGGCGTTCCTCTGCCGTAGTGCTGCAGGCCGTAAGAGTTTTTATCCACCGCGAGGACGATTCCCACCAACACAGCAGGAAGCCCTGGAATCAACCACACAACCACACAACCACCATCAGACTTCCTGTTTCCTGTTTCCTGCGTCCTGACTCTCTGCTGCTCTGAGCCGACGATGATGAAGATGATGGAAATGAATCAGATTAACATTTTATCACTACGTCGGTGGAGCGACTGAGATCAAACTCTGTTTCTGACCCAGACAGAAACCCGTGAAGTATGTTGGTGGGTTTGTGGAAACATCTGGAACCTGTCAGACGTCCATCTTCTTCTCTTTGATGTCAACACAGAACCGAAAGATTCTTCTCCAGCGTGATGATGGAAGCTTACTTTTATGTTTCTTACATAAAAGTAAGAAACATGGAGGAGGTGACGGCCCCCCATGATCAACATAATGCCCAAACCCTTCAAAGAGATTTCTCCTAAATCCCCCAAACTGGACCTTTAAATGGACATAAAGGTAAGATCTATGACATAAAAGTAAGAAATAGGACATAAAGGTAAGATCAATGACATAAAAGTAAGAAATAGGACATAAAGGTAAGATAGATGACAGAAAAGTAAGAAATAGGACATAAAGGTAAGATATATGACATAAAAGTAAGATGTATTACATAAAAGTAAGAAATAGGAGATAAAGGTAAGATATATGACATAAAAGTAAGATATATGACATAAAAGTAAGAAATAGGACATAAAGGTAAGATAGATGACAGAAAAGTAAGAAATAGGACAGAAAAGTAAGATATATGACATAATGTTAAGAAATAGGATAGAAAGGTAAGATATAGGACATAAAGGTAAGATATATGACATAAAAGTAAGAAGTAGGACATAAAGGTAAGATATATGACATAAATGTAAGATATAGGACATAAAAGTAAGATATATGATATAAATGTAAGACATAGGACATAAAAGTAAGAAGTAGAACATAAAGGTAAGATATAGGGGATAAAGGTAAGATAAGGATATAAAGGTAAGATATATGACATAAAGGTAAGACATGTGACATAAAGGTAAGATATATGACATAAAGTAAGAAAGAGGAGAGAAAGGTACGATATATGACATAAAGGTAAGAAGTAGGACATAAAAGTAAGAAGTAGGACATGAAGGTAAGATATAGGACATAAATGTAAGATATAGGACATAAAAGTAAGAAGTAGGACATAAAAGTAAGATGTATGACATACAGGTAAGATATATGACATAAAGGTAAGAAGTAGGACATAAAATTAACAAGTAGGTCATAAAGGTAAGATATATGACATAAATGTGAGATATAGGACATAAAAGTAAGAAGTAGGACATAAAGGTAAGATATATGACATAAATGTAAGATATAGGACACAAAAGTAAGAAGTAGGACATAAAAGTAAGAAGTAGGACATAAAGGTAAGATATATGACATAAATGTAAGATATAGGACATAAAAGTAGGAAGTATGACATACAAGTAAGAAGTATGACATAAAAGTAAGAAGTAGGACATAAAGGTAAGATATATGACATAAATGTATGATATAGGACTTAAAAGTAAGAAGTAGGACATAAAAGTAAGAAGTAGGACATAAAAGTAAGAAGTGGGACATAAAGGTAAGATATATGCCATAAAGGTAAGAAGTAGGACATAAAAGTAAGAGGTATGACATAAAAGTAAGAAGTAGGACATAAAGGTAAGATATATGACATAAAAGTAAGAAGTAGGACATAAAGGTAAGATCAGCTTCATCTTTCTTCTAGCCCTCTGAAGAGGCTGAAGGCCTCACCCCAGCCGATGACGCAGAACTTGAGGATGTATCTGCGTATGTAGGTGTTGAAGACTTTGACCAGAGCGATGTACATGTGGATGGACTCCAGCCCCATCCAGGTGAAGGAGGTCAACAGGAAGTAGTGCAGGAAGACGGCCACCGACAGACACAGCCAATCAGCTTTGAGACTGGCCAGCCAGCCGTCCAGCAGGAAGACCATGTTGAGGAGCAGCAGTGAGGTGCTGAGGTTCATCAGGATCTTGGAGGGGTAGTCCCGCCGCAGTTTTCTAGGGGAGAGGAGGAGAGACGAGGAGGAGAGAGGAGGACAAGGGGGAGGAGGAGGAGAGAGGAGGAGCGGGGGGGAGGAGGAGGAGAGAGGCGGAGGAGGAGGTGAGAGGAGGAGCAGGCTGACATCTTTTTTCACCCTCATGGTTCTGGTTTCCTCCTTTCAGATTCCTGAAAACCCTCGGAGCTCCTAACGTAACTTCCCTCCATCCTCCCGTCAGTTTCTCACACGTTTATGTGAAACAGACAATGAAGTGAATTTATTACCAGACAAAATGAAAAGCTGATACTTTAAAGACAAAACGACTTTTTTATCTCACGATGCAGAAGTTTGGCCGTCGTCCTGGATGTGAGGCAAACAAGAAAGATGCAGAAATATGTCAGTCAGTCAGTCAGTCAGTCAGTCGATCAGTCAGTCGATCAGTCAGTCAGTATATCAGTCAGTCAGTCAGTCGATCAGTCAGTCAGTCCGTCAGTCAGTCAGTCAGTCAGTCAGTCAGTATATCAGTCAGTCAGTCAGTCAGTCTGTCGACCAGTCAGTCTGTCGATCAGTCAGTCTGTCGATCAGTCAGTCTGTCGATCAGTCAGTCAGTCAGTCGATCAGTCAGTCAGTCAGTCAGTCAGTCAGTATATCAGTCAGTCAGTCAGTCAGTCTGTCGATCAGTCAGTCTGTCGATCAGTCAGTCAGTCAGTCGATCAGTCAGTCAGTCAGTATATCAGTCAGTCAGTCAGTATATCAGTCAGTCAGTCAGTCAGTCAGTATATCAGTCAGTCAGTCAGTCTGTCGATCAGTCAGTCATTCAGTCAGTCAGTATATCAGTCAGTCAGTATATCAGTCAGTCAGTCAGTCAGTCAGTCGATCAGTCAGTCGATCAGTCAGTCAGTATATCAGTCAGTCAGTCAGTCGATCAGTCAGTCAGTCCGTCAGTCAGTCAGTCAGTCAGTCAGTCAGTATATCAGTCAGTCAGTCAGTCAGTCTGTCGACCAGTCAGTCTGTCGATCAGTCAGTCTGTCGATCAGTTAGTCTGTCGATCAGTCAGTCAGTCAGTCGATCAGTCAGTCAGTCAGTCAGTCAGTCAGTATATCAGTCTTTCAGTCAGTCAGTCTGTCGATCAGTCAGTCTGTCGATCAGTCAGTCAGTCAGTCGATCAGTCAGTCAGTCAGTATATCAGTCAGTCAGTCAGTATATCAGTCAGTCAGTCAGTCAGTCAGTATATCAGTCAGTCAGTCAGTCTGTCGATCAGTCAGTCATTCAGTCAGTCAGTATATCAGTCAGTCAGTATATCAGTCAGTCAGTCAGTCAGTCAGTCGATCAGTCAGTCAGTCAGTATATCAGTCAGTCAGTCAGTCTGTCGATCAGTCAGTCATTCAGTCAGTCAGTATATCAGTCAGTCAGTCAGTCTGTCGATCAGTCAGTCATTCAGTCAGTCAGTATATCAGTCAGTCAGTATATCAGTCAGTCAGTGAGTCAGTCAGTCGATCAGTCAGTCAGTCAGTATATCAGTCAGTCAGTCAGTCTGTCGATCAGTCAGTCATTCAGTCAGTCAGTATATCAGTCAGTCAGTATATCAGTCAGTCAGTCAGTCAGTCAGTCAGTCGATCAGTCAGTCAGTCAGTCAGTCAGTCAGTCGATCAGTCAGTCAGTCCGTCAGTCAGTCAGTCAGTCAGTCAGTCAGTCAGTCAGTATATCAGTCAGTCAGTCAGTCAGTCTGTCGACCAGTCAGTCTGTCGATCAGTCAGTCTGTCGATCAGTCAGTCTGTCGATCAGTCAGTCAGTCAGTCGATCAGTCGATCAGTCAGTCAGTCAGTCAGTCAGTATATCAGTCAGTCAGTCAGTCAGTCTGTCGATCAGTCAGTCTGTCGATCAGTCAGTCAGTCAGTCGATAAGTCAGTCAGTCAGTATATCAGTCAGTCAGTCAGTCAGTCAGTATATCAGTCAGTCAGTCAGTCTGTCGATCAGTCAGTCATTCAGTATATCAGTCAGTCAGTATATCAGTCAGTCAGTCAGTCAGTCAGTCGATCAGTCAGTCAGTCAGTCAGTCAGTCAGTCAGTATATCAGTCAGTCAGTCAGTCTGTCGATCAGTCAGTCATTCAGTCAGTCAGTATATCAGTCAGTCAGTCAGTCGATCAGTCAGTCATTCAGTCAGTCAGTATATCAGTCAGTCAGTATATCAGTCAGTCAGTCAGTCAGTCAGTCGATCAGTCAGTATATCAGTCAGTCAGTCAGTCTGTCGATCAGTCAGTCATTCAGTCAGTCAGTCATTCAGTCAGTCAGTATATCAGTCAGTCAGTCAGTCAGTCAGTCGATCAGTCAGTCAGTCAGTCAGTCAGTCAGTCAGTCAGTCAGTCAGTCAGTCAGTCAGTCAGTCAGTATATCAGTCAGTCAGTCAGTCAGTCAGTCGATCAGTCAGTCAGTCAGTCAGTCAGTCAGTCGATCAGTCAGTCAGTCAGTATATCAGTCAGTCAGTCAGTCTGTCGATCAGTCAGTCATTCAGTCAGTCAGTATATCAGTCAGTCAGTCAGTCAGTCAGTCAGTATATCAGTCAGTCAGTATATCAGTCAGTCAGTCAGTCAGTCAGTCAGTATATCAGTCAGTCAGTCTGTCAGTCTGTCGATCAGTCAGTCATTCAGTCAGTCAGTATATCAGTCAGTCAGTCAGTCAGTCAGTCAGTCAGTCGATCAGTCAGTCAGTCAGTCAGTCAGTCAGTATATCAGTCAGTCAGTGTCCCGATGGCGAGCACAAAGTCGCTGGTAAAAATGACTTCAGGTCATGTGACTCACTCAAAGGCGATGTAAGTGAGCAGCGTGGCGGCTGAGAAGATGGCGGAGATGCCGCAGCCGATGTAGGTGATGAAGGTCAGGATCTTGTTGTCCCGCGGGTCGATGTGGGGTGAAGCTCCTGAGATGTCCTGCGGACACAAACACAGACCGGGTCACATGGTCCAAGATGGGAGGCGGTTCCGCTGAGGAACAAGATGGAGGCTCGGAGCGTCTCGAGAAGACCGATGAGATCTTTCCCTACTGAACGTCTCACAGCTGAGAGACAACAGACCACCTTTGTCCACTAGAGGGAGCTCCACTACGAACCTGGTTTGTATAAACATTAATAATAGTAATAAATATAATATAATATATATTATATATATAATAATAATGTGCACTGTAAAAGATACCATTGAAGGTTGGCTTTACCTTCTAACTTCATGGATCCTGCCGACAACGCCTCTACAAAAATGACCCTGACCCAGAGACAACGTTAGAAAAAGACAAGTTTTATCTTCACACACGTAGATTTAATCTTCTCAGGAGTCATGATGGTCTAAACTCTGGAACAGTGTCACGATGACAAAACTCAGAATCAGTTAAGTGGAGCTGAAGGAAGTTGAGTTTAACATGAAGACCTACGTTTTTGACTTTTTACATAACTGTCTTATTCTGAGACAGAAAACCAGATTACTCTGCTAATTTATTTATTGGCAGCTTTTATTTCAAGGAAAAAAGAACTTTAAACTCCATGTTTTCAAAGCGTCGTCATAAAATCCAGACTAACTATCAATGAACTTGAGACCGAGTGGAACTGGAAGGTTTTGTCTTCATGGTCAGGAGGTCACATGACCTCCGCTGGATTCATGCAGAGGGAACCTTAGATTAATAAACCTTAATGTTAGATTAATAAATCTTTGATCAATAAATCTTGGATTGATAAATCTTGGATTAATAAATCTTGGATTAATAAATCTTGGATTGATAAATGTGTGAGTCGGCCTGTAGCTCCGAACACAAACACATCTTGAACGGATCAGTAGTATCTTCATCCTCTTCATCATCTTCATCTCTCCTGTTTCTCCGACCTGAAGACTTTCTGACGGTTCACATCATGTGACACACGACCTCGTGACCTCACCATCAGGACGCCAAAGTGCGTCAGGTGGTCGCAGAGACAGACGGTTTGGTTGCTGCTGGACTCAGAGGAGGTTCTGCATCCGTCTGGGTTCCAGCCTCCTGCTCCACCTAGTGACCCAATGAAGGAATGACAGCGGGTCCCCAACAAGGAGATGAAGAAGTTCACGTGAGGAAGAATGATCATCATCGGTGGTTCATTTAATCCAGGATTAACAGATCTCAGCGTTCATAACCGCCCCTCGTCTCATCAGAACCGTTTATCGGCTCAGAGACGGCGGTGAAGTTCTGATGGACGTACCGTTGCTGCTGAAGTCCCAGAAGACGCAGACTGGATTCATGGAGGGCTGGAAGGAGAGAAGAAGAAGAATCACTGATCCACCCGGAGCTGGTTCTGTTCAGGTTCACTGTAAGAACCGCTGGCATGAAAACAAACCATGTTATATATACATATATACATACATATATACATATATATATATATATATATATATATATATATATATATGTATATATATATATATATATACATATATACATATATATATATATATATATGTATATATATATATATATGTATATATATATATATATATACATATATACATATATATATATATATATATATATATATATATATATATATATATATATATATATGTATGTATATATATACATATATATATATATATATATATACATATATACATATATATATATATATATATATATATATATATATATATATATATATATATATATATATACTGGGTAAAA
>JBBDHG010000373.1:202500-225000 GCA_037951165.1 Lophius americanus
TCTGTGTGGACCTGGACTGTGTCTCTGTGTGGACCTGGACTGTGTCTCTGTGTGGACCTGGACTGTGTCTCTGTGTGGACCTGGACTGGGTCTCTGTGTGGACCTGGACTGTGTCTCTGTGTGGACCTGGACTGTGTGGACCTGGACTGTGTCTCTGTGTGGACCTGGACTGTGTGGACCTGGACTGTGTCTCTGTGTGGACCTGGACTGTGTGGACCTGGACTGTGTCTCTGTGTGGACCTGGACTGTGTGGACCTGGACTGTGTCTCTGTGTGGACCTGGACTGTGTGGACCTGGACTGTGTCTCTGTGTGGACCTGGACTGTGTGGACCTGGACTGTGTCTCTGTGTGGACCTGGACTGTGTGGACCTGGACTGTGTCTCTGTGTGGACCTGGACTGTGTGGACCTGGACTGTGTCTCTGTGTGGACCTGGACTGCTGAGTCACCTGATGGAGGGGACGTGGACTGCGTGGGTCCAGTTCTGAAACGTCTGATTCAACTGCAGGAAGAGAGAAAATGAGACTTTTAGCTCTTAAATGACGTTTGTGATTCTATTCAGTTAAATTATTAGTTTTATTTTCCTTGTTTTCCGTCACACAGAATAAAGTTAAAGATAATCATTGAAATACAAACTTTTTTATTTATTTTTATTTCCTCATCTTTCATAGACAGGAAGCAGTAACGGCGAGGGGCGGGCTTACAGACTCTGTGATGTCAGATGATTGACGGGAGCAGCAGCTTTAATATGAATATTTTATTTGACGTTAGTGAAACCGTAATAATTATTTATATTTTCTCGTCTGCGGTCGTTCCATCAGATGAAAAAGATGAAAGTGATGACATCATGTCGGACGGACAGGAAACTCATCACATAAAAGAACTTTTAAGATGAATCCGGATAAACGAAGGAGCCGATAATTAAACTGGATAAACTGGATGAACCGGATAAACTGGATAAACTGGATAAACTGGATAAACTGGATAAACTGGATAAACTGGATAAACTGGATAAACTGGATAAACTGGATAAACTGGATAAACTGAATTTACTGCATTTATACTTTCAACCAAACCAAGACAATGAAGTTAGACGACAAAATTTCCGACGGCGTTCCTACGTTCCCTCAGAGAATGGAGGCGTGTCTTAAGTCTGACATTTCCTGGTCATGTGACTCGGCCTGAAGACGAAGGAAGGAAGCAGGAATCTATTCAACCCTTAGATGCAGAACTGGGTCCAAATCGACCCGGTGGGCTCGTCTTCCTCTTAATGATCTCATATTCTGAGTAACTCTTACTTACAAGGTGATAAATTCCAAACCTGAAACCTTTTTTGTGAGAAAATATAGATACAAATTTAATAGAAATGATGGATCAGAACCAGAATGAGTAGAACGGCGTAAAACCACATCGATTCTTCTACGGGTCACTTTGACCTACTGATGGAAGGTTGTTGGGTCCAGTCCCTCGTCCATCTAAGGCTCATGAGATGATTTTACAGTGTAGATTCTCCTATTCCAGGTTTTCCGCCTGGCGAACAGGAAGTGGTTCAGAGACCCAACAACAAACGGCTGGACTCAACTTACCCAGAAGGCAGCAGCTCGCTCGGCATCCCGCTGGGTCAGCGCCGCTCTGCCGTCCTCCTCCAGCACCAAAGAGACCCGGTAGAAGAAGCCCTCTGCAGACGGAGACGGGGGAGAGCAGCGGGACAAAAGTCAGACTCAATTTGGCGCCGAGCGTTTCCAGGAATAATGAGGAAGCTGGAGCCTCATAGCAGGAGACGGGCGCGGCGCTCAGAACCAATCTAGCTACGCAGAAATCTAATTTCACAGCGAGGAGGAGGAGGAGAGGAGTGATTAGGGGGGTCCCTTCTTGTGTGTGTGTGTGTCTGTGTGTGTGTGTGTGTGTGTGTGTGTGTGTGTGTGTGTGTGTGTGTGTGTGTGTGTGTGTCTGGGGGGGTCAGTAGGAAGGAGAGGAAGAAGCTGCCGTTCACAGATAATCAGACTTATTAAAATAAGTTTTTACTGTGTCTGCAGACGAAAACCTCACCAACATCATCATCATCATCATCATCAACCTCATCTATATCATCATCATCATCAACCTCATCTATATCATCATCATCATCAACCTCATCTATATCATCATCATCATCAACCTCATCTATATCATCATCATCATCAACCTCATCTATATCATCATCATCATCAACCTCATCTATATCATCATCATCAACCTCATCTATATCATCATCATCAACCTCATCTATATCATCATCATCAACCTCACCATCTTCATCATCATCCCTCAACCTCACCACCATCATCCCCATCTATATCATCATCCTCACCTGTATCATCATCATCAACCTCATCTAAATCATCATCATCATCAACCTCATCCATATCATCCTCCTCCTCATCTATCTCATCATCATCCTCCTCATCTATATCATCATCGTCCTCGTCTATACCATATCGGGGACTTTTCGGGGATGTACCCTTCGCTGACGGGGACGAGGGCGTCGGTCTCTTTATCCCCGCCGGATGGAAGAACTTCAAACCTTCTGACTTCATACCATCAGCCTTCATGGAGACGGTTCAGGATGAAGGTCCCTGACCCACTGCAGGAATGTTTCAGGACCACAATAACCCGTTCACGGTGCTGACTGGACCTCCAGGTTCTCCAGACCTCAGTCCAGTCCAGCATCTGTGGGACCTTCTGGACCAACAAGTCTGATCCATGGAGGCTCCGCCTCACGACTTCCAGGACTTAATGGACCTGCTGCCAACCTCTTGGTACCAGATACCGCAGCAGAACCTTCAGAGGTCTGCTGTAGTCAAGGCCTCCATCGAGGTCATAATGTTACGGCTGATCACAGCACCCCTACAGAGGTCTGCTGGAGTCCAGGCCTCTGCGGGTCAGAACTGTTCTGGAAGTAAAATCAGGGACTAGAAATAATGAAGCAGGTGGTTATAATGTTATGGTCCAAATGTGTTAAAATCAGACTTTTACAGTCAAATACAAACTTTTGGATATAGAAATACTTTAATGTCTAAAATGTAAAACCCTCCTTTTATTTATTTAAAGAAGTTTCGGGTCAGAACCTTTTTACGGTAAAATTCTGGCAAACACAGCTGCTGATATTTTACGTGAATGGTTCTGTTTGACTTTTGTAAATCTTACAGAACCTTTTTTTTTTACAGTCTAGATAAATGTTAACTTTATTTTTATAGGTACGATCAACCATAACATTATAACCACCTGCCTGATGTTGTGTAGTTTCCCGCTTTGACCACCAGAACAGATTGGACCCGTTGAGGCCTGGACTCCAGCGGAACATAAAAGGAAC
The DNA here is from genome assembly GCA_037951165.1 of Lophius americanus. Taxonomy (NCBI): domain Eukaryota; kingdom Metazoa; phylum Chordata; class Actinopteri; order Lophiiformes; family Lophiidae; genus Lophius; species Lophius americanus. Next base: position 205,851 of record JBBDHG010000373.1, read on the forward strand.
CGCTACCGGTTTATCTTTGACTCCATCCTTCTTTTCTGCGTGTGGACGACGTCTTTGACCTTCAGGGTGATTTTCTCTCCACATTAGCAGAAGAAGAAGAAGAAGAAGAAGATCTGTAGGTTCTGAGCTCTCCGGCACTGCCTGCGTCTGACCAGCGGGGGTCACTGTGGCATGGAGGAACGATAGCGGCGCTGCTAATCAGCTGTGGTGGGACACCTGCAGACTGTGGTGGGACACCTGCAGACTGTGGTGGGACACCTGCAGACTGTGGTGGGACACCTGCAGACTGTGGAGGGACACCGGCAGACTGTGGTGGGACACCTGCAGACTGTGGTGGGACACCTGCAGACTGTGGTGGGACACCTGCAGACTGTGGTGGGACACCTGCAGACTGTGGAGGGACACCGGCAGACTGTGGTGGGACACCTGCAGACTGTGGAGGGACACCTGCAGACTGTGGTGGGACACCTGCAGACTGTGGTGGGACACCTGCAGACTGTGGTGGGACACCTGCAGACTGTGGTGGGACACCTGCAGACTGTGGAGGGACACCGGCAGACTGTGGAGGGACACCTGCAGACTGTGGTGGGACACCTGCAGACTGTGGTGGGACACCTGCAGACTGTGGTGGGACACCTGCAGACTGTGGAGGGACACCGGCAGACTGTGGTGGGACACCTGCAGACTGTGGTGGGACACCTGCAGACTGTGGAGGGACACCGGCAGACTGTGGTGGGACACCTGCAGACTGTGGAGGGACACCTGCAGACTGTGGTGGGACACCTGCAGACTGTGGTGGGACACCTGCAGACTGTGGAGGGACACCGGCAGACTGTGGTGGGACACCTGCAGACTGTGGAGGGACACCTGCAGACTGTGGTGGGACACCTGCAGACTGTGGTGGGACACCTGCAGACTGTGGTGGGACACCTGCAGACTGTGGTGGGACACCTGCAGACTGTGGAGGGACACCTGCAGACTGTGGAGGGACACCGGCAGACTGTGGTGGGACACCTGCAGACTGTGGTGGGACACCTGCAGACTGTGGTGGGACACCTGCAGACTGTGGAGGGACACCGGCAGACTGTGGTGGGACACCTGCAGACTGTGGAGGGACACCGGCAGACTGTGGTGGGACACCTGCAGACTGTGGTGGGACACCTGCAGACTGTGGTGGGACACCTGCAGACTGTGGAGGGACACCTGCAGACTGTGGTGGGACACCTGCAGACTGTGGTGGGACACCTGCAGACTGTGGTGGGACACCTGCAGACTGTGGTGGGACACCTGCAGACTGTGGTGGGACACCTGCAGACTGTGGTGGGACACCTGCAGACTGTGGTGGGACACCTGCAGACTTTCTCAAAGGTTTGCGTCGGAGAGACGGAACCGGTCCTGCAGCGGGACTGAAGTCAAGCAAAGGAGAATAAAAGAGTGGGACAGAAGAAGAAGAAACGGAAGGTTTAAATGAAGTTTAGGTGAATACTACGACCTGATTGGACGGGGCCCAGAACCAATCACCAACCTCCAGTCCCAGAGGGAACCGCCCACCCATCCACCTGATTGACAGCTACTTCTACCGACCACTACATGCTAATGATGTAACGACGTGAATCAGATCAAACACTGTAAAACATCACAGTCCAGCCCAAAACCAGAACCAGCCGTGACCCGTGACACGCCGACGCCAGCCGGGAGAAGTTCAGCTTCTGGAGCTTCAGCACTGCAGCAAAAGACCCCAGAAGAAAAAGTGAAAGTAAGTGAGAACAAACGTGAAACGGCTCCTCAGAGCCGCCAGAAGATCCCGGAGTCTTTTGATCTTAGAGGACTTCCTGTTCCACGAGAAGACGCCATCAAACCGTCACTGCCAACACAGGAGCGCGTCTACGGCTGGAGATGAAACTAAAAAACTGTCATGGCTCGATTTTAATGCTCATGGCTAATGTTAGCTATCTAGTATTAGCTAGTGAGCTAACACGTTTAGCCTAGAAGCCGCGCTGAAGATGTCCGTTTTATCAAAGTGCAAAAACGACGCCCTTTTTTCCCCAAACCATCTTTTTCAGATGTTTGGAAGATCGCTGCAGAGCTGAGAATCTCCAGAGAGAAGAAGCTTGACCTGACTATCCATCAGCGTGGCGGTGCGTTTATAAAGGCTGGGTCGGCATGTTTGGGTGGGCTGTTATTTTAAAACTCAAACCTGGATTCAGTCCTAAAGGAGTGCTAGCGTCTTTAGCGTCTTCTGTAGAAGACGTTGGGCTCATGTGGCCAAAAGTCTGCGGACACCTACAGCCAGCTGATTTAAAAGTCCTTTCAGAGTCTGAAGGACGAGGTCGTCTTTTCAAGACCCGACGTTCAACCCACAACCTCAGGATTTAAAAATAAGCTGATAGCATTAGCAGCTAACTCAAAGAAAGCCTCTTATCTTAGTGTGTTAAAGTGTTAATGTTTTCAATTTGGGGAGAACATGTAAGTTTCTTTCTCTCCGGGCAATTATTCTGTATGCACTGATCAGCCATAACATTATAACCACTGACGGCACTGATTATCCTCTCACCTGCGTGTCAGTGGGATTCTCACCCTCTGGGTTTTAAATGAAAAGGGCTTCTATGGGGATCGCCTCTCCTCAGACACAGAATATTACGACGAAGCCTGAAATCGAGGCTCGTCATTCTGGAGTCTACTCTTCATGCCGATGGTGACTTGACCTTTAACCTTTTCTTTAGCAGGTGAGGAAACTTTTAAAACTGTAGCTGAAGATATCAACAACATGCTAAGCTCATTTTTCCCAGTGAAAGTGGTTGAGTATGATGCTAGCTGACTGTTAAACTGATCATAGTCTATACAAGCTAACCATCGGAGAGCTAGCGCACATAACGAAACGTGAACTTTGTTTAAAATCGGTGCGTCGCCACATATTCTGTTTAATTAAGTTAGCTTGTCGGCTATAACCATTGCTGCTAATCTGAAGAAGCTAGCGATGATGTGCCAACATGTGCTAACGTCCCCCAACCTAGCTAACAAGTTATTTCAGTGAATGTTGACGTTTATGTTTCTGATGTAAAAGAATGAATTGTAAGACTTTGATGTTTTTAGAGTGCAGCGAGGAAGAACGACGACGTTCAGGGTTTGGGTTGCTGACCTGAAAGCTGCACGAGGCCATCTGAACTTTTTCAGAACCCAAACCTGGCATGAGATCAAAGTCTGTCAACCTGCAGGTTTTCCAGTAGAATTTTAAATCTTTCTGGACTCCCTTCATCGGAGGTCCAGTGTGTCCAGAGACTTTTGCTCAAACAGCTGATACTGCAGGAGAAAAGAGCCTCCGTCATCACGTCTCCGATTCAAACGGACTTTAAGACTTGACTCTGGATGGAGGAGGAGGAGGAGGAGGAGGAGGAGGAGGAGGAGGAGGAGGATGTTTTACAGTGCATGCTACCGTCGTTACAGATGATTGGTTTTCATTCTCTACATCTACAGGTTTTCGTTTCTGCGTGACGTACTCTTCCCCGCTGACACTCCACACACACACGTAACATCAAAGCGTTCTTTACATCGGCATGGCAACGCGGGCTCGTCGTTTCCCGATGCAGGGGGGCCCGTGGCCTTTTTGAGGCTGCCCCCAAAGCTCGCTGACGTCCTGACCGCTTTGGATGAAGAGGAGTCTTTTGTGGTGGTTAAATGGGTCAGGGGGGGCGTCGGGGAGGGGGGGACTCCTTTCACATCACCCCCACTGTGAGTCCAGCTGGTACCAGCGCTGAGACCCGGCCACGGGTTCTCCACGCTTTTAGTCGTGGTGGTGTTTGGAGGGAAATCGTCATGGCCGGGAGCTCGGAGTACCTCAGACCCAGAGGTGAAGTTCTGACCCGGAGCGTGAGTGGAAGAACCGGTGGGGGGCTTGGAGACGGCTGTGGAAAAAGGGATATTTAGGCCAGAAGGTTCGAGGGGGCCCGGAATAACCGGAGCATCTGAGGGTCGGTCTGGTACCGTGGGGCTGGACTCCGATGTGGATTGATTTATCAGGTCATCCTCGGCATTCAGGCTTTCATTCGGCGAGCGGCCCGCTGGAGGGTCCATGTCAGGAACCAGTTCTACAGCAGGTTCTTCCACAGGAAGTATCTTTGGAACAACATCTGCTGGGTCAAACACAGCGGGGAGATTCTTCCCTGCTGCAGGGGGCGACGCTACGTCACCGACAAACAAGGGCGCCGCCTCCGTTTGTGAACTGTACCCGAGGTGTGGAAGAACCTCGTCTTCCTCAGCCGGGTCAGGAGGAAGTGACCCGCCGAGCTCTGATGACTGGGTAACGGGGCAGTTGGTGGAGGGTGGATGTCTGTCCACGGGAGGTTGGGCCTCTGTGGACCTTTGGAATCTAGCCACTGTTGACAACCGGCCACTTTGGGCCCCTCCGGTGCTGGCGGGCCCTGCCGGTTCTGCCCCCCAACCAGAGAGGAGAGGAGAAGCAGTGATGAAAGCTGAGAGGGGGGGGGAGGAGACGGTTCTGTCGTGAGAGATTTGAGGAGAGGGAACGGGAGGAGTGAGGGTTTCTGGGAGAGAGAGAGAAGGTGGAATGTAGTGCAATGATTCTTGCTGCGGACCCTCACCATCCTGACCTGACCTCTGACTCACGTTTAACTCCTGCTGCGGACCCTCAACATCCTGACCTGACCTCTTACTCACGTTTAACTCCTGCTGCGGACCCTCACCATCCTGACCTGACCTCTGACTCACGTTTGATTCCTGCTGCGGACCCTCACCATCCTGACCTGACCTCTGACTCACGTTTAACTCCTGCTGTGGACCCTCACCATCCTGATCTGACCTCTGACTCACGTTTGATTCCTGCTGCGGACCCTCACCATCCTGACCTGACCTCTTACTCACGTTTAACTCCTGCTGCGGACCCTCACCATCCTGACCTGACCTCTGACTCACGTTTGATTCCTGCTGCGGACCCTCACCATCCTGACCTGACCTCTGACTCACGTTTAACTCCTGCTGTGGACCCTCACCATCCGGACCTGACCTCTGACTCACGTTTAACTCCTGCTGCGGACCCTCACCATCCGGACCTGACCTCTGACTCACGTTTAACTCCTGCTGTGCTTCCAAGACCCCGCTCACATGGACCCGGGTGTCTGGGTTTGTGCTTGCTGGACTGTGATTGGACCCGTAGCCCTGCGTCACTCCTGGCTGGAACACATGATCCCGCCCTGAAGCCTGCTGGTCGGTTGTTGCCACGACAGATGGGTTCAACACGCAGGAAGCAGGGTCATTGAATGCACCGTCACAGCTGGTGGGTACCTGGGAGACCCTGTCAGCACCGGCGGCGCTGCTTGTTTTCGCCTGACCTCCAGTGTTTAAATAAGAGTTTGTTTGAGGAAGACTCCACGGATCTGTGTTGAAGGTCGGGCTGGAGGAGTGACTGTCTGGAGACCCTACAGGATTAAACGAGGAGGACGAGGAGGACGAGGAGGACGAGGAGGACGAGGAGGACTCCGTCTTCTCCTCTCCCACCATCTGGTCCGGCGTCTCAGCAACAGACATCACGGTGGCGGCGGCGAGAGTCTCTGTAGATGGAGTGATTGACAGGTTGTGAAGGTGGTGTGAGGGTGGGTTTGTAGACGGTTGCAGTGGGGGGGAGGGTCCAGAGTCCCAGATGCTGGTCATTGCCGCTGGATGTGAGTCGGTACCGCTCGAATCTCTCTGATCCAAACGAGCCAAGAACTGTCCGACTGACGGAAGGACCGCCTGAGTAGAAGGCCATAGAACTCTCCACCGCTCTGAAAACCCTGAGGGAACCGGCTGGATTGGACTGGAAGAAGATTCCAGGACCGGGTCACCCGCTGCATCGGGCCACGCACTTCTAAAAGGTCTTTTGAAAAGTTCTGTTAGATTTGTAGAGGAGTTCCCGGCCGACATTGAGTGATGGTCGACAGCCGGCATCTGAGACTGACTCTGGGCTTCGGAGAAGACAGGAAGTGACAGTGAAGGAGTCACATGATCACTTTGAAAGGTCATGGACAGAGGATGGAGAAAGTTCTGGCTGACTCCATCGGACTGTGGAAGCTGAGCAGATTCAGCAGCTGGTTCTGAAGGCATCAGTCCGGCCTGCTGCTCAGAGGAGGGCAGGACCAGAGAGGTCTGCTCAGGACCAGCAGAGGGTGAAGGAGCAGCAGTGGTGGACAGGAGGAGGGTAGGAGGAGGCCGCGCCGCAGGTAGAAGGAGGTTAGATGAGGAGGAGTTATGGATGTCAAGAGGGTGTGATGAAGGAGGAGGAGGAGAGGAGATGGAAGATAGGAGGACATTTCCTGGACTGTCGGTTTCAAGCATTTTGCCCAGAGAGGTTGGAGAAGGTGAGGAAGAGGAGAAGCTGAGGAAGGAAGGCAAGGAAGGAGTAGGCGGTACCAGGTGAGAGGGGAGAAATATTTCCTCTTGTCCACTTGAACTACAGTTCTCAGGAACCCTGTGGCGGGTTTGAGGTACCAGAAGGTTCTGGGAACCCGTCACTGTAGGAATGTGAGAGGTCCCTAAAGTCGTTTCTGGGATCAATCCATCTTCATCACCTTGGCCGATAAAGGTTGGGGGGATGGTGGAAGGGTGGTCCGAAGGGTAGGCAGCATCAAAGTCATACACGTTAAACCTGAACGGGTCCGACCCGGACGAGTACCTGTCTCCCAGTGGTTCCTGAGGGTAATCGGAGGTTTGCGTTTCCCTGCGGCTGGCGCTCAGCAGCGACCACCGTGGCGCTACAGGTTTGATCTTCCTGCTGCTAAGGCCAGATGATGATGGCAGGGGGGCTGCCCCAACAAGTGAGGAAGAGTCCACTGCGTCTGAAGGCTCATGAGGGGGTTTTGAGTCCTGAGTGGTTGTGGAGGTCTCCAGGCGGGGGGGTGATGGTGTGGCTTTAGACCCACCTCTTCCTGTGGCGTGTTTGAACTGGGTTGGCCCGGCTGTGGGTTTTGTGACGTAAACCACCGGTCTGGGTTTTGTTCTGGTCGTAGTTGGACGTCTTCCTCCAGTCGGCCTCTTCCTCCCCTGCCAGATGAGAGGAGTGGAAATGTAGCCCAGTGAGGTCTTGGAGCTGCGGGGCCTTTGGAATGAGGGTGAAGGTCTGTGGCGAGAGGGTTCCAATGGAGCCGGAGGACCAGGAACTGGAGCTAAGGGTCTGGGGGGCACCTGGAGACCACGATGAGAAGTTCTTCCAGGAACAGAAGCAGATCTGTTTGGTCTGATGGTGACGGTGGGAAGAGCTGGAGGAATAACGGACCCAGCAGGAGTTAATCCCAGAACTGGTCTGGGTCCTCTCCCGTGAGCTGGACCTGCAGCCAGGAGCGTGGCTTTACTCTGCTGAGGAGGAGTTGAGGCCCTCGCTATCACCACATCAAAGCAGACGCCATTATGGTGAAAAAGCAGGTTACAAACAAAAGATTAAAGCATTTCAAAGGAAAAACATCAAAGCAGTTGAAGACGTGATCAACAATCCCGATAGAAAACTCTAGGATAAAGAAATAAACAAGTAAACAACAAAACTAAAGTATCCAAAGTAAACAATCAGAGAGAAACTCTTTCATAACTTCTGCATCACATCTGATAGAAATACAACAAAGTTCATGTTCTTCTACACACTTTCTCTGTATTATATATATATATATATATATATATATATATATATTCTACACAGTATCTGTGGGTCAGAACCAGGAGGACTCTCTGTTTGGACCCGCTGGAGACACAATGGACCCAACATGGGACAGACAGAGAATTTTTTGCTGCTAAATACCAAGAGTCTCCACCAGAGGGAGCTACATGCTAACACGACAAGCTAAGGCTGTTCCATAAATCAATGTTTGGATTAAGATGTAGAATTGTACTGTAAAAAAACAACAACAAAGTAAAGTATTCACACTAATATTGACGTTTGGGTCGAAGGTTTGGAGGAACGAGTTCAAAGACGTTAGTTTGTTCTTTTATGAAGCTTCTTTAGGGAACGTGGATCAGTTAGTAGAACGGTTGTCCACTTATGTGAGGGTGAGGGTTCGATCCCCGACTACTGACGTCCACATGTGCAACTGTCCTTGAGCAAAATACTGAACCACAGGTTGATCCTGATGGTTGTTCCACTGGTGAATGAATGAATGATGGTGTGAATGTTTGTGTGAATGTTTGTGTGAATGTTTGTGTGAATGAGTGAATGTTTGTGTGAATGTTTGTGTGAACGGGTGAATGTTTGTGTGAATGTTTGTGTGAATGTTTGTGTGAATGTTTGTGTGAATGTTTGTGTGAACGGGTGAATGTTTGTGTGAATGTTTGTGTGAACGGGTGAATGTTTGTGTGAATGTTTGTGTGAATGTTTGTATGAATGTTTGTGTGAACGGGTGAATGTTTGTGTGAATGTTTGTGTGAATGTTTGTGTGAATGTTTGTGTGAACGGGTGAATGTTTATGTGAATGTTTGTGTGAACGGGTGAATGTTTGTGTGATTGTTTGAGTGAATGTTTGAGTGAATGAGTGAATGTTTGAGTGAATGTTTGTGTGAATGTTTGTGTGAATGTTTGTATGAATGTTTGTGTGAACGGGTGAATGTTTGTGTGAATGTTTGTGTGAATGTTTGTGTGAATGTTTGTGTGAACGGGTGAATGTTTATGTGAATGTTTGTGTGAATGTTTGTGTGAATGTTTGTGTGAACGGGTGAATGTTTGTGTGAATGTTTGTGTGAACGGGTGAATGTTTGTGTGAATGTTTGTGTGAATGTTTGTATGAATGTTTGTGTGAACGGGTGAATGTTTGTGTGAATGTTTGTGTGAATGTTTGTGTGAATGTTTGTGTGAACGGGTGAATGTTTATGTGAATGTTTTTGTGAACGGGTGAATGTTTGTGTGAATGTTTGTGTGAATGTTTGTGTGAACGGGTGAATGTTTGTGTGAATGTTTGTGTGAATGTTTGTGTGAATGTTTGTGTGAATGTTTGTGTGAACGGGTGAATGTTTGTGTGAATGTTTGAGTGAATGTTTGAGTGAATGAGTGAATGTTTGAGTGAATGTTTGTGTGAATGTTTGAGTGAATGTTTGAGTGAATGAGTGAATGTTTGAGTGAATGTTTGTGTGAATGTTTGTGTAAATGTTTGTGTGAATGTTTGTGTGAATGTTTGAGTGAATGTTTGTGTGAGCGGGTGAATGCTGACTCATGTTGTAAAAGAGTTTTGAGTGGTTGAGCAGACTAGAAGAGCGTGTTATAAATAAAGTCCCCCTGAGGATGAGGGGGTGAACTACATGAACGTTGATGGACGTATTAGAACAGGAGGTCAGTGTGTCGTTTTTATGAAAAAGTGTAAAAATAGCTAGTAGCTGTTAGCAGCTAAGACGACCCCTAGATATGGCCGGAATAAGAAGATCCGCTGGGGTGTCCCCAAATGGGAACAGCTGAGAGAAAAAGAAGAATACAGGTGGAATACCAGATGTGCCATAACATTATAAGCACTGAGAAGGGAAGTCATGAACTGGTTATGAAAGTTGTCACTACACACAGTGACCTCACAGTGACCTCACAGTGACCTCACAGTGACCTCACAGTGACCTCACAGTGACATCACAGTGACCTCACCGTGACCTCACCGTGACCTCACCGTGACCTCACCGATCTGATTTAGCAGCAAAAGGAGGGAACCTACAAAATTTTAGTCAGGTGGTTTTAATCTTATGGCTTATCAGGGTACATGGCATCACATCTGCTTTTCCTGACTGTTGAGGATTTGCTGGCGGTTCTAGCGTGTGTGTTTTTATTTTTATCAGGAGTGAGTCGTACTTCGGTTTACGACTGACGTACTTTACAGGTTCTCTGATTTAGGAGTAAAGATTCTTCTACACACATGAATTATGATTTAATTTACAAACGTTGTTTTTGCTGGTATCACAGATTTTTCCCGATGCGAACGAGAACCTGTAAACGTGGTAAGAAACTTTTATATCCTTTATCCTTTCCATCTGTTTTACTCTGTATAAAATAACATGTAAATGATTTCAGAAGGAATATTTTTGGGACCTGAAACGGATTAAAAGGATTTCTATTTATTTGAATGGAGAAATTCGTTCCGGCTTACGAGTTTTTTGGTTTGCGAGGAAAGTCTCGGTAAGAATGAAGCCCGTAAACGGAGGTACCGCTGTAGTTCCAAAGGTTAAACCGACAACAGACAGGAGGTGGGGGGGGTTTGAAAGGGTCCCAGTATTCCAGCTTTAGCTAACCAGACAAGGACCAGAGAAGAACGTAGAACCTTGGCGGCCAAACTAGACATGCGAGCGTAGATCTTACCCAAAGCAGCAGCAGCAGCAGCAGCAGCGGCAGCGGCAGCAGCAGCTGCTAAGTTAGTGGGGGGGCGGTTAGTTGGTGGGAGCGGCGGGGGAGGGGTCGTTCCTGGAGATGGTTGAGGAGAAACAAAGAAGGATTGCATCTGTTAGGATAGTGATTCGTACGAACGACGAGAGGAAGTCGACACGACGACCTGCATACAGCTAGCATAGAACACGTCACAACCTGAGCACCGCCGTGTTAGCTAGCTTACCGTTAGCCCAGCTGCTGGTTGAACCAACATTAGCAGCAGGAGATGTTGGTGTAGCAGCGCTGGTGATGAAGGCGATGGTAGTGGCAGGCATAACTGGTTAGCATAATGAGTTAGCATGTCAGTAACACAAAATGTTAGCGTGAAAAAAAACGGAGGAATCCGTGGATGGTTCTAGAAAGCGGGAAGCTAACGCTTATCTAGCCAGAAAATTCTTACGCTGTCATCCCCAACAGCAAAGACAGAAAAAAGGCCCTCAATCCCCTGCATTGTACAAGAAATCCCCCTGATTGAACCCCTCAAAATAGTGTTTCTTATAGAAAAACTCCCCCTAGTGGGTAAAACACCAAACTAAAGAGTCAATTATAACAATTGGTGGCCGATTTCAGAACGTCCCCGATCTTTGGAGGATATTATGGATGTTAAAATAGTTGAGCAGATTCAAAGAGTCAATAGTTGATGGTACCGGACTGGTGTGGTGACCTTTAAAGAACCTCTTACGTTCCTGGACCTCATAGCATCGCTGCTTCTACCAGACTTCCCACCACATTTTAAAGGACTTCTCCAAGTTTGTTCAATTAGTTAATGCTAGTTCTCAGGCGGTTCTGGTCGCTAGGCTGATTCTTGTTGCCGGTCCGGTTTGTGAAATTCACGGACTGGATCTCTAGGTCCAATAGAAAACTGACTCTGAAGTAGAAGCGGGACAAAGTTCTTAGAACTTCAACTGTTTCTACATCCCACCATGCAAATAAAATACAAAAAAGAGAAGACGCTGTTTCAGTGGTCTGAAACCGCTATTATTTTATTTTATCTATGAATAAAATAATCTTAGATTTTCTAAATCTTATATTCAGGAACAGATTCTCCAAAAGTAGAAATGTGAGTCTAGATTTGAAGACCAAACAAAGACTGGCTCAGAAATCACTCATCTGTTCCGGTCTGAAGGTCAGAGATGCTGATGGAGCAGATGTCGTCTCACCGGAGGAGGAGGAGCTGCTGGTTCTGATGGTTGGGGTTAGTGGCATGCTGGAGGAGGAGCTGCTGGTTCTGATGGTTGGAGTTAGTGGCATGCTGGAGGTGGGGATGCTGGGTGGAGATGATGGAGTGATGGGAGGAAGAACTGGAGAAGACAAATCAAAGGATACAGCAGAGGGAGGAGCGAACAATGAGAACAAAGTGTTGAGATGAAGATGAAGACACTGGACCTTCTGACTGATCATCTTCTAAACACTGAAGATCCCGTATTATCGTGAAGATGCTTCTGCATCTGAACCGTCTGGAACCCAGATTATCAGAGTTCACAGCGAAGATCTGATTTTCTGCTGCTTTCTTAACATTCATCAATGATACAATCTCTATATGGGGAGAAGTTTCTCCTCCTGATGATGTCATTCTTCTGATGATGTCATCAGAAACGATTCAACCGAGTCTTCGACTGGCTAGAAACTGAAACCTCATAAGACCAACTAACATCTGACCCCTAACAGGTGAGGCGAAGAACATTCATTATCAGGTTACCATAAAATGGACCACGAGAAGATCTGGGAGACTTTGACAAAAACGAGATTGTGACGGCTGGAGGATTGGGTCAGAAAATCTCCAGAACTTGGGTTTTCCTGGTCTGCAGTGGTTATAACCTACCGAAGGTGTTCACACCGAACAGGAAGTCTTACAGGTGTGAATGTCTCCAGGGATTCTACGGTACCATCCTGCCTGAAAAAGTCTAAACTTCTTGGATCTTGGAAGGCTGGCAGACTAAGGCCCGGTTCGTTGTTGGACAGGAGAGTGCCTGTGGAAACCGGGTTCTGTAAAGCCTCTGACGGCCAATCCAGCCTGAAGGAGGTTCTGGGTTTATTGGCACGACTCCAGCAGGTAACACAACCTGCTGACTGGTTGTCCAGAACATCTTCCTGCTGGAGGAGGCGGCTCATCAGGGAACATGGTTCCAGGGTCGGTGTGAGAACCGCAAGAAAGTTCTGAGGATTTGTTTTCCTTTCGGATCTCAGATGACGTCACAAGTTTATGTAAAACCTCTGGCAGGAGCCAAAGGGAGAAAAACCTCCTTTTCAACCCAAATCCACATGAAGAAACTTCTTTAAACAGGATCAAAGGAGGTACCAGGAGGAGGTACCAGGAGGAGGTACCAGGAGGAGGTACCAGGAGGAGGTACCAGGAGGAGGTACCAGGAGGAGGTACCAGGAGGAGGTACCAGGAGGAGGTACCAGGAGGAGGTGTTCTACCGTGGAGGCTGGTATTAGTGGCGTGGGCGGTGTTAGTGGAGTCAGTGGATGAAGTGGCGGGAGAGGAAGAGGCTGGTGGGAGCGATGAAGGGAAGAGAGAGAGATGCAGAGGATGATGAATGGCGGTGAAGCGTCATCGTCATCTTCAAGGTAGGAAGTACAGATGTGTGAGACCGGGTCGGCTAAGCTTAGAACCAGCACCGCCTCTGGAAAGATGTTGTGACACCAGCGATGCTTGAAGACGAGGAAGCCTTCCTCATTATTTTGTTTCTTTTATAATTCTACTTCGGTCCAGTAGGTGTCGCTTTAATGCTGCGGTCCAGAACCCTTTTCCATCAGGAACATGTTCATATATTCTATAGACTCCTGTCCTCGTCCGACAGCTGCGGGTTTCTTTACTTCATTTACAAAGTCCAAAATCAAGAGTCAAAGGGATTTACAATCTGTGCGTCACCTGACCTCTGGTCCCAGACCGGGGCCACCAGTAGAACACCGGGGCCACCAGTAGAACACCCGGACCACCAGTAGAACACCGGGGCCACCAGTAGAACACCGGGGCCACCAGTAGAACACCGGGGCCACCAGTAGAACACCCGGACCACCAGTAGAACACCGGGGCCACCAGTAGAACACCCGGACCACCAGTAGAACACCAGGGCCACCAGTAGAACACCCGGACCACCAGTAGAACACCCGGACCACCAGTAGAACACCGGGGCCACCAGTAGAACACCGGGGCCACCAGTAGAACACCCGGACCACCAGTAGAACACCGGGGCCACCAGTAGAACACCCGGACCACCAGTAGAACACCGGGGCCACCAGTAGAACACCGGGGCCACCAGTAGAACACCCGGACCACCAGTAGAACACCGGGGCCACCAGTAGAACACCCGGACCACCAGTAGAACACCGGGGCCACCAGTAGAACACCCGGACCACCAGTAGAACACCGGGGCCACCAGTAGAACACCCGGACCACCAGTAGAACACCGGGGCCACCAGTAGAACACCCGGACCACCAGTAGAACACCGGGGCCACCAGTAGAACACCGGGGCCACCAGTAGAACACCCGGACCACCAGTAGAACACCCGGACCACCAGAGGCTGTGGAAGGAGAGATCTGTCATAACAATAATAAAATAATAATAAAACAAACTCAGACTAAAGTTTGCTTGAGGACAGAGATCTTCTCTACACAAGAGGTCCAACAGAAGTTTCTGGGACTTTCCTGACAAAGGTTCTGACAGCAGAATCAGTCCTTCTGTGGGGGCTGAGGGTGGGATACCCACAGGTGTTGAATATGTATGCAGGTGTACAGGTAGACGTCACATGAATTATTCAGGGCATGAACTGGGCCAGGGTTCATCACCACCCGGGCCGCCGCGGGCCCAGACCACACGTCTGCTTCCTGTGGACAGCGGCGTACAGGAAAGAGGTTTCCTCTGTCAGGTGACTGGACTTCACCTGCATCAAATCACAGCTTCACTTTAAAAACCTGAAAACCCAAACCGCTGAAACTGGGTTCCAAAATCCACAGATCTGTCGGTTCTGTCCAAACTGGCAAAATGCATTTCTTGTTCAAACGCTGACGACATGTCAAGCATTTGAGTGCAAACGAACAGAACCACAGAACTATGACACACCGCCCCGTTTGTACGCCCGCACAAGGTGTCATCCTCCGGTTCTGAAAAGTGAGACCCCCAACTTCTAGCCAGGACTGTGGGCTACAGTTCCTCTGACGGCCTGAAGTCCAATCCCAGAACCGAGTGGCAGAAAGAGTTTCAGGGAAGACGACTCCGTGGTTCTGGTGGAGGTGAAGGTTCTGAAGCTGCAGCGAGTCTGAGAATAAAACTCACCGCTGGAACCTTTGACCAAACCAGAGTTTCTAGATTGGATCACAATCAAATTTCATCCCTAAAGACGTTTTTAGTGAATCTACAAGAATAGAATCTGAAGCAAAACAAAATTCTCCTTCCAAATAGAACAAAAGGAGGAATAAGAGAGAATCCAGATGTGGAGACTGTTGGTTTTTCCTACCTGGGCAGCCCAGTCCGGGGGAGTCACAGCTGGTAGTGACGGGGGTGCTGCTGGGTGGGGAGACACCTTCGAGGGGTGGGGGGGAGATTAAGAATCAAAGGTTAGATGATGAAGGGAGATGAAGTCCAGCTGGACTTTTAATAGCCTGACATTAATCCTGACGGCTGGAGCAGCAGTAAATATAAGTTCATTAAAACATTAGTTCAATTAATTATCATTTTAAGATTCAGCAGGTGAAGAAGATGGATTCTTCATCGATGACTCTTAATCATGGATTAGTACATGCTAACATGAATATGCTAACTCTGGATATGCGTGGTAACATAAAATGTGCTGATTGCCCAGAAATTGTCCAGTTAACAAACTAAAATACAGTTTAAATGATAAACATGGACATTATTAGCAAACGTTGAATCTACATAATCGGCTTAATCACAATTTCTCTGAAAATGTATATATTAGCAAATGCGCTGCTGAGTGACAAACACATGCTAATAGGATATGCTGGACAATTAGGGCAATTAGCATAATCATATAAATGATCAACATAGGCGTTATTTCAGGATTACACAATTAGCATGTGCTAATTGTGCTAATTTCCCTGCATAAGCATTCTATCAAATGCTGTGCTAACTAGCCAGCATATGCTAACATGCATATGCTAACATATACACATGTTGTTTGACAGGATTACACAATTAGCATATTCTAACATGTGCATGCTAACTGTGCTACTTGTCCAGCATATGTAGACCATATTGGAGCAGGTCAGTTAGCATCCAGTTAGCATCCAGCACTCAGTAAATGTTGGGGGTCAACATCTGTAGGATCAGCTGCAGGAGGAGCTGAAAACACATTCTGTACATTCACAGGCCTTGGGATGGGCTGGGGGGTGGGTTTGGGGTGGGGGGCATGAAAGAGAGATTGTGTGGAGTCTCTCGCTCCAACAGAAGGAATGTGTTCCAGAGAATGTCAGAAATCATCTCAGCCTTCAGCTCAGAGACGAAGCAGGGATTCATTAATCCTGGCTGGCAGGAGGTTCAGAGGGGGTGGGGTGGGGGGGGAACAGGGTTCTCCCCCCACCCCCCCACTCCTTTCTCCCACAAACACCTGTTTCTCCTTCTTTTCCTCTGGTGGATCAACATCAGTTGATCAACTGATGGTGATCCAGCCACGCCCACTCACTAGTTAGCATGCTAGCCTGCTTTGCTAATCACAACGGAATGTTAGTCACTTGGACAAAAACAGGAAAAATTAGGACAATAAAAGATAAAAGTAGAAATTTGTGATTTTACGAGTAAAAACTCTGAGGAACTGGGTCGGTTCTGAAGGCGCTGCAGTCAGTTGTTGGGTCGTGTCGCTTTGGCGGAGCAACGGACCAGATTTCCTCTCCAGTGTTTGCTGCTGTTCCAGTTTACCAGGATGAACATCTTTATGATTCCAACCAGGCTCCTCCCCTTTCTTCTTCCCGACCCGCCTCCTTCTCATGCAGGTTAGGCTGAGTGCAAAAGTTTGTTTGGTCCTAAACGCGGATCATTACACACATGATCCCGGCCGACGAGCGCTGATCCGATCCTTCGGCGCCTCCTAACATTAAGATGATCCGACTGATCCGACCAGCAGGAGGAAACCTTCATTCTTCACGACGGCCGTTTTCACCGCTGAAACCGGCAACATCTCCAAGATCCCAGAACCCGCCGGAGTCCGAAGAAGAAGACTGTGGAATGTAACACCTCCGACAAACCCAGTGGAGGAGATCTGTCTCCTCATCTCCTCTAACAGTTCATGTTTTACTCACTAGGGGGAGTTTTCAGTGTAAAAACAGGTTCTGGTCCGGAACCATCAGTCCAGTCGTGTCTGGATTTATCTCCTCTGAACCGACGCCAGGAAATCTGTCTGGTTTTACTCTTGAACTCAGAAAAACTAGTTTTTATGTAAAAACATAAAAACTCTGTTTATCTTCATCATGGAGTCACTGTGGGATCTGATCCTAGAACAGACTGATGACATCATAGAAACAGTTAGGTTGAGTCACTGTGGGATCTGATCCTAGAACAGACTGATGACATCATAGAAACAGTTAGGTTGAGTCACTATGGGATCTGATCCTAGAACAGACTGATGACATCATAGACGGATGACATCATAGACTGATGACATCATAGACGGATGACATCATAGACATAGTTCGGTTGAGTCACGACGGACTGTTGGAGATTAATAAAGAGTTTAATGTGAAGAGTTCAGTCGGGGGGTCGCTGGTACATCGCAGGGGGCTGGGGGCTTTTCTTTTAATCTCATCTCTTGAGCTCGTCTTCCTCACAGGCTGGTTGTAATTTCACTGTCGTGATGCTGATGAAGAACCAGCATGATGAAGGTTTTTCCTGCACTTCCTGTCATCAAAGCAGAGTGAGGGGGACCCGGGCCTCCTCGGGGGTCCGTTATGTGAGACCCTGAGGGAGACTCTGTTCTAATGTGGGATTACAGAGAGAGACTCAGCGGCACCAACACTTGAGAGAAGTGCGGCGGCGAAGGTAAAACAAGCAGTTCAGCGAATGGAGCGAGGACACGCACGCAGAAACGCTCGCCGCCTCCTCCGCCTCCTCCGCCTCCTCCGCCGCACCAACAGCTCATTACTGGAGCAGAGAGGAACATAAAAACGCTCCAGAACTCTGGAGGCCTCGTAAAAACCAGGAGCAACAGTTTCAAAGTAAACAATCTCCAGCGTGGAAAGACAAACGAGCGCCTGACGCGGTGATGTCAGCGCCAGCCTGCAGAACCGGGACTTCCTGTTCAGGGCTGAAGGTCCATCAATCAAACACGAATCATTCTCAACTCGGTTCTGGCGCTTCGACGAGGTTTAACGGCGCCGGGAGAGTTTTTCCTTCAGCAGCCAACGATCCAGGTTTCATCATAAACCTGAACCAAGAGGATTGAGTCAGGATCACAAAAACCTGCTTTTACTTAACCTGAGATTCAGGATCAAAAGTAAATCAGGTTTTATGTTTGAAACACATCGACCATAACAATATAACCACTCGGTTACCTGTCAGTGGGGGGATATATTACCTGGTTACCACGGTTACCTGTCAGTGGGGGGATATATTACCTAGTTACGATGGTTACCTGTCAGTGGGGGGATATATTACCTGGTTACCACGGTTACCTGTCAGTGGGGGGATATATTACCTAGTTACGATGGTTACCTGTCAGTGGGGGGATATATTACCTGGTTACCACGGTTACCTGTCAGTGGGGGGATATATTACCTGGTTACCACGGTTACCTGTCAGTGGGGGGATATATCAGGCAGCAGTGGAAGATGTTTCAGGACCAGCATGAGGACCTGAGAGACTTTGAGTAGGACCAGATTGAGATATGGGAGGACTGGATCAGAACATCTCAAGAGCTGCAGGTCTTGTTGGGTGTTCCTGGTCTCTAGCGGTTAGAACCTTCCATTCTACCATTGATGGTGGTGGGGGGTGAAGGTCAGTCCATGTTGTCTGATCCCTCAGGAGATCAACTGCAGCACAAACTTCTGACAAAGTTCTTGATGGTTCTGATGTTATCAGAACACACAGTGACATCACAGCGTGTCGCATTTGAAGCTGTGAAGCCTCAGACCGGTCAGAGTGACCTCTGACCCCTGTTCTCTACTGAAAGCTCCTACAATGGACCCGTCACTATCAGAACTGGACCACTGACTAATGGAGGAAGGTGGTTTGGTGTGATGGATCACGTTCTCCTCTCCATCATGTGGATGATGATGAGGAGATGGTAGGTATTGTGATGCTTTGGACCATGTTCTGCTGGGAAACCCTGGGTCCTGCCTTCATGAGGATGTTCCTCTGACCCGTAGCTCCTACCTAAACGTTACAGTTTCCTCTTCCAGCAGGATGATGGTCCCTGACTCACAGCAGCAATGTTTGAGGAAGACAAGAACCAGTTCAAGGTGCTGACTGGACCTCCAGACACTCCAGACCTCAGTCCAGTCCAGCATCTGTGTGAAGTTCTGGACCAACAAGTCTGATCCATGGAGGCTCCACCTCAGAACTTCAATTTCCAGGATAAAGGATCAGCTGCTGAGAACCTTCAGAGGTCTGCTCAAGTCCAGGCCTCCACGGATCAGAACTGTTCTGGAGGTCGAAGGGGGACCAACAGAATATCAGGCAATAAGTGTCCAATTGGACCTTCTACCACACCAAAAGGTTCTTTCTCTAACAACCTCTTCTCCGTGAAGCAGGATGAGACAAACATGAAGCTTCAGAATCGTCTCCAGGAGGACTTTGGACCTTCGGACCTTCGGACCTTCGGACCTCCGG
>JBBDHG010000373.1:230000-236611 GCA_037951165.1 Lophius americanus
AGGGGTTCAGGTCCACTACAGCATCTCAGAGGGGTTCAGGTCCAGACTTTGACCAGGAGACATTCAGAGGGAGACTTCCTCTTCTGCTGGGGATCATTGTCTCACTGCATGACCTCACAGTGTGATGACCTCACAGTGTGATGACCTCACAGTGTGATGACCTCACAGTGTGATGACCTCACAGTGTGATGACCTCACAGACTGATGACCTCACAGTGTGATGACCTCACAGACTGATGACCTCACAGACTGATGACCTCACAGTGTGATGACCTCACAGACTGATGACCTCACAGACTGATGACCTCACAGACTGATGACCTCACAGGCTGATGACCTCACAGACTGATGACATCACAGTCTGATGACCTTACAGTCTGATGATCTCACAGACTGATGACCTCACAGACTGATGACCTCACAGACTGATGACCTCACAGACTGGTGACCTTACAGTCTGATGATCTCACAGACTGATGACCTCACAGTCTGATGACCTTACAGTGTGATGACCTTACAGACTGATGACCTCACAGACTGATGACCTCACAGACTGATGACCTCACAGACTGATTACATCACAGTCTGATGACCTTACAGTGTGATGACCTCACAGACTGATGACCTTACAGTCTGATGACCTCACAGTCTGATGACCTTACAGTGTGATGACCTCACAGACTGATGACATCGCAGACTGATGACCTCACAGACTGATGACCTCACAGACTGATGACCTCACAGACTGATGACCTCACAGACTGATGACCTGACATTCTCCTTCGGTAGAATCCATGTTTCCTCCATGATGGCGAGTGGTTCTGGTCCTGAAGCAGCAGATCATCTCCTCAACATTCCACCTCCATGTTGGACCGTAGGTCTGATGTTCTTCTGGTGGAATGCTGTGTTTGGTTTCCACCAGATGGAACGGGACCCTCGTCTTCAAACAGAACAACTTTCCTCTCATCAGTCCAGAGAAGATTCTCCCAGAAGCTCTGAGGGTCATCAAGGTGTGTTGTGGGTAAATTCAGACCAGCCTTCATGTTCTTCTGGGTCAGCAGTCTATCCTGACCTCTGACCTTTACTGAGGAGAGAGAGGCCTTACCAGTCCCTTGATGTTCTCTCTGGATCTTCTGGTACTTCCTGAATGAACCTTCTATGGGTTCTTGGAGGAATTCAGGAAGGTGGTCCACTTCTTTGAAGGTTCTGCATTGTTACAGGTCTTCTCCATGTGTAGATCATGTGTCCGACTGTGGCTCTGTGGAGAACCAGAACCTCAGAAACAACTTTGGTACCCTTCCCAGACTGACGGACCTCCATCACCTTCTGGAATTTCTGTTGATTTTGGCATAGTGTGCTGCTGGTGAGACCTAGGAGAACGTCCTGCTCTGAAGATGTTCTACTGAAGTGATGATGTGGTTGAACAGTTGGTGATCAAGTACGGGTGGGTCCAGTCCAGCAGGAACCTAGATGAAGTCTCAGAGGGGGTGGGGCCTCTTTCTAAGTGGGCGGAGCCTCTTTCACACAGACCCAGTTGTGTCAGGAGGGAATCCTCTTGGTTCAGTGAATGAAATGATGATCTCTCTGTTCACTCTGGTTGTTTCATGTTAAATCTAGTCTGAAGGTCCGACTGGGTCACAGTGTAAGTTCTCCCGCTGGAGGTTCTGTACTCACTGCAGCTGAGCGTGGCGTCGGTCTGGGCCAGACTGGACGGGATGGTCCAGTGGCTGTTGTCCCAGTCGATGACGTTCCCCACCGTGTCGCAGGTTAACGCGTTGAGCTGCTGCACCGTCATGGCGAAGTCCCACAGCCGGAGGTTGTAGATGTTCCCGCCGAAGGCGTGTTGCCCTGAGCGCCGCCACAGAGGAGGTCCAGGTGAGGAAGAACAAACATCTTCAACCATCACACACATCCTAACATCCAGCTCAGACATGCTGCCAATCAGAGAAGGACCTCAGACCGAAACCTCTTAACTTACTTCAAAGGACCAACATTCAAATTCAGTCAGGATCTGCTCAACCGCCGTGCATGATGGGAGGTTGGGTTAAGGGCTGGTTGTAAACCACTGGGGTCTTCGACGGAAGCCCTTTCAACATTTATTGACTAACATCAATGATGTCATCTGAACCAGTTGTCACTAAAACCTGGACAATATGAACTAATTCAAGATTCCTGGAACGTCTTTCTGGCGTCTTAAACTCGACGAGGGTCAAAGGTCACACACGCTAAACGGCGACTGAAGGAATCTGTGCTTCAGTTTGGACTAGACCTCAAAGTCCCAGATGGCTCACACGTTATTTTTACCGCTCAGAACCGTCGGCCGCGTGGTTCTTCTCGTGAACGATGTAATCAAAGCAGAGGCGGTTCCTGTTCTGGATCAAGTACGGAGCGGTTCAGAGCGCTGGTAGAATTTTATAGTGTATCGGACTGACGTGAAGACTGAAGTCTCAGAAGTTTAATCTGGAGTTCTGGAGGAGAACCGAGAAAGTAGACTTTCAGACACGACGGTGAAACCAGACGTACATTCCTGCGTGTCTGAGGAAGCGACGCCATCGTGTGCTTTTAAAGCCCCGCCTCCTACTCGCCGTAGCCTCTGACTTTCTTAGTAAGATCTGCAACGTCAGGTGACCTCGTCAAAACTCCAGTTGGGTCATCATATTTTGACTGGTCCGAATGAAAGTGAAAGTTCTATCGGAATTTATTTGAAGGTCCGGTTTTAGTAAACGTCTAGGATTAAATTCTACCGCTGATCAAGACTGGATCTTCAGTCCGACCCGTCAGAACTTCTGGGGGTTTTGAACTGAGGCGGATTAGAGATATCAGAATGTATCTGTCGTGACAAACGACTGGAAAACTGAAGCGAGTCTTTTCCATCTCTGGACGGGCTGCTGGTTCCTCTGGACCCAATGAGAAGGAAAAACTTACCTCCCAGCTGGAACCGTCCTCCAGTCGGCACCGAGTGCCCGCTGGAACCGGAGCAGGACCGGGACTGGTAGTTTCCGTTGAAGTAGACGGCCACCCGTCCGTCGGATGAAGTCCAGAGGACGCAGAAAGGATTCATGGAGGAGGTGAAGTCGCTGGAGGAGAGGATGGACTCCATCGGACACGACACTTGGTCCACGATCATTTTCATTCCAGATTTATCCGAGCCCAGACTCAAGACCACGTTGGTGCTGCTGTCGTAGTAACTGAAGATCCACTCTTTCTGTTCAGGAACCAAAACAAGCGGTTATCACAAAGATGACATTCATCCAGGTTTCTGCTTCTTCAAAGAGACGGATCGGTTCTTCATCAGGGGCGCCTGAACCTCCCCGTCATCATCATCTCCTGCTCCTCATGCTACGGACTCCACCACCAGCTCCTCAAGGAGAGGCATGTCGGCTCTACTGGTACCGCACCAGCTGGACCCTTTCAGGTTAAAATGTAAAGCTGGACCAGAGCGACTCTCGTACCGGTCCTGGAGTCTCATAGCGAGGGTCTACTGCTTCTACGGGTTCTGCCACCTGAGCGGCGGCTCGAGCGCTCTGAGGGCTCTCTAGTTTGTTTTCTGATTTGGCTCCGCCCTCCGCCCTAACCCTCCACCCTCCACCCGCCGCCCGTGTTCCGGGTCTCACAGTGATCGTTTGGGAGTTCAGCGGAGGTCGTTTGACTTCTGATCCTCCGAGACCCAACAGAACCCTTCAAATTAGAAAATGCTTTGATCTAAGTTCTAGCAGCTGGATCTAGTCCTGCTCTGGCCCCCCGTCCCACCCGGCCCCCCCGGCCCACCCGGCCCAGGAGACAGGAGAAGCACCAGACCTGTTTGTGGCTGGAGCGCTCCACCTCGAAGCAGAGCGTCAGCTGACTCAGCGCCGGGATGGACAAAGAGTCGGACACTTTGGTGACTTGGCCGTTGCCGCTGGTTACCGTGACCTTCTGGTTCCTCAGGGCGACGGCGACTAGGAAGGAGTGAAGGAAGGAGAGGAGAGAAAAGGGAGTGATGAAGGAAAGGAAGAGAGAGGATGAGGACAGGAGACAGATGGAGAATGATGAAAAAAATGTTAATTTAAGTCAGGTTTATTCAAAAGAGCCCGTCCAGAACCTTCTCTTTCATTCCACAGAGAGCAAACATGAGGAAGAACATGGAGACAGTGGAGAGAGAAGAATCTGCCTTTAACAGGAAGAACCCTGCAGAAGGTCCCAGCTCGAAGTGGGCGGGGCTACGCTTTGACTTCGCCTTCATCATGATGGGATCAAATGTTTCCTGGAATCTTTGCTTCAGAAAAGACGCTGCCAAGAAATGGGATTGAAGGAGGTTTAACATTCCGTATGTCTTTATGTTTATCTGGTGGTCGTCGTGGTTACTGGACTCCTTCCTGCCTCCAAAGGTCAGAGATATTACGGAATCATCATCACCGCCGCCGCAGATCTCTTGTATTTCAGATTTTATACCTTATTCTTATTTCTTAGCGCGAGCAAGAACTGGATTGACTCTGAATAGGTGGGCTCTATATTTCCGCCACCAGGGGGGGCTTCATCTCCGAATGTTTCAGGACCATCAGTTCTGAGCCGTCGCTCTGATTTAGGAGATCTATCTGTTATATTTCATATTTTCATCAAACATTTAATGTGAGGAGTCCAAACGGGCCAGTGTTTGTAAAACGCAGGGGACTGGGGGCTATTTGGGAAAAACCCTGGTGGACGACGGCGTGGAACTAGTTTAAACTCCTCCCCCTCGCTGCCTTTATCTCCAGAATATACCTGCATTCAATGTTGACAAAGACCAGGATTACTTTAGCCTGATAGCAGAGCCTGCGTTAGCTTAGCTTCATCCGAGGAACCTACCGTGTCGGAAGCTAACCATGAACCCCCTCTTCTGGACGCTGAAGTCGGAGGTGAAGGACATCTCCATCACGTTCCCCGTGGAGTTCAGCGTCAACCCGCTGGCCGTCGGACCGCAGAATATCACATCCCTGGTTCCCGTGTTCACCACCACCCGGTCGTAGATGCAGCCCGGCGCCTCCTCCAGCTCAAAGTCCAGGAAGGAGAGTTGGATGATGAAGCCGGCGGGGGCCTGCATGCTCCATCGACAGGACAGAGAGTTGGGGTATTTCTGGGGGTAGCAGGGCGAGGTGAACTCCCCCTGAGACTCCGGCAGCAGCAGGTTACAGTGGGTGGAGCTGCAGCCCAGCACTGAAGGTCAAAAGGTCACGAACTTTAGGAGAGGGACAGTCTTCAGTGGAGATGTTAAGGCAGGACATGAAGAGAGAAGCAGGAGAAGACAAGACAGGATCCATTCAGAGGGGCAGGAGACGAGACACAGGGCCGGTCCGGTGGAGAACCAGAGTGGAGGACAAGAGGACGGGTTTACTCGGGTCACAAGAACCTTTAGGAGTCAAGGCAGGAGGAGTTCAGGAGTCATTTCTCAGCCCTCCTGGGACGAGGTAAGAAAAGACGGGACATTTGCAGTCATGCAGATAGACAAAGGTTCAGAGGTCAAGGGAGGAATCGGTCCACCTGATTGGTTAAGAGTCCAAAGGCACCAGAACTGAGACGGTTCTCCAGATACCAGCTGAGGTAAGAGGAGACATGCACATGCAGAAGAACCTCTGCTGTTGGATCAGCTTCAAGTCACTTCAGGATTCACTGAGCCTACACGAATCCGCCAAAACATTAAAACCACCTTTCTAGGCATTTCCATCAGGAGCAGAATGAACTTTATTCTGCAGTTTGTGCTACAGGAATCTGACGTGGGATCAGGAAACAGAACCAGCTGGAAAATGTGTCACCAGGTAATATACACCCCCCACTGACAGGTAACCATGGTAACCAGGTAATATATACCCCCCACTGACAGGTAACCATGGTAACCAGGTAATATATACCCCCCGCCCACAGGAAACCATGGTAACCAGGTGATATACCCTATCCCCTGACAGGTAACCATGGTAACCAGGTAATATATACCCCCCACTGACAGGTAACCATGGTAACCAGGTAATATATACCCCCTACCGACAGGTAACCATGGTAACCAGGTGATATACCCCATCCCCTGACAGGTAACCATGGTAACCAGGTAATATTTACCCCCCACTGACAGGTAACCATGGTAACCAGGTGATATACCCCCACCGACAGGTAACCATGGTAACCAGGTAATATATACCCCCCACTGACAGGAAACCATGGTAACCACATCCCCTGACAGGTAACCATGGTAACCAGGTAATATATACCCCCCACTGACAGGTAACCATGGTAACCAGGTGATATACCCCCCACCGACAGGTAACCATGGTAACCAGGTAATATATACCCCCCACTGACAGGTAACCATGGTAACCAGGTGACATATACCCCCTACCGACAGGTAACCATTGTAACCAGGTAATATATACCCCCCACTTACAGGTAACCATGGTAACCAGGTGATATACCCCATCCCCTGACAGGTAACCATGGTAACCAGGTAATATATACCCCCACCGACAGGTAACCATGGTAACCAGGTAATATATACCCCCCACCGACATGTAACCATGGTAACCAGGTGACATATACCCCCCACCGACAGGTAACCATGGTAACCATGTAATATATACCCCCCACCGACAGGTAACCATGGTAAC
>JBBDHG010000374.1:0-111601 GCA_037951165.1 Lophius americanus
TGTTATATTTGTGTTATATATGTATTATATATGTCTCATATATGTGTTATATATGTGTTATGTATGTGTTATGTATGTGTCATATATGGTCATATATGTGTTATATATGTTATATATGTTTTGTGTTATACTTGTGTTATATATGTGTTATATATGTTATATATGTGTTATATCTGTGTTATATCTGTGTAATATATGTTATATCTGTGTTATATCTGTGTAATATATGTTATATATGTGTTATATATGTGTTATATATGTGTTATGTATTTCTCATATATGTTTAATATATGTGTTATATATGTGTTATATATGTGTTATGTATGTGTTATGTATGTCTCATATATGTGTTATATATGTGTTATATATGTCTCATATATGTGTTATATATGTGTTATATGTGTTATATATGTGTTATGTATGTCTCATGTCTCATATGCATCTCTTATGTGTTATATATGTGTTATATTTGTGTTATATATGTGTTATGTATGTTATATATGTCTCATATGTGTTTATATATGTTATGTATGTTATGTATGTGTTATGTGTATGTGTTATGTATGTCTCATATATGTGTCATATATGTGTCATATGTGTTATATATGTGTTATATATGTATTATATATGTCTTATATATGTGTTATATATGTTATATGTTATATATGTCTCATGCATGTGTAATATATGTGTTATGTATGTGTTATGTATGTGTCATATATGTGTAATAAATGTGTTTTATATGTGTTATATCTGTGTTATATCTGTGTTATATTTGATATATATGTGTTATATGTGTTATTATATGTGTTATGTATGTCTCATGTCTCATATGCGTCTCATATGTGTTATACATGTGTTATATACTTG
The DNA here is from genome assembly GCA_037951165.1 of Lophius americanus. NCBI lineage: Eukaryota > Metazoa > Chordata > Actinopteri > Lophiiformes > Lophiidae > Lophius > Lophius americanus. The sequence continues at coordinate 871 of JBBDHG010000374.1, forward strand.
TTATATGTGTTATATATGTTTTATATGTGTTATGTATGTCTCATATATGTGTTATATATGTGTTATATATGTCTCATATATGTGTTATATATGTCTCATATATGTGTTATATCTGTGTTATATCTGTGTATTATGTGTTATATGTGTGTTATATATGAGTTATGTAAGTCTCATAAATGTGTTATATATGTATTATATATCTGTTATATATGTCTCATTTATGTGTTATATATGTGTTATATTTGTGTTATATATGTGTTATGTATGTTATATATTTCTCATATGTGTTATATATGTGTTATGTATGTGTTATGTATGTCTCATATATGTGTCATATATGTGTCATATGTGTTATATATGTGTTATATATGTCTCATATATATGTTATATATGTTTTGTGTTATATATGTTACATATGATATATATATCTCATATATGTGTTATATATGTGTTATATACGTGTCATATATGTGTTATATATGTTATATCTGTTTTGTGTTATACATGTGTTATATATGTGTTATATATGTGTTATATATGTTATATATGTGTTATATATGTGTTATACCTGTGTAATATATGTTATATATGTGTTATGTGTGTCTCCTATATGTGTTATATATGTGTCATATATGTGTTATATATGTCTCATATATGTTATATACGTATTACATATGTGTTATATATGTGTTATATACATCTCATATATGTGTTATATATGTGTTATGTATGTTATGTATGTGTTATGTATGTTATGTATGTCTCATATTTGTGTTATCTATGTGTTATATATGTGTCATATATGTGTTATATATGTCTCATATATGTGTATTATATGTGTTATGTATGTGTTATGTATGTCTCATATATGTGTCATATATCTGTCATATGTGTTATGTATGTATTATGTATGTCTCATATATGTGTCATATGTGTTATATCTGTATTATATATGTTATATATGTGTTATATATGTGTTATATGTGTTATATATGTGTTATGTATGTCTCATGTCTCATATGCGTCTCATATGTGTTATATATGTGTTATATACTTGTTATATGTGTTGAATATGTTTTATATGTATTATGAATGTCTCATATATGTGTTATATATGTGTTATATATGTCTCATATATGTGTTATATATGTGTTATTTATGTCTCATGTCTCATATGCGTCTCACATGTTTTATATATGTGTTATATAAGTGTTATGTGTGTTATATATGTTTTATATGTGTTATGTATGTCTCATATATGTGTTATATATGTGTTATATATGTCTCATATATGTGCTATATATGTGTTATATATGTGTTATGTATGTCTCATATATGTGTAATATATGTGTTATATATGTCTCATATATGTGCTATATATGTGTTATATATGTGTTATGTATGTCTCATATATGTGTAATATATGTGTTATATATGTGTTGTATTTGTGTTATATATGTGTTATGCATGTTATATATGTCTCATATGTGTTATATATGTGTTATGTATGTTATGTATGTGTTATGTATGTGTTATGTATGTCTCATATATTTGTCATATATGTGTCATATGTGTTATAAATATGTTATATATGTCTCATATATGTGTTATATTTGTGTTATATATGTATTATATATGTCTCATATATGTGTTATATATGTGTTATGTATGTGTTATGTATGTGTCATATATGTGTCATATATGTGTTATATATGTTATATATGTTTTGTGTTATACTTGTGTTATATATGTGTTATATATGTTATATATGTGTTATATCTGTGTTATATCTGTGTAATATATGTTATATCTGTGTTATATCTGTGTAATATATGTTATATATGTGTTATATATGTGTTATATATGTGTTATGTATTTCTCATATATGTTTAATATATGTGTTATATATGTGTTATATATGTGTTATGTATGTGTTATGTATGTCTCATATATGTGTCATATCTGTCATATGTGTTATGTATGTATTTTGTATGTCTCATATATGTGTCATATGTGTTATATCTGTGTTATATATGTTATATATGTGTTATATATGTGTTATATGTGTTACATATGTGTTATGTATGTGTCATGTCTTATATGCGTCTCATATGTGTTATACATGTGTTATATACTTGTTATATGTGTTATATATGTTTTATATGTGTTATGCATGTCTCATATATGTGTTAAATATGTGTTACATATGTCTCATATATGTGTTATATATGTGTTATATATCTGTTATATATGTGTTATATATGTCTCATATATGTGTTATGTCTGTGTAATATCTGTGTAATATTTGTATATATGTCTTATATATGTGTTATGTATGTCTCATAAATGTGTTATATATGTGTTATATATGTGTTATATATGTCTCATATATGTGTTATATATGTGTTATATTTGTGTTATATATGTGTTATGTACCTTATATATGTCTCATATATGTTATATATGTGTTATGTATGTGTTATGTATGTCTCATATATGTGTCATATATGTGTCATATGTGTTATATATGTTATATATGTTTTGTGTTATATATGTGTTACATATGATATATATATCTCATATATGTGTTATATATGTGTTATATACGTGTCATATATGTGTTATATGTTTTGTGTTATATATGTGTTACATATGATATATATATCTCATATATGTGTTATATATGTGTTATGTACGTGTCATATATGTGTTATATATGTTATATCTGTTTTGTGTTATACATGTGTTATATATGTGTTATATATGTGTTATATATGTTTTATATGTCTCATATGTGTTATATATGTTATATATGTGTTAAATATGTGTTATATCTGTGTAATATATGTTATGTATGTTTTGTTATATACATGTGTTATATATGTGTTATATATGTGTTATATATGTTATATATGTGTTATATATGTTATATATGTGTTATATATGTGTTATATCTGTGTAATATATGTTATATATGTGTTATGTATGTTATATATGTCTCATATGTGTTATATATGTGTTATGTATGTTATGTTCGTGTTATGTATGTGTTATGTATGTCTCATATATGTGTCATATATGTGTCATATGTGTTATATATGTGTTATTAATGTCTCATATATGTGTTATATTTGTGTTATATAAGTGTTATATATGTTATATATGTGTTATATATGAGTTACACCTGTGTAATATATGTTATATATGTGTTATGTATGTCTCCTATGTGTGTTATAAATGTGTCATATATATGTTATATATGTCTCTTATGTGTTATATACGTATTACATATGTGTTATATATGTGTTATATACGTGTTATATATGTTATATATGTTATATATGTGTCATATATGTGTTATATATGTCTCATATATGTGTATTATATGTGTTATGTATGTGTTATGTATTTCTCATATATGTGTCATATATCTGTCATATGTGTTATGTATGTATTATGTATGTCTCATATATGTGTCATATGTGTTATATCTGTATTATATATGTTATATATGTGTTATATATGTGTTATATGTGTTATATATGTGTTATGTATGTCTCATGTCTCATATGCGTCTCATATGTGTTATATATGTGTTATATACTTGTTATATGTGTTGAATATGTTTTATATGTATTATGAATGTCTCATATATGTGTTATATATGTGTTATATATGTCTCATATATGTGTTATATATGTGTTATTTATGTCTCATGTCTCATATGCGTCTCACATGTTTTATATATGTGTTATATAAGTGTTATGTGTGTTATATATGTTTTATATGTGTTATGTATGTCTCATATATGTGTTATATATGTGTTATATATGTCTCATATATGTGCTATATATGTGTTATATATGTGTTATGTATGTCTCATATATGTGTAATATATGTGTTATATATGTCTCATATATGTGCTATATATGTGTTATATATGTGTTATGTATGTCTCATATATGTGTAATATATGTGTTATATATGTGTTGTATTTGTGTTATATATGTGTTATGCATGTTATATATGTCTCATATGTGTTATATATGTGTTATGTATGTTATGTATGTGTTATGTATGTGTTATGTATGTCTCATATATTTGTCATATATGTGTCATATGTGTTATAAATATGTTATATATGTCTCATATATGTGTTATATTTGTGTTATATATGTATTATATATGTCTCATATATGTGTTATATATGTGTTATGTATGTGTTATGTATGTGTCATATATGTGTCATATATGTGTTATATATGTTATATATGTTTTGTGTTATACTTGTGTTATATATGTGTTATATATGTTATATATGTGTTATATCTGTGTTATATCTGTGTAATATATGTTATATCTGTGTTATATCTGTGTAATATATGTTATATATGTGTTATATATGTGTTATATATGTGTTATGTATTTCTCATATATGTTTAATATATGTGTTATATATGTGTTATATATGTGTTATGTATGTGTTATGTATGTCTCATATATGTGTCATATCTGTCATATGTGTTATGTATGTATTTTGTATGTCTCATATATGTGTCATATGTGTTATATCTGTGTTATATATGTTATATATGTGTTATATATGTGTTATATGTGTTACATATGTGTTATGTATGTGTCATGTCTTATATGCGTCTCATATGTGTTATACATGTGTTATATACTTGTTATATGTGTTATATATGTTTTATATGTGTTATGCATGTCTCATATATGTGTTAAATATGTGTTACATATGTCTCATATATGTGTTATATATGTGTTATATATCTGTTATATATGTGTTATATATGTCTCATATATGTGTTATGTCTGTGTAATATCTGTGTAATATTTGTATATATGTCTTATATATGTGTTATGTATGTCTCATAAATGTGTTATATATGTGTTATATATGTGTTATATATGTCTCATATATGTGTTATATATGTGTTATATTTGTGTTATATATGTGTTATGTACCTTATATATGTCTCATATATGTTATATATGTGTTATGTATGTGTTATGTATGTCTCATATATGTGTCATATATGTGTCATATGTGTTATATATGTTATATATGTTTTGTGTTATATATGTGTTACATATGATATATATATCTCATATATGTGTTATATATGTGTTATATACGTGTCATATATGTGTTATATGTTTTGTGTTATATATGTGTTACATATGATATATATATCTCATATATGTGTTATATATGTGTTATGTACGTGTCATATATGTGTTATATATGTTATATCTGTTTTGTGTTATACATGTGTTATATATGTGTTATATATGTGTTATATATGTTTTATATGTCTCATATGTGTTATATATGTTATATATGTGTTAAATATGTGTTATATCTGTGTAATATATGTTATGTATGTTTTGTTATATACATGTGTTATATATGTGTTATATATGTGTTATATATGTTATATATGTGTTATATATGTTATATATGTGTTATATATGTGTTATATCTGTGTAATATATGTTATATATGTGTTATGTATGTTATATATGTCTCATATGTGTTATATATGTGTTATGTATGTTATGTTCGTGTTATGTATGTGTTATGTATGTCTCATATATGTGTCATATATGTGTCATATGTGTTATATATGTGTTATTAATGTCTCATATATGTGTTATATTTGTGTTATATAAGTGTTATATATGTTATATATGTGTTATATATGAGTTACACCTGTGTAATATATGTTATATATGTGTTATGTATGTCTCCTATGTGTGTTATAAATGTGTCATATATATGTTATATATGTCTCTTATGTGTTATATACGTATTACATATGTGTTATATATGTGTTATATACGTGTTATATATGTTATATATGTTATATATGTGTCATATATGTGTTATATATGTCTCATATATGTGTATTATATGTGTTATGTATGTGTTATGTATTTCTCATATATGTGTCATATATCTGTCATATGTGTTATGTATGTATTATGTATGTCTCATATATGTGTCATATGTGTTATATCTGTATTATATATGTTATATATGTGTTATATATGTGTTATATGTGTTATATATGTGTTATGTATGTCTCATGTCTCATATGCGTCTCATATGTGTTATATATGTGTTATATACTTGTTATATGTGTTGAATATGTTTTATATGTGTTATGAATGTCTCATATATGTGTTATTTATGTGTTATATATGTCTCATATATGTGTTATATATGTGTTATGTATGTCTCATGTCTCATATGCGTCTCATATGTGTTATACATGTGTAATATACTTGTTATATGTGTTATATATGTGTTATATGTGTTATATATGTGTTATGTATGTCTCATGTCTCATATGCGTCTCTTATGTGTTATATATGTGTTATATTTGTGTTATATATGTGTTATGTATGTTATATATGTCTCATATGTGTTATATATATGTTATGTATGTTATGTATGTGTTATGTATGTGTTATGTATGTGTCATATATGTGTCATATATGTGTCATATGTGTTATATATGTGTTATATATGTTATATGTTATATATGTCTCATGCATGTGTAATATATGTGTTATGTATGTGTTATGTATGTGTCATATATGTGTAATAAATGTGTTTTATATGTGTTATATATATGTTATGTATGTCTCAAATATGTGTCATATGTGTTATATCTGTGTTATATTTGTTATATATGTGTTATATGTGTTATATATGTGTTATGTATGTCTCATGTCTCATATGCGTCTCATATGTGTTATACATGTGTTATATACTTGTTATATGTGTTATATATGTGTTATGTATGTTATATATGTCTCATATGTGTTATATATGTGTTATGTATGTTATGTTCGTGTTATGTATGTGTTATGTATGTCTCATTTATGTGTCATATATGTGTCATATGTGTTATATATGTGTTATTAATGTCTCATATATGTGTTATATTTGTGTTATATATGTGTTATATATGTTATATATGTGTTATATATGTGTTACACCTGTGTAATATATGTTATATATGTGTTATGTATGTCTCCTATGTGTGTTATATATGTGTCATATATGTGTTATATATGTCTCATATGTGTTATATACGTATTACATATGTGTTATATATGTGTTATATACGTGTTATATATGTGTTATATATGTGTCATATATGTGTTATATATGTCTCATATATGTGTATTATATGTGTTATGTATGTGTTATGTATGTCTCATATATGTGTCATATATCTGTCATATGTGTTATGTATGTATTATGTATGTCTCATATATGTGTCATATGTGTTATATCTGTATTATATATGTTATATATGTGTTATATATGTGTTATATGTGTTATATATGTGTTATGTATGTCTCATGTCTCATATGCGTCTCATATGTGTTATATATGTGTTATATACTTGTTATATGTGTTGAATATGTTTTATATGTGTTTTGAATGTCTCATATATGTGTTATTTATGTGTTATATATGTCTCATATATTGGTTATATATGTGTTATTTATGTCTCATGTCTCATATGCGTCTCACATGTGTTATATATGTGTTATATACGTGTTATAAGTGTTATATATGTTTTATATGTGTTATGTATGTCTCATATATGTGTTATATATGTGTTATATATGTTTCATATATGTGTTATATATGTGTTATATATGTGTTATATATGTCTCATATATGTGTTATATCTGTGTAATATGTGTTATATATGTGTTATATATGTGTTATGTATGTCTCATGAATGTGTTATATATGTGTTATATATGTGTTATATATGTGTTATATTTGTGTTATATATGTGTTATGTATGTTATATATGTCTCATATGTGTTATATATGTGTTATGTATGTGTTATGTATGTCTCATTTATGTGTCATATATGTGTCATATGTGTTATATATGTTATATGTTATATATGTCTCATATATGTGTTATATATGTTATATATGTTTTGTGTTATATATGTGTTACATATGATATATATATCTCATATATGTGTTATATATGTGTTATATACGTGTCATATATGTGTTATATATGTTTTATCTGTTTTGTGTTATACATGTGTTATATATGTGTTATATATGTGTTATATATGTGTAATATATGTGTTATATCTGTGTAATATATGTTATGTATGTGTTGAGTATACCTCCTATATACGTCATATATGTGTTATATATGTTATATATGTTTTGTTATATACATGTGTTATATATGTGTTATATATTTGTTATATACGTGTTATGTATGTGTTATGTATGTGTTATGTATGTCTCTTATGTGTCATATATCTGTCATATGTGTTATGTTTGTATTATGTATGTCTCATATATGTGTCATGTGTTATATCTGTGTTATATATGTAATATATGTGTTATATATGTGTTATATGTGTTATATATGTGTTATGTATGTCTCATGTCTCATATGCGTCTCATATGTGATATACATGTGTTATATCCTTGTTATAAGTGTTATATATGTTTTATATGTGTTATGTATGTCTCATATATGTGTTATATATGTCTCATATATGTGTTATATATGTCTCATATATGTGTTATATATGTTATATATGTTTTGTGTTATATATGTGTTACATATGATATATATATCTCATAAATGTGTTATATATGTGTTATATACGTGTCATATATGTGTTATATATGTTATATCTGTTTTGTGTTATACATGTGTTATATATGTGTTATATATGTGTTATATATGTGTAATATATGTGTTATATCTGTGTAATATATGTTATGTATGTGTTGAGTATATGTCCTATATACGTCATATATGAGTTATATATGTTATATATGTTTTGTTATATACATGTGTTATATATGTGTTATATATGTGTTATATATGTTATATATGTGTTATATATGTTATATATGTGTTATATATGTGTTATATCTGTGTAATATATGTTATATATGCGTTATATATGTGTTATGTATGTCTCATATATGTGTAATATATATGTTATATATGTGTTATATATGTGTTATATTTGTGTTATATATGTGTTATGTATGTTATATATGTCTCATATGAGTTATGTATGTGTTATGTATGTCTCATATGTGTGTCATATATGTGTCATATGTGTTATATATGTGTTATTAATGTCTCATATATGTGTTATATATGTCTCATATGTGTTATATACGTATTACTTATGTGTTATATATGTGTTATATACGTCTCATATATGTGTTATATATGTGTTATGTATGTTATGTATGTTTCTATGTATGTTATGTATGTCTCATATATGTGTTATATATGTGTTATATATGTGTTATATATGTGTTATATACGTCTCATATATGTGTTATATATGTGTTATGTATGTCTCATATTTGTCATATATCTGTCATATGTGTTATGTTTTTATTATGTATGTCTCATATATGTGTCATATGTGTTATATCTGTGTTATATATGTAATATATGTGTTATATATGTTTTATAAGATTTATATATGTGTTATGTATGTCTCATGTCTCATATGCGTCTCATATGTGATATACATGTGTTATATCCTTGTCATAAGTGTTATATATGTTATATATGTCTTATATGTGTTATATATGTGTTATGTATGTGTTATGTATGTCTCATTTATGTGTCATATATGTGTCATATGTGTTATATATGTGTTATATATGTGTTATATATGTCTCATAAATGTGTTATATATGTGTTATATATGTGTTATATATGTGTTATATATGTCTCATATATGTGTTATATATGTTATATATGTTTTGTGTTATATATGTGTTACATATGATATATATAGATAGATAGATAGATAGATAGCCTTTATTAGTCCCACAATGGGGAAATTGCAATGTTACAGCAGCAGAGCATGTTACAGAGTAAGAATAACACAGAGTAAGAATAACATCGTGTTATGTGCAATTAAAATAAATTAAAATAAATTAAATTAAAATTAAACGTTATGTGCAATTAAAATAAATTATAAGGTAGATGTGTGTGTAAGTGTGTGTGTAGTTGTGTAGGTGTGTGTGTTGCTAACAGTGCTGGTTGTGGAGTCTGACTGCTGCAGGAAGGAACGATCGGCGATATCGCTCCTTCACACACTTGGGGTGAAGGAGTCTGTCGCTGAAGGAGCTCTCCAGTGCAGAGATGGTTTCCTGCATGGGGTGGGAGACGTTGTCCCGGAGAGATGACAGCTTGGCCATCATTCTCCTGTCTCCCACCTCCTGCACCGAGTCAAGAGGACATCCCAGGACCGAACTGGACTTCCTGATCAGTTTGTCCAGTTTCCTCCTGTCAGCAGCTGAGATGCTGCTGCCCCAGCAGACCACTCCATAAAAGATGTATCTCATATATGTGTTATATATGTGTTATATACGTGTCATATATGTGTTATATATGTTATATCTGTTTTGTGTTATACATGTGTTATATATGTGTTATATACGTGTCATATATGTGTTATATATGTTATATCTGTTTTGTGTTATACATGTGTTATATATGTGTTATATATGTGTTATATATGTGTAATATATGTGTTATATCTGTGTAATATATGTTATGTATGTGTTGAGTATATCTCCTATATACGTCATATATGTGTTATGTATGTTATATATGGTTTGTTATATACATGTGTTATATATGTGTTATATATGTGTTATATATGTGTTATATATGTTATATATGTGTTATATATGTTATATATGTGTTATATATGTGTTATATCTGTGTAATATATGTTATATATGCGTTATATATGTGTTATGTATGTCTCATATATGTGTAATATATGTGTTATATATGTGTTATATATGTGTTATATTTATGTCATATATGTGTTATGTATGTTATATATGTCTCATATGTGTTATGTATGTGTTATGTATGTCTCATATGTGTGTCATATATGTGTCATATGTGTTATATATGTGTTATTAATGTCTCATATATGTGTTATATATGTCTCATATGTGTTATATACGTATTACATATGTGTTATATATGTGTTATATCTGTGTAATATATGTCATATATGTGTTATATATGTCTCATATGTGTTATATACGTATTACATATGGGTTATATATGTGTTATATACGTCTCATATATGTGTTATATATGTGTTATGTATGTTATGTATGTTTCTATGTATGTTATGTATGTCTCATATATGTGTTATATATGTGTTATATATGTGTTATATATGTGTTATATATGTGTTATATACGTGTCATATATGTGTTATATATGTTATATCTGTTTTGTGTTATACATGTGTTATATATGTGTTATATATGTGTTATATATGTGTAATATATGTGTTATATCTGTGTAATATATGTTATGTATGTGTTGAGTATATCTCCTATATACGTCATATATGTGTTATGTATGTTATATATGGTTTGTTATATACATGTGTTATATATGTGTTATATATGTGTTATATATGTGTTATATATGTTATATATGTGTTATATATGTTATATATGTGTTATATATGTGTTATATCTGTGTAATATATGTTATATATGCGTTATATATGTGTTATGTATGTCTCATATATGTGTAATATATGTGTTATATATGTGTTATATATGTGTTATATTTATGTCATATATGTGTTATGTATGTTATATATGTCTCATATGTGTTATGTATGTGTTATGTATGTCTCATATGTGTGTCATATATGTGTCATATGTGTTATATATGTGTTATTAATGTCTCATATATGTGTTATATATGTCTCATATGTGTTATATACGTATTACATATGTGTTATATATGTGTTATATCTGTGTAATATATGTCATATATGTGTTATATATGTCTCATATGTGTTATATACGTATTACATATGGGTTATATATGTGTTATATACGTCTCATATATGTGTTATATATGTGTTATGTATGTTATGTATGTTTCTATGTATGTTATGTATGTCTCATATATGTGTTATATATGTGTTATATATGTGTTATATATGTGTTATATATGTGTTATATATGTGTTATTTATGTTATGTATGTGTTATGTATGTTATGTATGTCTCATATTTGTGTTATATATGTGTTATATACGTGTTATATGTGTTATATATGTTTTATATGTGTTATGTATGTCTCATATATGTGTTATATATGTGTTATATATGTCTCGTATATGTGCTATATATGTGTTATATATGTGTTATGTATGTCTCATATATGTGTAATATATGTGTTATATATGTTATATTTGTGTTTTATATATGTTATGTATGTTATATATGTCTCATATGTTATATATATGTGTTATGTATGTTATGTATGTGTTATGTATGTGTTATGTATGTCTCATATATGTGTCATATATGAGTCATATGTGTTATATATGTGTTATATATGTCTCATATATGTGTTAAATTTGTGTTATATATGTGTTATATATGTCTCATATATGTGTTATATTTGTGTTATATATGTGTTATATATGTCTCATATATGTATTATATATGTTATATGTTATATATGTCTCATAGATGTGTTATATATGTGTTATGTATGTGTTATGAATGTGTCATATATGTGTAATATATGTGTTATATATGTGTTATATATGTGTTATATTTGTGTTATATATGTGTTATGTATGCTATATATGTCTCATATGTGTTATGTATGTGTTATGTATGTCTCATATGTGTGTCATATATGTGTCATATGTGTTATATATGTGTTATTAATGTCTCATATATGTGTTATATATGTCTCATATGTGTTATATATGTATTACATATGTGTTATATATGTGTTATATCTGTGTAATATATGTCATATATGTGTTATATATGTCTCATATGTGTTATATACGTATTACATATGGGTTATAGATGTGTTATATACGTCTCATATATGTGTTATATATGTGTTATGTATGTTATGTATGTTTCTATGTATGTTATGTATGTCTCATATATGTGTTATATATGTGTTATATATGTGTTATATACGTCTCATATATGTGTTATATATGTGTTATGTATGTTATGTATGTGTTATGTATGTTATGTATATCTCATATTTGTGTTATTTAAGTGTTATATACGTGTTATATGTGTTATATATGTTTTATATGTGTTATGTATGTCTCATATATGTGTTATATATGTGTTATATATGTCTCGTATATGTGCTATATATGTGTTATATATGTGTTATGTATGTCTCATATATGTGTAATATATGTGTTATATATGTTATATTTGTGTTTTATATGTGTTATGTGTGTTATATTTGTCTCATATGTTATATATGTGTGTTATGTATGTTATGTATGTGTTATGTATGTGTTATGTATGTCTCATATATGTGTCATATATGTGTCATATGTGTTATATATATGTGTTATATATGTCTAATATATGTGTTAAATTTGTGTTATATATGTGTTATATATGTCTCATATATGTGTTATATTTGTGTTATATATGTGTTATATATGTCTCATATATGTGTTATATATGTTATAGGTTATATATGTCTCATAGATGTGTTATATATGTGTTATTTATGTGTTATGTATGTGTCATATATGTGTCATATATGTGTTTTATATGTTATATATGTGTTATATCTGTGTTATATCTGTGTAATATATGTTATACATGTGTTATATATGTGTTATGTATGTCTCATATATGTGTCATATATCTGTCATATGTGTTATGTATGTATTATGTATGTCTCATATATGTGTCATATGTGTTATATCTGTGTTATATATGTTATATATTTGTTATATATGTGTTATATGTGTTATATATGTCTCATATGTGTTATATATGTGTTATGTATGTGTTATGTATGTCTCATTTATGTGTCATATATGTGTCATATGTGTTATATATGTTATATGTTATATATGTCTCATATATGTGTTATATATGTGTTATATACCTGTTATATGTGTTATATATGTTTTATATGTGTTATGTATGTCTCATTATGTGTTTTATATGTGTTATATATGTCTCATATATGTGCTATATATGTGTTATATCTGTGTTATATCTGTGTAATATATGTTATATATGTATTATATATGTGTTATGTATGTCTCATATATGTGTAATATATTTGTTATATATGTGTTGTGTATGTGTTATGTATGTCTCATATATGTATCATATATCTGTCATATGTGTTATGTATGTATTATGTATGTCTCATTTATGTGTCATATGTGTTATATCTGTGTTATATATGTGTTATATATGTGTTATATATGTGTTATATATGTCTCATTTATGTGTTATATATGTGTTATATTTGTGTTATATATGTGTTATGTATGTTATTTATGTCTCATATGTGTTATATATGTGTTACATATGATATATATCTCATATATGTGTTATATATGTTATATCTGTTTTGTGTTATACTTGTGTTATATATGTGTAATATATGTGTTATATTTGTGTAATATATGTTATGTATGTGTTGAGTATGTCTCCTATATGTGTCATATATGTGTTATATATGTTATATATGTTTTGTTATATACATGTGTTATATATGTGTTATATATGTGTTATATATGTTATATATGTGTTTTATATGTTATATATGTGTTATATATGTTATATATGTGTTATATATGTGTTATATCTGTGTAATATATGTTATATATCCGTTATATATGTGTTATGTATGTCTCATATATTTGTAATATATGTGTTATATATGTGTTATATATGTCTCATATATGTGTTATATATGTTATATTTGTGTTATATATGTGTTATGTATGTTATATATGTCTCATATGTGTTATGTATGTGTTATGTATGTCTCATACATGTGTCATATATGAGTCATATGTGTTATATATGTGTTATTAATGTCTCATATATGTGTTATATTTGTGTTATATATGTGTTATATATGTTATATATGTGTTATATATGTGTTATATCTGTGTAATATATGTAATATATGTGTTATATATTCCATTGTTACGCTGATGACACGCAAATCTACATAAAAACTGACACATGTTCCTCCTCTGCCTCTCCATCCTCATCTTCATCATCTCCCCTGTCAACTCTCCGCACTACACACTCCGACCCAGTCTTCCTCCATAACCAGTATTACCTTCTCTGGTCACGACATTCCCCTCTCTTTATCAGTCACCAACCTCGGCGTGAGATTCGACCCTCAACTCACTTTGGAATCCCACATCAAACACATCTGCAAGATCTCCTTTCACCATCTCCGAAATATTTCCAAACTCCGTTCGTCACTAACCTTGAGTGATGCTGAAAAGCTGGTTCACACATTTGTTTCCTCCCGACTGGATTACTGTAACTCACTTCTAATCGGGATCCCTGATAAAAGTCTTCAAAGACTGCAGTATGTTCAAAACAGTGCTGCAAGGATCCTGATGAGAGTTCGTAAACACGAACACATCACCCCTGTTCTTCATTCCCTTCATTGGCTTCCCATCTCCACCAGGATTGATTATAAGATCTCTCTCCTCACTCACCAGTGCATCCATGGTAACGCACCCCCCTACCTGAAAGAACTACTCACCCCACTGACCTCGACACGATCCCTCCGTTCTACCCAGTCATACCGCCTCCTCCTTCCCCGGACTAAGCTCAGCACCATGGGAGATCGGGCCTTCTGTTCTGCTGCCCCTCGTCTGTGGAATGCCCTCCCTGACCATCTGAGGGCTCCACAGATGACTGACACATTTAAAAAAGGACTTAAAACTTTCCTTTTTGGTAGAACCTATAACTGTAATTAACATTAATGCTTTTGGTCACGTTTTTGTATAGTTATTATTTTATTTTATTTTTTTATTGATGCTTTTATCTGCTTTTGCCTTGTAGCACTTTGAGATTTGATCCAAATGTAAAGTGCATTATAAATTAAATGTATTATTATTATTATTATATATGTCTCATATATGTGTGCTATATGTTATATATGTGTTTTATATGTCTCATATGTGTTAAATATGTGTTATACCTGTGTAATATATGTTATATATGTGTTATATACGTCTCATATATGTGTTATATATGTGTTATGTATGTTATGTATGTGTTATGTATGTTATGTATGTCTCATATTTGTGTTATATATGTGTTATATATGTGTTATATATGTGTCATATATGTGTTATATATGTCTCATATATGTGTTATATATGTGTTATGTATGTCTCACATATTTGTTATATTTGTGTTACATATGTGTTATATATGTGTTATATACGTCTCTATATATGTGTTATATATGTGTTATGTATGTTATGTATGTGTTATGTATGTGTTATATATGTGTTATTTACGTCTCATATATGTGTTATATATGTGTTATGTATGTTATGTATGTGTTATGTATGTTATGTATGTCTCATATTTGTGTTATATATGTGTTATATATGTGTTATATATGTGTCATATATGTGTTATATATGTCTCATATATGTGTTATATATGTGTTATATATGTCGTATATATGTGTTATACATCTGTTATTTATGTCTCATGTCTCATATGCGTCTCACATGTGTTATATAAGTGTTATATACGTGTCATATGTGTTATATATGTTTTATATGTGTTATGTATGTCTCATATATGTGTTATATATGTGTTATGTATGTCTCATATATGTGCTATATATGTGTTATATATGTGTTATGTATGTCTCATATATGTGTAATATATGTGTTATATATGTGTTATATTTGTGTTATATATGTGTTATGTATGTTATATATGTCTCATATGTGTTATATATGTGTTATGTATGTTATGTATGTGTTATGTATGTGTTATGTATGTCTCATATATGTGTTATATATGTGTTATATATGTCTCATATATGTGTTATATCTGTGTTATATATATTTTATATGTGTTATATGTGTTATATGTGTTATATATGTGTTATATCTGTGTAATATGTGTCATATGTGTGTTATATATGTGTTATGTATGTCTCATAAATGTGTTATATATGTGTTATATATGTCTCATATATGTGTTATACATCTGTTATTTATGTCTCATGTCTCATATGCGTCTCACATGTGTTATATATGTGTTATATACGTGTTATATGTGTTATATATGTTTTATATGTGTTATGTATGTCTCATATATGTGTTATATATGTGTTATATATGTCTCATATATGTGTTATATTTGTGTTATATATGTATTATATATGTCTCTTATATGTGTTATATATGTTATATGTTATATATGTCTCATGCATGTGTAATATATGTGTTATGTATGTGTTATGTATGTGTCATATATGTGTAATATATGTGTTTTATATGTGTTATATCTGTGTTATATCTGTGTAATATATGTTATATATGTGTTATATATGTGTTATGTATGTCTCAAATATGTGTCATATGTGTTATATCTGTGTTATATATGTTATATATGTGTTATATGTGTTATATATGTGTTATGTATGTCTCATGTCTCATATGTGTCTCATATGTGTTATACATGTGTTATATACTTGTTATATGTGTTATATATGTTTTATATGTGTTATGTATGTCTCATATATGTGTTATATATGTGTTATATATGTCTCATATATGTGTTATATATGTGTTATATATGTGTTATACATGTGTTATATATGTCTCATATGTGTTATATATGTGTTATATTTGTGTTATATATGTGTTATGTATGTTATATATGTCTCATATGTGTTATATATGTGTTATGTATGTGTTATGTATGTTTCATATATGTGTTATATATGTGTTATGTATGTCTCATGTCTCATATGCGTCTCTTATGTGTTATATATGTGTTATATACTTGTTAAATGTGTTGTATATGTTTTATATGTGTTATGTATGTCTCATATATGTGTTATATATGTGTTATATATGTCTCATATATGTGTTATACATCTGTTATTTATGTCTCATGTCTCATATGCGTCTCACATGTGTTATATATGTGGTATATACGTGTTATATGTGTTATATATGTTTTATATGTGTTATGTATGTCTCATATATGTGTTATATATGTGTTATATATGTCTCATATATGTGCTATATATGTGTTATATATGTGTTATGTATGTCTCATATATGTGTTAAATATGTGTTATACCTGTGTAATATATGTTATATATGTGTTATATACGTCTCATATATGTGTTATATATGTGTTATGTATGTTATGTATGTGTTATGTATGTTATGTATGTCTCATATTTGTGTTATATATGTGTTATATATGTGTTATATATGTGTCATATATGTGTTATATATGTCTCATATATGTGTTATATATGTGTTATGTATGTCTCACATATTTGTTATATTTGTGTTACATATGTGTTATATATGTGTTATATATGTGTTATGTACATTTATCTACATTTAAAAAAGGACTTAAAACTTTCGTTTTTAGCAGAACCTATAACTGTAATTAACATTAATGCTTTTGGTCACGTTTTTGTATAGTTATTATTTTATTTTATTTTTTTATTGATGCTTTTATCTGCTTTTGCCTTGTAGCACTTTGAGATTTGATCCAAATGTAAAGTGCATTATAAATTAAATGTATTATTATTATTATTATATATGTCTCATATATGTGTGCTATATGTTATAAATGTGTTTTATATGTCTCATATGTGTTAAATATGTGTTATACCTGTGTAATATATGTTATATATGTGTTATATACGTCTCATATATGTGTTATATATGTGTTATGTATGTTATGTATGTGTTATGTATGTTATGTATGTCTCATATTTGTGTTATATATGTGTTATATATGTGTTATATATGTGTTATGTATGTGTTATATATGTTATATATGTGTTTTATATGTTATATGTGTGTTATATATGTTATATATGTGTTATATATGTGTTATTTCTGTGTAATATATGTTATATATGCGTTATATATGTGTTATGTATGTCTCATATATTTGTAATATATGTGTTATGTATGTGTTATGTATGTCTCATATATGTGTCATATGTGTTATATCTGTATTATATATGTTATATATGTGTTATATATTTGTTATATGTGTTATATATGTGTTATGTATGTCTCATGTCTCATATGCGTTTCATATGTGTTATATATGTGTTATATACTTGTTATATGTGTTGTATATGTTTTATATGTGTTATGTATGTCTCATATATGTGTTATATATGTGTTATATATGTCTCATATATGTGTTATATATGTGTTATTTATGTCTCATGTCTCAGATGCGTCTCACATGTGTTATATATGTGTTATATACGTGTTATATGTGTTATATATGTTTTTATGTGTTATGTATGTCTCATATATGTGCTATATATGTGTTATATATGTTATATATGTCTCATATGAGTTATATATGTGTTATGTATGTTATGTATGTGTTATGTATGTCTCATATATGTGTCATATATGTGTCATATGTGTTATATATGTGTTATATATGTCTCATATAGGTGTTATATTTGTGTTATATATGTGTTATATATGTCTCATATATGTGTTATATATGTTATATGTTATATATGTCTCATACATGTGTTATATATGTGTTATGTTTGATATGTATGTGTTACGTATGTCTCATATATGTGTTATATATGTGTTATATATGTCTCATGTCTCATATGCGTCTCATGTGTGTTATATATGTGTTATATACGTGTTATTTGTGTCATATATGTGTTATATCTGTTATATGTTTTGTAGTATATATGTGTTATATATGTGTTATATATGTGTCATATATGTTATATATGTTTTGTGTTATATATGTCTTATATATGTGTTATATATGTCTCATATATGTGTGATATATGTTATATATGTGTTATATATGTGTTATGTTTGTCTCACATATTTGTTATATTTGTGTTACATATGTGTTATGTATGTGTTATATACGTCTCATTTACGTGTAATATATGTGTTATGTATGTTATGTATGTGTTATGTATGTTATGTATGTCTCATATTTGTGTTATATATGTGTTATATATGTGTTATATATCTGTTATATATGTGTTATATATGTGTTATATATATGTTATATATAATAATAATACATTTAATTTATAATGCACTGTCTCATATATGTCTCATATATGTGTTATATACGTGTTATATATGTGTTATATATGTTATATATGTGTTATATATGTGTTTTATGTGTGTAATATAATTTATATATGTGTTATGTATGTCTCCTATATGTGTTATATATGTCATATATGTGTTATATATGTCTCATATATGTGTTATATACGTTTTATATATTTGTTATATATGTGTCAAATATGTGTTAGATATGTCTCATATATGTGTAATATATGTGTTATGTATGTGTTATGTATGTCTCATATATGTGTCATATATCTGTCATATGTGTTATGTATGTATTATGTATGTCTCATATATGTGTCATATGTGTTATATCTGTATTATATATGTTATATATGTGTTATATATGTGTTATATGTGTTATATATGTGTTATGTATGTCTCATGTCTCATATGCGTCTCTTATGTGTTATATATGTGTTATATACTTGTTATATGTGTTGTATATGTTTTATATGTGTTATATATGTCTCATATATGTGTTATATATGTGTTATATATGTCTCATGTCTCATATGCGTCTCACATGTGTTATATATGTGTTATATACGTGTTATATGTGTTATATATGTTTTATATGTCTTATGTATCAGTCTTTTATGTGTTATATATGTGTTATATATGTGCTATATATGTGTTATATATGTGTTATGTATGTCTCATATATGTGTAATATATGTGTTATATATGTGTTATATTTGTGTTATATATGTGTTATGTATGTTATATATGTCTCATATGTGTTATATATGTGTTATGTATGTGTTATGTATGTCTCATTTATGTGTCATATATGTGTCATATGTGTTATATATGTTATATGTTATATATGTCTCATATATGTGTTATATATGTGTTATTTATGTCTCATGTCTCATATGCATCTCACATGTGTTATATATGTGTTATATACGTGTTATATGTGTTATATATGTTTTATATGTGTTATGTATGTCTCATTATGTATTATATATGTGTTATATATGTCTCATATATGTGTTATATTTGTGTTATATATGTGTTATGTATGTGTCATATATGTGTCATATATGTGTTATATATGTTATATATGTTTTGTGTTATACATGTGTTATATATGTGTTATATATGTGTTATATATGTTATATATGTGTTATATATGTTATATATGTGTTATATCTGTGTTATATCTGTGTATTATATGTTATATATGTGTTATGTGTGTCTCATATATGTGTAATATATGTGTTATATATGTGTTATGTATGTGTTATGTATGTGTTATGTATGTCTCATATATGTGTCATATATCTGTCATATGTGTTATGTATGTATTTCTTATGTCTCATATATGTGTCATATGTGTTATATCTGTGTTATATATGTTATATATGTGTTATATATGTGTTATATGTGTTATATATGTGTTATGTATGTGTCATGTCTCATATGCGTCTCATATGTGTTACACATGTGTTATATACTTGTTATATGTGTTATATATGTTTTATATGTGTTATTTATGTCTCATATATGTGTTATATACGTGTTATATATTTGTTATATATGTGTCAAATATGTGTTAGATATGTCTCATATATGTGTAATATATGTGTTATGTATGTGTTATGTATGTCTCATATATGTGTCATATATCAGTCATATGTGTTATGTATGTATTATGTATGTCTCATATATGTGTCATATGTGTTATATCTGTATTATATGTGTTATATATGTGTTATATACATGTTATATGTATTGTATATGTTTTATATGTGTTATATATGTCTCATATATGTGTTATATATGTGTTATATATGTCTCATGTCTCATATGCGTCTCACATGTCTTATATATGTGTTATATACGTGTCATATGTGTTATATATGTTTTATATGTCTCATGTATCAGTCGTATATGTGTTATATATGTTTTATATATGTCTCATATATGTGCTATATATGTGTTATATATGTGTTATGTATGTCTCATAGATGTGTAATATATGTGTTATATATGTGTTATATTTGTGTTATATATGTGTTATGTATGTTATATATGTCTCATATGTGTTATATATGTGTTATGTATGTGTTATGTATTTCTCATTTATGTGTCATATATGTGTCATATGTGTTATATATGTTATATGTTATATATGTCTCATATATGTGTTATATATGTGTTATATATGTGTTTTATGTGTGTAATATATGTTATATATGTGTTATGTATGTCTCCTATATGTGTTATATATGTCATATATGTGTTATATATGTCTCATATATGTGTTATATACGTGTTATATATTTGTTATATATGTGTCAAATATGTGTCATATGTGTTATATCTGTATTATATATGTTATATATGTGTTATATATGTGTTATATGTGTTATATATGTGTTATGTATGTCTCATGTCTCATATGCGTCTCTTATGTGTTATATATGTGTTATATACCTGTTATATGTGTTGTATATGTTTTATATGTGTTATATATGTGTTATATATGTGTTATATATGTCTCATGTCTCATATGCGTCTCACATGTGTTATTTATGTGTTATATACGTGTTATATGTGTTATATATGTTTTATATGTCTTATGTATCAGTCATATATGTGTTATATATGTGTTATATATGTCTCATATATGTGCTATATATGTGTTATATATGTGTTATGTATGTCTCATATATGTGTAATATATGTGTTATATTTGTGTTATATATGTGTTATGTATGTTATATATGTCTCATATGTGTTATATATGTGCTATGTATGTGTTATGTATGTCTCATTTATGTGTCATATATGTGTCATATGTGTTATATATGTTATATGTTATATATGTCTCATATATGTGTTATATATGTGTTATTTATGTCTCATGTCTCAAATGCATCTCACATGTGTTATATATGTGTTATATACGTGTTATATGTGTTATATATGTTTTATATGTGTTATGTATGTCTCATTATGTATTATATATGTGTTATATGTCTCATATATGTGCTATATATGTGTTATATATGTGTTATGTATGTCTCATATATGTGTAATATATGTGTTATATATGTCTCATATATGTGCTATATATGTGTTATATATGTGTTATGTATGTCTCATATATGTGTAATATATGTGTTATATATGTGTTATATATGTGTTATGTATGTTATATATGTCTCATATGTGTTATATATTTGTTATGTATGTTATGTATGTGTTATGTATGTGTTATGTATGTCTCATATATGTGTCATATATGTGTCATATGTGTTATAAATGTGTTATATATGTCTCATATATGTGTTATATTTGTGTTATATATGTATTATATATGTCTCATATATGTGTTATATATGTTATGTTATATGTGTCTCATACATGTGTAATATATGTGTTATGTATGTGTCATATATGTGTCATATATGTGTTATATATGTTAAATATGTTTTGTGTTATACATGTGTTATATATGTGTTATATATGTTATATATGTGTTATATATGTTATATATGTGTTATATCTGTGTTATATCTGTGTATTATATGTTATATACGTGTTATATATGTGTTATGTGTGTCTCATATATGTGTAATATATGTGTTATATATGTGTTATGTATTTGTTATGTATGTGTTATGTTTGTCTCATATATGTGTCATATATCTGTCATATGTGTTATATATGTATTTTTTATGTCTCATATATGTGTCATATGTGTTATATCTGTGTTATATGTGTTATACATGTGTTATATACTTGTTATATGTGTTATATATGTTTTATATGTGTTATTTATGTCTCATATATGTGTTATATATGTGTTATATATGTCTCATATATGTGTTATATGAGTGTTATATATCTGTTATATATGTGTTATATATGTCTCATATATGTGTTATGTCTGTGTTATATCTGTGTAATATGTGTTATATATGTGTTATATATGTTTTATGTATGTCTCATAAATGTGTTATATATGTGTTATATATGTGTTATATATGTCTCAAATATGTCTTATATATGTGTTATTTATGTCTCATGTCTCATATGCGTCTCATATGTGTTATATATGTGTTATATACGTGTTATATGTGTTATATATGTTTTATATGTGTTATGTATGTCTCATATATGTGTTATATATGTGTTATATATGTCTCATATATGTGCTATATATGTGTTATATATGTGTTATGTATGTCTCATATATGTGTAATATATGTGTTATAAATGTGTTATGTATGTTATGTATGTGTTATGTATGTGTTATGTATGTCTCATATATGTGTCATATATGTGTAATATATGTGTTATGTATGTGTTATTTATGTCTCATATGTGTCATATATCTGTCATATGTGTTATGTATGTATTATGTATGTCTCATATATGTGTCATATGTGTTATATCTGTATTATATATGTTATATATGTGCTATATATGTGTTATATATGTTATATATGTCTCATATGTGTTATATATGTGTTATGTATGTTATGTTTGTGTAATGTGTGTGTTATGTATGTCTCATATATGTGTCATATATGTGTCATATGTGTTATATATGTGTTATATATGTCTCATATATGTGTTATATATGTTATATGTTAGATATGTCTCATACATGTGTTATATATGTGTTATGTATGATATGTATGTGTTATGTATGTGTTATGCATGTCTCATATATGTGTCATATATGTGTAATATATGTGTTATGTATGTGTTATGTATGTCTCATATATGTGTCATATATCTGTCATATGTGTTATGTATGTATTATGTATGTCTCATATATGTGTCATATGTGTTATATCTGTATTATATATGTTATATATGTGTTATATATGTGTTATATACTTGATATATTGGTGTTGTACATGTTTTATATGTGTTATGTATGTCTCATATATGTGTTATATATGTGTTATATATGTCTCATATATGTGTTATATATATGTTATTTATGTCTCATGTCTCATATTCGTCTCACATGTGTTATATATGTGTTATATACGTGTTATATGTGTTATATATGTTTTATATGTGTTATGTATGTCTCATATATGTGTTATATATGTGTTATATATGTCTCATATATGTGCTATATATGTGTTATATATGTGTTATGTATGTTATGTATGTGTTATGTATGTGTTATGTATGTCTCATATATGTGTCATATATGTGTAATATATGTGTTATGTATGTGTTATTTATGTCTCATATGTGTCATATATCTGTCATATGTGTTATTTATGTATTATGTATGTCTCATATATGTGTCATATGTGTTATATCTGTATTATATATGTTATATATGTGCTATATATGTGTTATATATGTTATATATGTCTCATATGTGTTATATATGTGTTATGTATGTTATGTTTGTGTAATGTGTGTGTTATGTATGTCTCATATATGTGTCATATATGTGTCATATGTGTTATATATGTGTTATATATGTCTCATATATGTGTTATATATGTTATATGTTAGATATGTCTCATACATGTGTTATATATGTGTTATGTATGATATGTATGTGTTATGTATGTGTTATGCATGTCTCATATATGTGTCATATATGTGTAATATATGTGTTATGTATGTGTTATGTATTTCTCATATATGTGTCATATGTGTTATATCTGTATTATATATGTTATATATGTGTTATATATGTGTTATATACTTGATATATTGGTGTTGTATATGTTTTATATGTGTTATGTATGTCTCATATATGTGTTATATATGTGTTATATATGTCTCATATATGTGTTATATATATGTTATTTATGTCTCATGTCTCATATGCGTCTCACATGTGTTATATATGTGTTATATACGTGTTATATGTGTTATATATGTTTTATATGTGTTATGTATGTCTCATATATGTGTTATATATGTGTTATATATGTCTCATATATGTGCTATATATGTGTTATATATGTGTTATGTATGTCTCATATATGTGTAATATATGTGTTATAAATGTGTGATATTTGTGTTTTATATGTGTTATGTATGTTATGTATGTGTTATGTATGTGTTATGTATGTCTCATATATGTGTCATATATGTGTAATATATGTGTTATGTATGTGTTATGTATGTCTCATATATGTGTCATATATCTGTCATATGTGTTATGTATGTATTATGTATGTCTCATATATGTGTCATATGTGTTATATCT
The DNA here is from genome assembly GCA_037951165.1 of Lophius americanus. Taxonomy (NCBI): domain Eukaryota; kingdom Metazoa; phylum Chordata; class Actinopteri; order Lophiiformes; family Lophiidae; genus Lophius; species Lophius americanus. The sequence goes on from JBBDHG010000374.1 coordinate 27,334, forward strand.
GTATTATATATGTTATATATGTGCTATATATGTGTTATATATGTTATATATGTCTCATATGTGTTATATATGTGTTATGTATGTTATGTTTGTGTTATGTGTGTGTTATGTATGTCTCATATATGTGTCATATATGTGTCATATGTATTATATATGTGTTATATATGTCTCATATATGTGTTATATTTGTGTTATATATGTGTTATATATGTCTCATACATGTGTTATATATGTGTTATGTATGATATGTATATGTTACGTATGTCTCATATATGTGTTATATATGTGTTATATATGTCTCATGTCTCATATGCGTCTCATGTGTGTTATATATGTGATATATACGTGTTATTTGTGTCATATATGTGTTATATCTGTTATATGTTTTGTGTTATATATGTGTTATATATGTGTTATATATGTCTCACATATGTGTTATATCCGTGTTATATATGTGTCATATATGTTATATATGTTTTGTGTTATATATGTGTTATATATGTGTTATATATGTCTCATATATGTGTGATATATGTTATATATGTGTTATATATGTGTTATGTTTGTCTCACATATTTGTTATATTTGTGTTACATATGTGTTATGTATGTGTTATATACGTCTCATATACGTGTAATATATGTGTTATGTATGTTATGTATGTGTTATGTATGTTATGTATGTCTCGTATTTGTGTTATATATGTGTTATATATGTGTTATATATCTGTTATATATGTGTTATATATGTGTTATATATAATAATAATAATAATAAATTTAATTTATAATGCACTGTCTCATATATGTGTAATATATATGTTATATATGTGTTATGTATGTGTTATGTATGTGTTATGTATGTCTCATATATGTGTCATATATCTGTCATATGTGTTATGTATGTATTTTTTATGTCTCATATATGTGTCATATGTGTTATATCTGTGTTATATATGTTATATATGTGTTATATATGTGTTATATGTGTTATATATGTGTTATGTATGTGTCATGTCTCATATGCGTCTCATATGTGTTATACATGTGTTATATACTTGTTATTTGTGTTATATATTTTTTATAGGTGTTATTTATGTCTCATATATGTGTTATATATGTGTTATATATGTCTCATATATGTGTTATATGAGTGTTATATATCTGTTATATATGTGTTATATATGTCTCATATATGTGTTATGTCTGTGTTATATCTGTGTAATATGTGTTATATATGTGTTATATATGTGTTATGTATGTCTCATAAATGTGTTATATATGTGTTATATATGTGTTATATATGTCTCAAATATGTGTTATATATGTGTTATTTATGTCTCATGTCTCATATGCGTCTCATATGTGTTATATATGTGTTATATACGTGTTATATGTGTTATATATGTTTTATATGTGTTATGTATGTCTCATATATGTGTTATATATGTGTTATATATGTCTCATATATGTGCTATATATGTGTTATATATGTGTTATGTATGTCTCATATATGTGTAATACTTGTGTTATAAATATGTTATATTTGTGTTTTATTTGTGTTATGTATGTTATATATGTCTCATATGTTATATATATATATGTGTTATGTATGTTATGTATGTGTTATGTATGTGTTATATATCTCTCATATATGTGTCATATATCTGTCATATGTGTTAGGTATGTATTATGTATGTCTCATATATGTGTCATATGTGTTTTATCTGTATTATATATGTTATATATGTGTTATATATGTGTTATATGTGTTATATATGTGTTATGTATGTCTCATGTCTCATATGCGTCTCTTATGTGTTATATATGTGTTATATACTTGATATATGTGTTGTATATGTTTTATATGTGTTATGTATGTCTCATATATGTGTTATATATGTGTTATATATGTCTCATATATGTGTTATATATATGTTATTTATGTCTCATGTCTCATATGCGTCTCTTATGTGTTATATATGTGTTATATACGTGTTATATGTGTTATATATGTTTTATATGTGTTATGTATGTCTCATATATGTTTTATATATGTGTTATATATGTCTCATATATGTGCTATATATGTGTTATATATGTGTTATGTATGTCTCATATATGTGTAATATATGTGTTATAAATGTGTTATATTTGTGTTTTATATGTGTTATGTATGTTATGTATGTGTTATGTATGTGTTATGTATGTCTCATATATGTGTCATATATGTGTAATATATGTGTTATGTATGTGTTATGTATGTCTCATATATGTGTCATATATCTGTCATATGTGTTATGTATGTATTATGTATGTCTCATATATGTGTCATATGTGTTATATCTGTATTATATATGTTATATATGTGCTATATATGTGTTATATATGTTATATATGTCTCATATGTGTTATATATGTGTTATGTATGTTATGTTTGTGTTATGTGTGTGTTATGTATGTCTCATATATGTGTCATATATGTGTCATATGTGTTATATATGTGTTATATATGTCTCATATATGTGTTATATTTGTGTTATATATGTGTTATATATGTCTCATATATGTGTTATATATGTTATATGTTATATATGTCTCATACATGTGTTATATATGTGTTATGTATGATATGTATGTGTTACGTATGTCTCATATATGTGTTATATATGTGTTATATATGTCTCATGTCTCATATGCGTCTCATGTGTGTTATATATGTGTTATATACGTGTTATTTGTGTCATATATGTGTTATATCTGTTATATGTTTTGTGTTATATATGTGTTATATATGTGTTATATATGTCTCACATATGTGTTATATACGTGTTATATATGTGTCATATATGTTATATATGTTTTGTGTTATATATGTGTTATATATGTGTTATATATGTCTCATATATGTGTGATATATGTTATATATGTGTTATATATGTGTTATGTTTGTCTCACATATTTGTTATATTTGTGTTACATATGTGTTATGTATGTGTTATATACGTCTCATATACGTGTAATATATGTGTTATGTATGTTATGTATGTGTTATATATGTGTTATGTTTGTCTCATAAATGTGTTATATATGTGTTATATATGTGTTATATGAGTGTTATATATCTGTTATATATGTGTTATATATGTCTCATATATGTGTTATGTCTGTGTTATATCTGTGTAATATGTGTTATATATGTGTTATATATGTGTTATGTTTGTCTCATAAATGTGTTATATATGTGTTATATATGTGTTATATATGTCTCAAATATGTGTTATATATGTGTTATTTATGTCTCATGTGTCATATGCGTCTCATATGTGTTATATACGTGTTATATGTGTTATATATGTTTTATATGTGTTATGTATGTCTCATATATGTGTTATATATGTGTTATATATGTCTCATATATGTGCTATATATGTGTTATATATGTGTTATGTATGTCTCATATATGTGTAATATATGTGTTATAAATATGTTATATTTGTGTTTTATTTGTGTTATGTATGTTATATATGTCTCATATGTTATATATATATGTGTTATGTATGTTATGTATGTGTTATGTATGTGTTATGTATGTGTTATGTATCTCTCATATATGTGTCATATATCTGTCATATGTGTTATGTATGTATTATGTATGTCTCATATATGTGTCATATGTGTTTTATCTGTATTATATATGTTATATATATGTTATATATGTCTTATATGTTTTATATATGTGTTATGTATGTCTCATGTCTCATATGCGTCTCTTATGTGTTATATATGTGTTATATACTTGATATATGTGTTGTATATGTTTTATATGTGTTATGTATGTCTCATATATGTGTTATATATGTGTTATATATGTCTCATATATGTGCTACATATGTGTTATATATGTGTTATGTATGTCTCATATATGTGTAATATATGTGTTATAAATATGTTATATTTGTGTTTTATTTGTGTTATGTATGTTATATATGTCTCATATGTTATATATATATGTGTTATGTATGTTATGTATGTGTTATGTATGTGTTATGTATCTCTCATATATATGTCATATATCTGTCATATGTGTTATGTATGTATTATGTATGTCTCATATATGTGTCATATGTGTTTTATCTGTATTATATATGTTATATATGTGTTATATATGTGTTATATGTGTTATATATGTGTTATGTATGTCTCATGTCTCATATGCGTCTCTTATGTGTTATATATGTGTTATATACTTGATATATGTGTTGTATATGTTTTATATGTGTTATGTATGTCTCATATATGTGTTATATATGTGTTATGTATGTTATGTTTGTGTTATGTGTGTGTTATGTATGTCTCATATATGTGTCATATATGTGTCATATGTGTTATATATGTGTTATATATGTCTCATATATGTGTTATATTTGTGTTATATATGTGTTATATATGTCTCATATATGTGTTATATATGTTATATGTTATATATGTCTCATACATGTGTTATATATGTGTTATGTATGATATGTATGTGTTACGTATGTCTCATATATGTGTTATATATGTGTTATATATGTCTCATGTCTCATATGCGTCTCATGTGTGTTATATATGTGTTATATACGTGTTATTTGTGTCATATATGTGTTATATCTGTTATATGTTTTGTGTTATATATGTGTTATATATGTGTTATATATGTCTCACATATGTGTTATATACGTGTTATATATGTGTCATATATGTTATATATGTTTTGTGTTATATATGTGTTATATATGTGTTATATATGTCTCATATATGTGTGATATATGTTATATATGTGTTATATATGTGTTATGTTTGTCTCACATATTTGTTATATTTGTGTTACATATGTGTTATGTATGTGTTATATACGTCTCATATACGTGTAATATATTTGTTATGTATGTTATGTATGTGTTATATATGTGTTATGTTTGTCTCATAAATGTGTTATATATGTGTTATATATGTGTTATATGAGTGTTATATATCTGTTATATATGTGTTATATATGTCTCATATATGTGTTATGTCTGTGTTATATCTGTGTAATATGTGTTATATATGTGTTATATATGTGTTATGTTTGTCTCATAAATGTGTTATATATGTGTTATATATGTGTTATATATGTCTCAAATATGTGTTATATATGTGTTATTTATGTCTCATGTGTCATATGCGTCTCATATGTGTTATATACGTGTTATATGTGTTATATATGTTTTATATGTGTTATGTATGTCTCATATATGTGTTATATATGTGTTATATATGTCTCATATATGTGCTATATATGTGTTATATATGTGTTATGTATGTCTCATATATGTGTAATATATGTGTTATAAATATGTTATATTTGTGTTTTATTTGTGTTATGTATGTTATATATGTCTCATATGTTATATATATATGTGTTATGTATGTTATGTATGTGTTATGTATGTGTTATGTATGTGTTATGTATCTCTCATATATGTGTCATATATCTGTCATATGTGTTATGTATGTATTATGTATGTCTCATATATGTGTCATATGTGTTTTATCTGTATTATATATGTTATATATATGTTATATATGTCTTATATGTTTTATATATGTGTTATGTATGTCTCATGTCTCATATGCGTCTCTTATGTGTTATATATGTGTTATATACTTGATATATGTGTTGTATATGTTTTATATGTGTTATGTATGTCTCATATATGTGTTATATATGTGTTATATATGTCTCATATATGTGCTACATATGTGTTATATATGTGTTATGTATGTCTCATATATGTGTAATATATGTGTTATAAATATGTTATATTTGTGTTTTATTTGTGTTATGTATGTTATATATGTCTCATATGTTATATATATATGTGTTATGTATGTTATGTATGTGTTATGTATGTGTTATGTATCTCTCATATATATGTCATATATCTGTCATATGTGTTATGTATGTATTATGTATGTCTCATATATGTGTCATATGTGTTTTATCTGTATTATATATGTTATATATGTGTTATATATGTGTTATATGTGTTATATATGTGTTATGTATGTCTCATGTCTCATATGCGTCTCTTATGTGTTATATATGTGTTATATACTTGATATATGTGTTGTATATGTTTTATATGTGTTATCTATGTCTCATATATGTGTTATATATGTGTTATATATGTCTAATATATGTGTTATATATATGTTATTTATGTCTCATGTCTCATATGCGTCTCAAATGTGTTATATATGTGTTATATACGTATTATATGTGTTATATATGTTTTATATGTGTTATGTATGTCTCATATATGTGTTATATATGTGTTATATATGTCTCATATATGTGCTATATATGTGTTATATATGTGTTATGTATGTCTCATATATGTGTCATATGTGTTTTATCTGTATTATATATGTTATATATGTGTTATATATGTGTTATATGTGTTATATATGTGTTATGTATGTCTCATGTCTCATATGCGTCTCTTATGTGTTATATATGTGTTTTATACGTGTTATATGTGTTATATATGTTTTATATGTGTTATGTATGTCTCATATATGTGTTATATATGTGTTATATATGTCTCATATATGTGCTATATATGTGTTATATACGTTATGTATGTCTCATATATGTGTAATATATGTGTTATAAATGTGTTATATTTGTGTTTTATATGTGTTATGTATGTTATGTATGTGTTATGTATGTGTTATGTATATCTCATATATGTGTCATATATGTGTAATATATGTGTTATGTATGTGTTATGTATGTCTCATATATGTGTCATATATCTGTCATATGTGTTATGTATGTATTATGTATGTCTCATATATGTGTCATATGTGTTATATCTGTATTATATATGTTATATATGTGCTATATATGTGTTATATATGTTATATATGTCTCATATGTGTTATATATATGTTATGTATGTTATGTTTGTGTTATATGTGTGTTATGTATGTCTCATATATGTGTCATATATGTGTCATATGTGTTATATATGTGTTATATATGTCTCATATATGTGTTATATTTGTGTTATATATGTGTTATATATGTCTCATATATGTGTTATATATGTTATATGTTATATATGTCTCATACATGTGTTATATATGTGTTATGTATGATATGTATGTGTTACGTATGTCTCATATATGTGTTATATATGTGTTATATATGTCTCATGTCTCATATGCGTCTCATGTGTGTTATATATGTGTTATATACGTGTTATTTGTGTCATATATGTGTTATATCTGTTATATGTTTTGTGTTATATATGTGTTATATATGTGTTATATATGTCTCACATATGTGTTATATACGTGTTATATATGTGTCATATATGTTATATATGTTTTGTGTTATATATGTGTTATATATGTGTTATATATGTCTCATATATGTGTGATATATGTTATATATGTGTTATATATGTGTTATGTTTGTCTCACATATTTGTTATATTTGTGTTACATATGTGTTATGTATGTGTTATATACGTCTCATATACGTGTAATATATGTGTTATGTATGTTATGTATGTGTTATGTATGTTATGTATGTCTCATATTTGTGTTATATATGTGTTATATATGTGTTATATATCTGTTATATATGTGTTATATATGTGTTTTATGTGTGTAATATATGTTATATATGTGTTATGTATGTCTCCTATATGTGTTATATGTCATATATGTGTTATATATGTGTTATATATGTCTCATATATGTGCTATATATGTGTTATATATGTGTTATGTATGTCTCATATATCTGAAATATATATGATATATATGTGTTATATATGTGTTATATATGTGTTATGTGTGTCTCATATATGTGTAATATATGTGTTATATATGTGTTATGTATGTGTTATGTATGTGTTATGTATGTCTCATATATGTGTCATATATCTGTCATATGTGTTATGTATGTATTTTTTATGTCTCATATATGTGTCATATGTGTTATATCTGTGTTATATATGTTATATATGTGTTATATATGTGTTATATGTGCTATATATGTGTTATGTATGTCTCATTTATGTGTCATATATGTTTCATATGTGTTATATATGTTATATGTTATATATGTCTCATATATGTGTTATATATGTGTTATTTATGTCTCATGTCTCATATGCATCTCACATGTGTTATATATGTGTTATATACGTGTTATATGTGTTATAAATGTTTTATATGTGTTATGTATGTCTAATTATGTATTATATATGTGTTATATATGTCTCATATATGTGCTATATATGTGTTATATATATGTTATGTATGTCTCATATATGTGTAATATATGTGTTATATATGTCTCATATATGTGCTATATATGTGTTATATATGTGTTATGTATGTCTCATATATGTGTAATATATGTGTCATATATGTGTTATATTTGTGTTATATATGTGTTATGTATGTTATATATGTCTCATATGTGTTATATATTTGTTATGTATGTTATGTATGTGTTATGTATGTGTTATGTATGTCTCATATATGTGTCATATATGTGTCATATGTGTTATAAATGTGTTATATATGTCTCATACATGTGTTATATTTGTGTTATATATGTATTATATATGTCTCATATATGTGTTATATATGTTATGTTATATATGTCTCATACATGTGTAATATATGTGTTATGTATGTGTCATATATGTGTCATATTTGTGTTATATATGTGTTATATATGTTATATATGTGTTATATATGTTATATCTGTGTTATATCTGTGTTATATCTGTGTATTATATGTTATATATGTGTTATATATGTGTTATGTGTGTCTCATATATGTGTAATATATGTGTTATATATGTGTTATGTATGTGTTATGTATGTGTTATGTATGTCTCATATATGTGTCATATATCTGTCATATGTGTTATGTATGTATTTTTTATGTCTCATATATGTGTCATATGTGTTATATCTGTGTTATATATGTTATATATGTGTTATATATGTGTTATATGTGCTATATATGTGTTATGTATGTGTCATGTCTCATATACGTCTCATATGTGTTATACATGTGTTATATACTTGTTATATGTGTTATATATGCTTTATATGTGTTATGTATGTCTCATAAATGTGTTATATATCTGTTATATATGTGTTATATATGTGTTTTATGTGTGTAATATATGTTATATATGTGTTATGTATGTCTCCTATATGTGTTATATATGTCATATATGTGTTATATATGTGTTATATATGTCTCATATATGTGCTATATATGTGTTATATATGTGTTATGTATGTCTCATATATCTGAAATATATATGATATATATGTGTTATATTTGTGTTATATATGTGTTATGTATGTGTTATGTATGTCTCATTTATGTGTCATATATGTGTTATGTATGTTATATATGTCTCATATGTGTTATATATGTGTTATGTATGTGTTATGTATGTCTCATTTATGTGTCATATATGTTTCATATGTGTTATATATGTTATATGTTATATATGTCTCATATATGTGTTATATATGTGTTATTTATGTCTCATGTCTCATATGCATCTCACATGTGTTATATATGTGTTATATACGTGTTATATGTGTTATAAATGTTTTATATGTGTTATGTATGTCTAATTATGTATTATATATGTGTTATATATGTCTCATATATGTGCTATATATGTGTTATATATATGTTATGTATGTCTCATATATGTGTAATATATGTGTTATATATGTCTCATATATGTGCTATATATGTGTTATATATGTGTTATGTATGTCTCATATATGTGTAATATATGTGTTATATATGTGTTATATTTGTGTTATATATGTGTTATGTATGTTATATATGTCTCATATGTGTTATATATTTGTTATGTATGTTATGTATGTGTTATGTATGTGTTATGTATGTCTCATATATGTGTCATATATGTGTCATATGTGTTATAAATGTGTTATATATGTCTCATACATGTGTTATATTTGTGTTATATATGTATTATATATGTCTCATATATGTGTTATATATGTTTTGTTATATATGTCTCATACATGTGTAATATATGTGTTATGTATGTGTCATATATGTGTCATATATGTGTTATATATGTGTTATATATGTTATATATGTGTTATATATGTTATATCTGTGTTATATCTGTGTTATATCTGTGTATTATATGTTATATATGTGTTATATATGTGTTATGTGTGTCTCATATATGTGTAATATATGTGTTATATATGTGTTATGTATGTGTTATGTATGTGTTATGTATGTCTCATATATGTGTCATATATCTGTCATATGTGTTATGTATGTATTTTTTATGTCTCATATATGTGTCATATGTGTTATATCTGTGTTATATATGTTATATATGTGTTATATATGTGTTATATGTGCTATATATGTGTTATGTATGTGTCATGTCTCATATACGTCTCATATGTGTTATACATGTGTTATATACTTGTTATATGTGTTATATATGCTTTATATGTGTTATGTATGTCTCATAAATGTGTTATATATGTGTTATATATGTGTTATATATGTCTCAAATATGTGTTATATATGTGTTATTTATGTCTCATGTCTCATATGCGTCTCATATGTGTTATATATGTGTTATATACGTGTTATATGTGTTATTTATGTTTTATATGTGTTATGTATGTCTCATATATGTGTTATATATGTGTTATATATGTCTCATATATGTGCTATATATGTGTTATATATGTGTTATGTATGTCTCATATATGTGTAATATATGTGTTATAAATATGTTATATTTGTGTTTTATTTGTGTTATGTATGTTATATATGTCTCATATGTTATATATATATATGTGTTATGTATGTTATGTATGTGTTATGTATGTGTTATGTATCTCTCATATATGTGTCATATATCTGTCATATGTGTTATGTATTTATTATGTATGTCTCCTATATGTGTCATATGTGTTATATCTGTATTATATATGTTATATATGTGTTATATATGTGTTATATGTGTTATATATGTGTTATGTATGTCTCATGTCTCATATGCGTCTCTTATGTGTTATATATGTGTTATATACTTGCTATATGTGTTGTATATGTTTTATATGTGTTATGTATGTCTCATATATGTGTTATATATGTGTTATATATGTCTCATATATTTGTTATATATGTGTTATTTATGTCTCATGTCTCATATGCGTCTCACATGTGTTATATATGTGTTATATACGTGTTATATGTGTCTCATATATGTGCTATATATGTGTTATATATGTGTTATGTATGTCTCATATATGTGTTATATATGTGTTATATATGTCTCATATATGTGCTATATATGTGTTATATATGTGTTATGTATGTGTCATAATTGTGTCATATATGTGTTATATATGTTATATATGTTTTGTGTTATACATGTGTTATATATGTGTTATATATGTGTTATATATGTTATATATGTGTTCTATATGTCATATATGTGTTATATCTGTGTTATATCTGTGTAATATATGTTATATATGTGTTATATCTGTGTTATATCTGTGTAATATATGTGTAATATATGTGCTATATATGTGTTATATATGTGTTATGTATGTGTCATAATTGTGTCATATATGTGTTATATATGTTATATATGTGTTATATATGTGTTATATGTGTTATATGTGTTATACATGTGTTATATACTTGTTATATGTGTTATATATGTGTTATGTATGTCCCATATATGTGTTCTATATGTGTTATATATGTGTCATATGTGTTATATTTTATGTTATATATGTCTCATATATGTGTTATATATGTTATATGTTTTATATGTCTCATACATGTGTTATATATGTGTCATATATGTGTTATATATGTTATATCAGTTTTGTGTTATACATGTGTTATATATGTCTCATATATGTGTTATGTCTGTGTTATATCTGTGTAATATTTGTTATATATGTGTTATATATGTGTTATGTATGTGTCATAATTGTGTCATATATGTGTTATATATGTTATATATGTTTTGTGTTATACATGTGTTATATATGTGTTATATCTGTGTTATATATGTTATATATGTGTTATATATGTCTCAAATATGTGTTATATATGTGTTATTTATGTCTCATGTCTCATATGCGTCTCATATGTGTTATATATGTGTTATATACGTGTTATATGTGTTATTTATGTTTTATATGTGTTATGTATGTCTCATATATGTGTTATATATGTGTTATATATGTCTCATATATGTGCTATATATGTGTTATATATGTGTTATGTATGTCTCATATATGTGTAATATATGTGTTATAAATATGTTATATTTGTGTTTTATTTGTGTTATGTATGTTATATATGTCTCATATGTTATATATATATATGTGTTATGTATGTTATGTATGTGTTATGTATGTGTTATGTATCTCTCATATATGTGTCATATATCTGTCATATGTGTTATGTATTTATTATGTATGTCTCCTATATGTGTCATATGTGTTATATCTGTATTATATATGTTATATATGTGTTATATATGTGTTATATGTGTTATATATGTGTTACGTATGTCTCATGTCTCATATGCGTCTCTTATGTGTTATATATGTGTTATATACTTGCTATATGTGTTGTATATGTTTTATATGTGTTATGTATGTCTCATATATGTGTTATATATGTGTTATATATGTCTCATATATTTGTTATATATGTGTTATGTTTGTCTCACATATTTGTTATATTTGTGTTACATATGTGTTATGTATGTGTTATGTATGTCTCATATATGTGTTATATATGTGTTATATATGTCTCATATATTTGTTATATATGTGTTATGTTTGTCTCACATATTTGTTATATTTGTGTTACATATGTGTTATGTATGTGTTATATACGTCTCATATACGTGTAATATATGTGTTATGTATGTTATGTATGTGTTATGTATGTTATGTATGTCTCATATTTGTGTTATATATGTGTTATATATGTGTTATATATCTGTTATATATGTGTTATATATGTGTTATATATGTGTTTTATGTGTGTAATATATGTTATATATGTGTTATGTATGTCTCCTATATGTGTTATATATGTCATATATGTGTGCTATATATGTGTTATATATGTGTTATGTATGTCTCATATATCTGAAATATATATGATATATATGTGTTATATTTGTGTTATATATGTGTTATGTATGTTATATATGTCTCATATGTGTTATATATGTGTTATGTATGTTATATATGTCTCATATGTGTTATATATGTGTTATGTATGTGTTATGTATGTCTCATTTATGTGTCATATATGTTTCATATGTGTTATATATGTTATATGTTATATATGTCTCATATATGTGTTATATATGTGTTATTTATGTCTCATGTCTCATATGCATCTCATATGTGTTATATATGTGTTATATACGTGTTATATGTGTTATATATGTTTTATATGTGTTATGTATGTCTAATTATGTATTATATATGTGTTATATATGTCTCATATATGTGCTATATATGTGTTATATATATGTTATGTATGTCTCATATATGTGTAATATATGTGTTATATATGTCTCATATATGTGCTATATATGTGTTATATATGTGTTATGTATGTCTCATATATGTGTAATATATGTGTTATATATGTGTTATATTTGTGTTATATATGTGTTATGTATGTTATATATGTCTCATATGTGTTATATATTTGTTATGTATGTTATGTATGTGTTATGTATGTGTTATGTATGTCTCATATATGTGTCATATATGTGTCATATGTGTTATAAATGTGTTATATATGTCTCATACATGTGTTTTATTTGTGTTATATATGTATTATATATGTCTCATATATGTGTTATATATGTTATGTTATATATGTCTCATACATGTGTAATATATGTGTTATGTATGTGTCATATATGTGTCATATATGTGTTATATATGTGTTATATATGTTATATATGTGTTATATATGTTATATCTGTGTTATATCTGTGTTATATCTGTGTATTATATGTTATATATGTGTTATATATGTGTTATGTGTGTCTCATATATGTGTAATATATGTGTTATATATGTGTTATGTATGTGTTATGTATGTGTTATGTATGTCTCATATATGTGTCATATATCTGTCATATGTGTTATGTATGTATTTTTTATGTCTCATATATGTGTCATATGTGTTATATCTGTGTTATATATGTTATATATGTGTTATATATGTGTTATATGTGCTATATATGTGTTATGTATGTGTCATGTCTCATATACGTCTCATATGTGTTATACATGTGTTATATACTTGTTATATGTGTTATATATGCTTTATATGTGTTATGTATGTCTCATAAATGTGTTATATATGTGTTATATATGTGTTATATATGTCTCAAATATGTGTTATATATGTGTTATTTATGTCTCATGTCTCATATGCGTCTCATATGTGTTATATATGTGTTATATACGTGTTATATGTGTTATTTATGTTTTATATGTGTTATGTATGTCTCATATATGTGTTATATATGTGTTATATATGTCTCATATATGTGCTATATATGTGTTATATATGTGTTATGTATGTCTCATATATGTGTAATATATGTGTTATAAATATGTTATATTTGTGTTTTATTTGTGTTATGTATGTTATATATGTCTCATATGTTATATATATATATGTGTTATGTATGTTATGTATGTGTTATGTATGTGTTATGTATCTCTCATATATGTGTCATATATCTGTCATATGTGTTATGTATTTATTATGTATGTCTCCTATATGTGTCATATGTGTTATATCTGTATTATATATGTTATATATGTGTTATATATGTGTTATATGTGTTATATATGTTTTATGTATGTCTCATGTCTCATATGCGTCTCTTATGTGTTATATATGTGTTATATACTTGCTATATGTGTTGTATATGTTTTATATGTGTTATGTATGTCTCATATATGTGTTATATATGTGTTATATATGTCTCATATATTTGTTATATATGTGTTATTTATGTCTCATGTCTCATATGCGTCTCACATGTGTTATATATGTGTTATATACGTGTTATATGTGTCTCATATATGTGCTATATATGTGTTATATATGTGTTATGTATGTCTCATATATGTGTTATATATGTGTTATATATGTCTCATATATGTGCTATATATGTGTTATATATGTGTTATGTATGTGTCATAATTGTGTCATATATGTGTTATATATGTTATATATGTTTTGTGTTATACATGTGTTATATATGTGTTATATATGTGTTATATATGTTATATATGTGTTCTATATGTCATATATGTGTTATATCTGTGTTATATCTGTGTAATATATGTTATATATGTGTTATATCTGTGTTATATCTGTGTAATATATGTGTAATATATGTGCTATATATGTGTTATATATGTGTTATGTATGTGTCATAATTGTGTCATATGTGTGTTATATATGTTATATATGTTTTGTGTTATACATGTGTTATATATGTGTTATATCTGTGTTATATATGTTATATATGTGTTATATATGTGTTATATGTGTTATATGTGTTATACATGTGTTATATACTTGTTATATGTGTTATATATGTGTTATGTATGTCCCATATATGTGTTCTATATGTGTTATATATGTGTCATATGTGTTATATTTTATGTTATATATGTCTCATATATGTGTTATATATGTTATATGTTTTATATGTCTCATACATGTGTTATATATGTGTCATATATGTGTTATATATGTTATATCAGTTTTGTGTTATATCTGTGTAATATTTGTTATATATGTGTTATATATTTGTTATGTATGTCTCATAAATGTGTTATATATGTGTTATATATTTGTTATGTATGTCTCATAAATGTGTTATATATGTGTTACATATGTGTTATATATGTCTCATATATGTGTTATATATGTGTTATTTATGTCTCATGTCTCATATGCGTCTCACATGTGTTATATATGTGTTATATACGTGTTATATGTGTTATATATGTTTTATATGTCTCATATATGTGTCATATGTGTTATATATGTGTTATGTATGTCTCATGTCTCATATGCGTCTCATATGTGTTATACATGTGTTATATACATGTTATATGTGTTATATATGTTTTATATGTGTTATGTATGTCTCATATATGTGTTATATATGTGTTATATATGTCTGATATATGTGTTATATATGTGTTATATATGTGTAATATGTGTTATATATTTGTTATGTATGTCTCATAAATGTGTTATATATGTGTTATATATGTCTCATATATGTGTTATATATTTGTTATATTTGTGTTATATATGTGTTATGTATGTTATATATGTCTCATATGTGTTATATATGTGTTATGTATGTGTTATGTATGTCTCATTTATGTGTCTTATATGTGTCATATGTGTTATATATGTTATATGTTATATATGTCTCATATATGTGTTATATATGTGTTATATATGTGTTATATATGTCTCATATATGTGTTATATATGTCTCATATATGTGTTATATATGTGTTATATATTTCTCATATATGTGTTATATTTGTGTTAAATATGTGTTATATATGTCTCAAATATGTGTTATATATGTTATATGTTATATATGTCTCATACATGTGTTATATATGTGTTATGTATGTTACGTATGTGTTACGTATGTCTCATATATGTGTTATATATGTGTTATATATGTCTCATGTCTCATATGCGTCTCATATGTGTTATATATGTGTTATATACGTGTTATATGTGTTATATATTTTTTATATGTGTTACGTATGTCTCATATATGTGTTATATATGTGTTATATATGTCTCATATATGTGTTATATATGTGTTATATATGTGTTATATATGTCTCATATATGTGTTATATATGTCTCATATATGTGTTTTATATGTGTTATATATTTCTCATATATGTGTTATATATGTGCTATTTATGTCTCATGTCTCATATGCGTCTCATATGTGTTATATATGTTTTATATACGTGTTATATGTGTTATATATGTTTTATATGTGTTATGTATGTCTCATATATGTCTTATATATGTATTATATATGTCTCAAATATGTGCTACATATGTGTTATATATGTGTTATGTATGTCTCATATATGTGTTATATATGTGTTATATATGTGTTATATACCTCTCATATATGTGTTATATATGTGTTATGTATGTTATGTATGTGTTATGTATGTTATGTATGTTTCATATATGTGTTATATATGTGTTATATATGTGTTATATATGTCTCATATGTGTTATATATGTGTTATGTATGTGTTATGTATGTCTCATTTATGTGTCATATATGTTTCATATGTGTTATATATGTTATATGTTATATATGTCTCATATATGTGTTATATATGTGTTATTTATGTCTCATGTCTCATATGCATCTCACATGTGTTATATATGTGTTATATACGTGTTATATGTGTTATATATGTTTTATATGTGTTATGTATGTCTCATTATGTATTATATATGTGTTATATATGTCTCATATATGTGCTATATATGTGTTATATATATGTTATGTATGTCTCATATATGTGTAATATATGTGTTATATATGTCTCATATATGTGCTATATATGTGTTATATATGTGTTATGTATGTCTCATATATGTGTAATATATGTGTTATATATGTGATATATTTGTGTTATATATGTGTTATGTATGTTATATATGTCTCATATGTGTTATATATTTGTTATGTATGTTATGTATGTGTTATGTATGTGTTATGTATGTCTCATATATGTGTCATATATGTGTCATATGTGTTATAAATGTGTTATATATGTCTCATACATGTGTTATATTTGTGTTATATATGTATTATATATGTCTCATATATGTGTTATATATGTTATGTTATATATGTCTCATACATGTGTAATATATGTGTTATGTATGTGTCATATATGTGTTATATATGTTATATATGTTTTGTGTTAACATGTGTTATATATGTGTTATATATGTGTTATATATGTTATATATGTGTTATATATGTTATATCTGTGTTATATCTGTGTTATATCTGTGTATTATATGTTATATATGTGTTATATATGTGTTATGTGTGTCTCATATATGTGTAATATATGTGTTATATATGTATTATGTATGTGTTATGTATGTGTTATGTATGTCTCATATATGTGTCATATATCTGTCATATGTGTTATGTATGTATTTTTTATGTCTCATATATGTGTCATATGTGTTATATCTGTGTTATATATGTTATATATGTGTTATATATGTGTTATATGTGCTATATATGTGTTATGTATGTGTCATGTCTCATATACGTCTCATATGTGTTATACATGTGTTATATACTTGTTATATGTGTTATATATGCTATATATGTGTTATGTATGTCTCATATATGTGTTATGTCTGTGTTATATCTGTGTAATATGTGTTATATATGTGTTATATATGTGTTATGTATGTCTCATAAATGTGTTATATATGTGTTATATATGTGTTATATATGTCTCAAATATGTGTTATATATGTGTTATTTATATCTCATGTCTCATATGCGTCTCATATGTGTTATATATGTGTTATATACGTGTTATATGTGTTATTTATGTTTTATATGTGTTATGTATGTCTCATATATGTGTTATATATGTGTTATATATGTCTCATATATGTGCTATATTTGTGTTATATATGTGTTATGTATGTCTCATATATGTGTAATATATGTGTTATAAATATGTTATATTTGTGTTTTATTTGTGTTATGTATGTTATATATGTCTCATATGTTATATATATATATGTGTTATGTATGTTATGTATGTGTTATGTATGTGTTATGTATCTCTCATATATGTGTCATATATCTGTCATATGTGTTATGTATTTATTATGTATGTCTCCTATATGTGTCATATGTGTTATATCTGTATTATATATGTTATATATGTGTTATATATGTGTTATATGTGTTATATATGTGTTATGTATGTCTCATGTCTCATATGCGTCTCTTATGTGTTATATATGTGTTATATACTTGCTATATGTGTTGTATATGTTTTATATGTGTTATGTATGTCTCATATATGTGTTATATATGTGTTATATATGTCTCATATATTTGTTATATATATGTTATTTATGTCTCATGTCTCATATGCGTCTCACATGTGTTATATATGTGTTATATACGTGTTATATGTGTCTCATATATGTGCTATATATGTGTTATATATGTGTTATCTATGTCTCATATATGTGTTATATATGTGTTATATATGTCTCATATATGTGCTATATATGTGTTATATATGTGTTATGTATGTCTCATATATGTGTAATATATGTGTTATAAATGTGTTATATTTGTGTTTTATATGTGTTATGTATGTTATGTATGTGTTATGTATGTGTTATGTATGTCTCATATATGTGTCATATATGTGTAATATATGTGTTATGTATGTGTTATGTATGTCTCATATATGTGTCATATATCTGTCATATGTGTTATGTATGTATTATGTATGTCTCATATATGTGTCATATGTGTTATATCTGTATTATATATGTTATATATGTGTTATATATGTGTTATGTATGTGTTATGTATGTGTCATAATTGTGTCATATATGTGTTATATATGTTATATATGTGTTGTGTTATACATGTGTTATATATGTGTTATATATGTGTTATATATGTTATATATGTGTTCTATATGTCATATATGTGTCATATATGTGTAATATATGTGTTATGTATGTGTTATGTATGTCTCATATATGTGTCATATATCTGTCATATGTGTTATGTATGTATTATGTATGTCTCATATATGTGTCATATGTGTTATATCTGTATTATATATGTTATATATGTGTTATATATGTGTTATGTATGTGTTATGTATGTGTCATAATTGTGTCATATATGTGTTATATATGTTATATATGTGTTGTGTTATACATGTGTTATATCTGTGTTATATCTGTGTAATATATGTTATATATGTGCTATATATGTGTTATGTATGTCTTATATATGTGTAATATATGTGTTATATATGTGTTATGTATGTGTTATGTATGTGTTATGTATGTCTCATATATGTGTCATATATCTGTCATATGTGTTATGTATGTATTATTTATGTTTCATAAATGTGTCATATGTGTTATATCTGTGTTATATATGTTATATATGTGTTATATATGTGTTATATGTGTTATACATGTGTTATATACTTGTTATATGTGTTATATATATGTTATGTATGTCCCATATATGTGTTCTATATGTGTTATATATGTGTCATATGTGTTATATTTTATGTTATATATGTCTCATATATGTGTTATATATGTTATATGTTTTATATGTCTCATACATGTGTTATATATGTGTCATATATGTGTTATATATGTTATATCTGTTTTGTGTTATACATGTGTTATATATGTCTCATATATGTGTTATGTCTGTGTTATATCTGTGTAATATTTGTTATATATGTGTTATATATTTGTTATGTATGTCTCATAAATGTGTTATATATGTGTTATATATGTGTTATATATGTCTCATATATGTGTTATATATGTGTTATTTATGTCTCATATATGTGCTATATATGTGTTATATATGTGTTATGTATGTCTCATATATGTGTAATATATGTGTTATATATGTGATATATTTGTGTTATATATGTGTTATGTATGTTATATATGTCTCATATGTGTTATATATTTGTTATGTATGTTATGTATGTGTTATGTATGTGTTATGTATGTCTCATATATGTGTCATATATGTGTCATATGTGTTATAAATGTGTTATATATGTCTCATACATGTGTTATATTTGTGTTATATATGTATTATATATGTCTCATATATGTGTTATATATGTTATGTTATATATGTCTCATACATGTGTAATATATGTGTTATGTATGTGTCATATATGTGTCATATATGTGTTATATATGTTATATATGTTTTGTGTTAACATGTGTTATATATGTGTTATATATGTGTTATATCTGTGTTATATCTGTGTATTATATGTTATATATGTGTTATATATGTGTTATGTGTGTCTCATATATGTGTAATATATGTGTTATATATGTATTATGTATGTGTTATGTATGTGTTATGTATGTCTCATATATGTGTCATATATCTGTCATATGTGTTATGTATGTATTTTTTATGTCTCATATATGTGTCATATGTGTTATATCTGTGTTATATATGTTATATATGTGTTATATATGTGTTATATGTGCTATATATGTGTTTTGTATGTGTCATGTCTCATATACGTCTCATATGTGTTATACATGTGTTATATACTTGTTATATGTGTTATATATGCTTTATATGTGTTATGTATGTCTCATATATGTGTTATGTCTGTGTTATATCTGTGTAATATGTGTTATATATGTGTTATATATGTGTTATGTATGTCTCATAAATGTGTTATATATGTGTTATATATGTGTTATATATGTCTCAAATATGTGTTATATATGTGTTATTTATGTCTCATGTCTCATATGCGTCTCATATGTGTTATATATGTGTTATATACGTGTTATATGTGTTATTTATGTTTTATATGTGTTATGTATGTCTCATATATGTGTTATATATGTGTTATATATGTCTCATATATGTGCTATATTTGTGTTATATATGTGTTATGTATGTCTCATATATGTGTAATATATGTGTTATAAATATGTTATATTTGTGTTTTATTTGTGTTATGTATGTTATATATGTCTCATATGTTATATATATATATGTGTTATGTATGTTATGTATGTGTTATGTATGTGTTATGTATCTCTCATATATGTGTCATATATCTGTCATATGTGTTATGTATTTATTATGTATGTCTCCTATATGTGTCATATGTGTTATATCTGTATTATATATGTTATATATGTGTTATATATGTGTTATATGTGTTATATATGTGTTATGTATGTCTCATGTCTCATATGCGTCTCTTATGTGTTATATATGTGTTATATACTTGCTATATGTGTTGTATATGTTTTATATGTGTTATGTATGTCTCATATATGTGTTATATATGTGTTATATATGTCTCATATATTTGTTATATATATGTTATTTATGTCTCATGTCTCATATGCGTCTCACATGTGTTATATATGTGTTATATACGTGTTATATGTGTCTCATATATGTGCTATATATGTGTTATATATGTGTTATCTATGTCTCATATATGTGTTATATATGTGTTATATATGTCTCATATATGTGCTATATATGTGTTATATATGTGTTATGTATGTCTCATATATGTGTAATATATGTGTTATAAATGTGTTATATTTGTGTTTTATATGTGTTATGTATGTTATGTATGTGTTATGTATGTGTTATGTATGTCTCATATATGTGTCATATATGTGTAATATATGTGTTATGTATGTGTTATGTATGTCTCATATATGTGTCATATATCTGTCATATGTGTTATGTATGTATTATGTATGTCTCATATATGTGTCATATGTGTTATATCTGTATTATATATGTTATATATGTGTTATATATGTGTTATGTATGTGTTATGTATGTGTCATAATTGTGTCATATATGTGTTATATATGTTATATATGTGTTGTGTTATACATGTGTTATATATGTGTTATATATGTGTTATATATGTTATATATGTGTTCTATATGTCATATATGTGTTATATCTGTGTTATATCTGTGTAATATATGTTATATATGTGTTATATATGTGTTATGTATGTCTTATATATGTGTAATATATGTGTTATATATGTGTTATGTATGTGTTATGTATGTGTTATGTATGTCTCATATATGTGTCATATATCTGTCATATGTGTTATGTATGTATTATTTATGTTTCATAAATGTGTCATATGTGTTATATCTGTGTTATATATGTTATATATGTGTTATATATGTGTTATATGTGTTATACATGTGTTATATACTTGTTATATGTGTTATATATATGTTATGTATGTCCCATATATGTGTTCTATATGTGTTATATATGTGTCATATGTGTTATATTTTATGTTATATATGTCTCATATATGTGTTATATATGTTATATGTTTTATATGTCTCATACATGTGTTATATATGTGTCATATATGTGTTATATATGTTATATCTGTTTTGTGTTATACATGTGTTATATATGTCTCATATATGTGTTATGTCTGTGTTATATCTGTGTAATATTTGTTATATATGTGTTATATATTTGTTATGTATGTCTCATAAATGTGTTATATATGTGTTATATATGTGTTATATATGTCTCATATATGTGTTATATATGTGTTATTTATGTCTCATGTCTCATATGCGTCTCACATGTGTTATATATGTGTTATATACGTGTTATATGTGTTATATATGTGTTATGTATGTCTCATGTCTCATATGCGTCTCATATGTGTTATACATGTGTTATATACATGTTATATGTGTTATATATGTTTTATATGTGTTATGTATGTCTCATATATGTGTTATATATGTGTTATATATGTCTCATATATGTGTTATATATGTGTTATATATGTGTAATATGTGTTATATATTTGTTATGTATGTCTCATAAATGTGTTATATATGTGTTATATATGTCTCATATATGTGTTATATATTTGTTATATTTGTGTTATATATGTGTTATGTATGTTATATATTTCTCATATGTGTTATATATGTGTTATGTATGTGTTATGTATGTCTCATTTATGTGTCATATATGTGTCATATGTGTTATATATGTTATATGTTATATATGTCTCATATATGTGTTATATATGTGTTATATATGTGTTATATATGTCTCATATATGTGTTATATATGTCTCATATATGTGTTATATATGTGTTATATATTTCTCATATATGTGTTATATTTGTGTTAAATATGTGTTATATATGTCTCAAATATGTGTTATATATGTTATATGTTATATATGTCTCATACATGTGTTATATATGTGTTATGTATGTTACGTATGTGTTACGTATGTCTCATATATGTGTTATATATGTGTTATATATGTCTCATGTCTCATATGCGTCTCATATGTGTTATATATGTGTTATATACGTGTTATATGTGTTATATATTTTTTATATGTGTTACGTATGTCTCATATATGTGTTATATATGTGTTATATATGTCTCATATATGTGTTATATATGTGTTATATATGTCTCATATATGTGTTATATATGTCTCATATATGTGTTTTATATGTGTTATATATTTCTCATATATGTGTTATATATGTGCTATTTATGTCTCATGTCTCATATGCGTCTCATATGTGTTATATATGTGTTATATACGTGTTATATGTGTTATATATGTTTTTTATGTGTTATGTATGTCTCATATATGTCTTATATATGTATTATATATGTCTCAAATATGTGCTACATATGTGTTATATATGTGTTATGTATGTCTCATATATGTGTTATATATGTGTTATATATGTGTTATATACCTCTCATATATGTGTTATATATGTGTTATGTATGTTATGTATGTGTTATGTATGTTATGTATGTCTCATATATGTGTTATATATATGTTATGTATGTCTCATATATGTGTTATATATGTGTTATATATGTGTTATGTATGTTATGTATGTGTTATGTATGTTATGTATGTCTCATATTTGTGTTATATACGTGTTATATATGTGTTATTTATGTGTTATATATAATAATAATAATAATAATAATAATACATTTAATTTATAATGCACTGTCTCATATATGTGTCATATATGTGTTATATATGTCTCATATGTGTTATATACGTGTTATGTATGTTATTTATGTGTTATGTATGTTATGTATGTCTCATATTTGTGTTATATATGTGTCATATATGTGTTATATATGTTATATCTGTTTTGTGTTATACATGTGTTATATATGTCTCATATATGTGTTATGTCTGTGTTATATCTGTGTAATATTTGTTATATATGTGTTATATATTTGTTATGTATGTCTCATAAATGTGTTATATATGTGTTACATATGTGTTATATATGTCTCATATATGTGTTATATATGTGTTATTTATGTCTCATGTCTCATATGCGTCTCACATGTGTTATATATGTGTTATATACGTGTTATATGTGTTATATATGTTTTATATGTCTCATATATGTGTCATATGTGTTATATATGTGTTATGTATGTCTCATGTCTCATATGCGTCTCATATGTGTTATACATGTGTTATATACATGTTATGTGTGTTATATATGTTTTATATGTGTTATGTATGTCTCATATATGTGTTATATATGTGTTATATATGTCTCATATATGTGTTATATATGTGTTATATATGTGTTATATATGTCTCATATATGTGTTATATCTGTGTTATATCTGTGTAATATTTGTTATATATTTGTTATGTATGTCTAATAAATGTGTTATATATGTGTTATATATGTCTCATATATGTGTTATATATGTGTTATATTTGTGTTATATATGTGTTATGTATGTGTTATGTATGTCTCATTTATGTGTCATATATGTGTCATATGTGTTAAATATGTTATATGTTATATATGTCTCATATATGTGTTATATATGTGTTATATATGTGTTATATATGTCTCATATATGTGTTATATATGTCTCATATATGTGTTATATATGTGTTATATATTTCTCATATATGTGTTATATTTGTGTTAAATATGTGTTATATATGTCTCAAATATGTGTTATATATGTTATATGTTATATATGTCTCATACATGTGTTATATATGTGTTATGTATGTTACGTATGTGTTACGTATGTCTCATATATGTGTTATATATGTGTTATATATGTCTCATGTCTCATATGCGTCTCATATGTGTTATATATGTGTTATATACGTGTTATATGTGTTATATATGTTTTATATGTGTTATGTATGTCTCATATATGTCTTATATATGTGTTATATATGTCTCAGATATGTGCTACATATTTGTTATATATGTGTTATGTATGTCTCATATATGTGTTATATATGTGTTATATATGTGTTATATACCTCTCATATATGTGTTATATATGTGTTATGTATGTTATGTATGTGTTATGTATGTTATGTATGTCTCATATATGTGTTATATATGTGTTATATATGTGTTATATACGTCTCATATATGTGTTATATATGTGTTATATATGTGTTATATACGTCTCATATATGTGTTATATATGTGTTATGTATGTTATGTATGTGTTATGTATGTGTTATATATATGTTATATATGTCTCATATATGTGTTATATATGTCTCATATATGTGTTTTATATGTGTTATATATTTCTCATATATGTGTTATATATGTGCTATTTATGTCTCATGTCTCATATGCGTCTCATATGTGTTATATATGTGTTATATACGTGTTATATGTGTTATATATGTTTTATATGTATTATGTATGTCTCATATATGTCTTATATATGTGTTATATATGTCTCAAATATGTGCTACATATGTGTTATATATGTGTTATGTATGTCTCATATATGTGTTATATATGTGTTATATATGTGTTATATACCTCTCATATATGTGTTATATATGTGTTATGTATGTTATGTATGTGTTATGTATGTTATGTATGTCTCATATTTGTGTTATATATGTGTCATATATGTGTTATATATGTTATATCTGTTTTGTGTTATACATGTGTTATATATGTCTCATATATGTGTTATGTCTGTGTTATATCTGTGTAATATTTGTTATATATGTGTTATATATTTGTTATGTATGTCTCATAAATGTGTTATATATGTGTTACATATGTGTTATATATGTCTCATATATGTGTTATATATGTGTTATGTATGTCTCATGTCTCATATGCGTCTCACATGTGTTATATATGTGTTATATACGTGTTATATGTGTTATATATGTTTTATATGTCTCATATATGTGTCATATGTGTTATATATGTGTTATGTATGTCTCATGTCTCATATGCGTCTCATATGTGTTATACATGTGTTATATACATGTTATATGTGTTATATATGTTTTATATGTGTTATGTATGTCTCAAATATGTGTTATATATGTGTTATATATGTCTCATATATGTGTTATATATGTGTTATATATGTGTTATATATGTGTTATATATGTCTCATATATGTGTTATATCTGTGTTATATCTGTGTAATATTTGTTATATATTTGTTATGTGTGTCTCATAAATGTGTTATATATGTGTTATATATGTCTCATATATGTGTTATATATGTGTTATATATGTGTTATATATGTCTCATATATGTTTTATATATGTCTCATATATGTGTTATATATGTGTTATATATTTCTCATATATGTGTTATATTTGTGTTAAATATGTGTTATATATGTCTCAAATATGTGTTATATATGTTATATGTTATATATGTCTCATACATGTGTTATATATGTGTTATGTATGTTACGTATGTGTTACGTATGTCTCATATATGTGTTATATATGTGTTATATATGTCTCATGTCTCATATGTGTCTCATATGTGTTATATATGTGTTATATACGTGTTATATGTGTTATATATTTTTTATATGTGTTAAGTATGTCTCATATATGTGTTATAAATGTGTTATATATGTCTCATATATGTGTTATATATGTTTTATATATGTGTTATATATGTCTCATATATGTGTTATATATGTCTCATATATGTGTTTTATATGTGTTATATATTTCTCATATATGTGTTATATATGTGCTATTTATGTCTCATGTCTCATATGCGTCTCATATGTGTTATATATGTGTTATATACGTGTTATATGTGTTATATATGTTTTATATGTGTTATGTATGTCTCATATATGTCTTATATATGTGTTATATATGTCTCAAATATGTGCTACATATGTGTTATATATGTGTTATGTATGTCCCATATATGTGTTATATATGTGTTATATATGTGTTATATACCTCTCATATATGTGTTATATATGTGTTATGTATGTTATGTATGTGTTATGTATGTTATGTATGTCTCATATATGTGTTATATATGTGTTATATATGTGTTATATACGTCTCATATATGTGTTATATATGTGTTATGTATGTTATGTATGTGTTATGTATGTTATGTATGTCTCATATTTGTGTTATATATGTGTTATATATGTGTTATTTATGTATTATATATAATAATAATAATAATAATACATTTAATTTATAATGCACTGTCTCATATATGTGTCATATATGTGTTATATATGTCTCATATGTGTTATATACGTGTTATGTATGTTATGTATGTGTTATATATGTGTTATGTATGTCTCATAAATGTGTTATATATCTGTCATATGTGTTATGTATGTATTATGTATGTCTCATATATGTGTCATATGTGTTATATCTGTGTTATATATGTTATATATGTGTTATATATGTGTTATATGTGTTATATATGTGTTATGTATGTCTCATGTCTCATATGCGTCTCATATGTGTTATATATGTGTTATATACTTGTTATATGTGTTGTGTATGTTTTATATGTGTTATGTATGTCTCATATATGTGTTATATAAGTGTTATATATGTCTCATATTTGTGCTATATATGTGTTATATATGTGTTATGTATGTCTCATATATGTGTAATATATTTGTTATATATGTGTTATATTTGTGTTATATATGTGTTATGTATGTTATGTATGTGTTATGTATGTCTCATATATGTGTTATATATGTGTTATATATGTCTCATGTCTCATATGCGTCTCATATGTGTTATATAAATGTTATATACGTGTTATTTGTGTCAAATATGTGTTAGATATGTTATATTTTTTGTGTTATATTTGTGTTATATATGTGTTATGTATGTTATGTATGTGTTACGTATGTCTCATATATGTGTTATATATGTTATATGTTTTGTGTTATATATGTGTTATATATGTGTTATATACCTCTCATATATGTGTTATATATGTGTTATGTATGTTATGTATATGTTATATATGTTTTGTGTTATATATGTGTTATATATGTGTTATGTATGTCTCATATATGTGTGATATATGTTATATATGTGTTTTATATGTCTCATATGTGTTAAATATGTTATATGTTATATATGTCTCATACATGTGTTATATATGTGTTATGTATTGTACGTATGTGTTACGTATGTCACATATATGTGTTATATATGTGTTATATATGTCTCATGTCTCATATGCGTCTCATATGTGTTATATATGTGTTATATACGTGTTATATGTGTTATATATGTTTTATATGTGTTATGTATGTCTCATATATGTGTTATATATGTGTTATATATGTCTTATATATGTGTTATATATGTGTTATATATGTCTCATATATGTGTTATATATGTCTCATATATGTGTTATATATGTGTTATATATGTCTCATACATGTGTTATATAAGTTATGTTATATATGTCTCATACATGTGTTATATATGTGTTATGTATGTTATGTATGTGGGTACGTATGTCTCATATATGTGTTATATATGTGTTATATATGTCTCATGTCTCATATGCGTCTCATATGTGTTATATATGTGTTATATACGTGTTATATGTGTTATATATGTTTTATATGTGTCATGTATGTCTCATATATGTGTTATATATGTGTTATATATGTGTTATATATGTGTTATATATGTGTTATATATGTCTCATATATGTGTTATATATGTCTAATATATGTGTTTTATATGTGTTATATATTTCTCATATATGTGTTATATATTTGCTATTTATGTCTCATGTCTCATATGCGTCTCATATGTGTTATATATGTGTTATATACGTGTTATATGTGTTATATATGTTTTATATGTGTTATGTATGTCTCATATATGTCTTATATATGTGTTATATATGTCTCAAATATGTGCTACATATGTGTTATATATGTGTTATGTATGTCTCATATATGTGTTATATATGTGTTATATATGTGTTATGTATGTTATGTATGTGTTATGTATGTTATGTATGTCTCATATATGTGTTATATATGTGTTATATATGTGTTATTTATGTGTTATATATAATAATAATAATAATAATAATACATTTAATTTATAATGCACTGTCTCATATATGTGTCATATATGTGTTATATATGTCTCATATGTGTTATATACGTGTTATGTATGTTATGTATGTGTTATGTATGTTATGTATGTCTCATATTTGTGTTATATATGTCTCATATATGTGTTATGTCTATGTTTTATCTGTGTAATATTTGTCATATATGTGTTATATATTTGTTATGTATGTCTCATAAATGTGTTATATATGTGTTATATATGTCTCATATATGTGTTATATATGTGTTATTTATGTCTCATGTCTCATATGCGTCTCACATGTGTTATATATGTGTTATATACGTGTTATATGTGTTATATATGTTTTATATGTCTCATATATGTGTCATATGTGTTATATATGTGTTATGTATGTCTCATGTCTCATATGCGTCTCATATGTGTTATACATGTGTTATATACATGTTATATGTGTTATATATGTTTTATATGTGTTATGTATGTCTCATAAATGTGTTATATATGTGTTATATATGTCTCATATATGTGTTATATATGTGTTATATTTGTGTTATATAGGTTATATGTTATATATGTCTCATATATGTGTTATATATGTGTTATATATGTGTTATATATGTCTCATATATGTGTTATATATGTCTCATATATGTGTTATATATGTGTTATATATTTCTCATATATGTGTTATATTTGTGTTAAATATGTGTTATATATGTCTCAAATATGTGTTATATATGTTATATGTTAAATATGTCTCATACATGTGTTATATATGTGTTATGTATGTTACGTATGTGTTACGTATGTCTCATATATGTGTTATATATGTGTTATATATGTCTCATGTCTCATATGCGTCTCATATGTGTTATATATGTGTTTTATACATGTTATATGTGTTATATATTTTTTATATGTGTTACGTATGTCTCATAAATGTGTTATATATGTGTTATATATGTCTCATATATGTGTTATATATGTGTTATATATGTGTTATATATGTCTCATATATGTGTTATATATGTCTCATATATGTGTTATATATGTGTTATATATTTCTCATATATGTGTTATATATGTGCAATTTATGTCTCATGTCTCATATGCGTCTCATATGTGTTATATATGTGTTATATACGTGTTATATGTGTTATATATGTTTTATATGTATTATGTATGTCTCATATATGTGATATATATGTGTTATATATGTGTTATATACCTCTCATATATGTGTTATATATGTGTTATGTATGTTATGTATGTGTTATGTATGTTATGTATGTCTCATATATGTGTTATATATGTGTTATATATGTGTTATATATGTGTTATATACGTCTCATATATGTGTCATATATGTGTTATATATGTCTCATATGTGTTATATACGTGTTATGTATGTTATGTATGTGTTATATATGTGTTATGTATGTCTCATACATGTGTTATATATGTGTTATATATGTCTCAAATATGTGTTATATCTGTGTTATATCTGTGTAATATGTGTTATATATGTGTTATATATGTGTTATGTATGTCTCATAAATGTGTCATATTTGTTATGTCTGTGTTATATATGTTATATATGTTATATATGTGTTATATGTGTTATATATGTGTTTTGTATGTCTCATGTCTCATATGCGTCTCATATGTGTTATATATGTGTTATATACTTGTTATATGTGTTGTATATGTTTTATATGTGTTATGTATGTCTCATATATGTGTTATATATGTGTTATATATGTCTCAAATATGTTTTATATATGTGTTATATATGTCTCATGTCTCATATGCGTCTCATATGTGTTATATATGTGTTATATACGTGTTATATGTGTTATATATGTTTTATATGTGTTAAGTATGTCTCATATATGTGTTATATAAGTGTTATATATGTCTCATATTTGTGCTATATATGTGTTATATATGTGTTATGTATGTCTCATATATGTGTAATATATGTGTTATATATGTGTGATATTTGTGTTATATATGTGTTATGTATGTTTTGTATGTGTTACATATGTCTCATATATGTGTTATGTATGTGTTATGTATTTCTCATATATGTGTCATATATGTGTCATATGTGTTATATATGTGTTATATATGTCTCATGTATGTGTTATATTTGCTTTATATATGTGTTATATATGTCTCATAAATGTTATATATGTTATATGTTATATATGTCTCATACATGTGTTATATATGTGTTATGTATGTTATGTATGTGTTACGTATATGTCATATATGTGTTATATATGTGTTATATACGTGTTATATGTGTCATATATGTGTTACATATATTATATGTTTTGTGTTATATATGTGTTATATACGTGTTATATGTGTCATATATGTGTTACATATGTTATATGTTTTGTGTTATATATGTGTTATATATGTGTTATATATGTCTGATATATGTGTTATATACGTGTTATATGTGTGTTTTATATGTCTCATATGTGTTAAATATGTGTTATATATGTTTTATACCTGTGTAATATATGTTATATATGTGTTATGTATGTCTCATACATGTGTTATATTTGTGATATATTTGTGTTATATATGTCTCATAAATGTTTAATATATATGTCTCATATATGTGTTATATATGTTATTTGTTATATATGTCTCATACATGTGATATATATGTGTTATGTATGTTATGTATGTGTTACGTATGTCTCATATATGTGTCATATATGTGTTATATATGTCTCATGTCTCATATGCGTTCCATATGTGTTATATATGTGTTATATACGTGTTATATGTGTTATATATGTTTTATATGTGTTATGTATGTCTCATATATGTGTTATATATGTGTTATATATGTCTCATATATGTGTTATATATGTCTCATGTCTCATATCCGTCTCATATGTGTTATATATGTCTCATATATGTGTTATATATGTCTTATATATGTGTTATATATGTCTCATATATGTGTTATATATGTGTCATTTATGTGTAATATATATTATATATTTTTTGTGTTACATATGTTATATATGTCTCATATATGTGTCATATATGTGTCATATGTGTTATATATGTGTTATATATGTCTCATATATGTGTTATATTTGCTTTTTATATGTGTTATATATGTCTCATATATGTTATATATGTTATATGTTATATATGTCTCATACATGTGTTATATATGTGTTATATACGTGTTATATGTGTCATATATGTGTTACATATGTTATATGTTTTGTGTTATATATGTCTCATACATGTGATATATATGTGTTATGTATGTTATGTATGTGTTACGTATGTCTCATATATGTGTTATATATGTGTTATATATGTCTCATGTCTCATATGCGTCTCATATGTGTTATATATGTGTTATATACGTGTTATATGTGTTATATATGTTTTATATGTGTTATGTATGTCTCATATATGTGTTATATATGTGTTATATATGTCTCATATATGTGTTATATATGTGTTATATTTGTGTTATATATGTCTCATATATGTGTTATATATGTGTCATTTATGTGTAATATATGTTATATATTTTTTGTGTTATATATGTTATATATGTCTCATATATGTGTTATATTTGCTTTATATATGTGTTATATATGTCTCATATATGTTATATATGTTATATGTTATATATGTCTCATACATGTGTTATATATGTGTTATGTATGTTATATATGTGTTATATACGTGTTATATGTGTCATATATGTGTTACATATATTATATGTTTTTTGTTATATATGTGTTATAAGTGTCATATATGTGTTACATATGTTATATGTTTTGTGTTATGTATGTGTCATATATGTGTTACATATGTTATATGTTTTGTGTTATATATGTGTTATATATGTCTCATATATGTGTTATATACATGTTATATATGTGTTTTATATGTCTCATATGTGTTAAATATGTGTTATATATGTGTTATACCTGTGTAATATATGTTATATATGTGTTATGTATGTCTCATATATGTGTTATTTTTGTGTTATATATGTGTTATATATGTCTCATATATGTGTTATATATGTCTCATATATGTGTTATATATGTTATATGTTATATATGTCTCATACATGTGATATATATGTGTTATGTATGTTATGTATTTGTTACGTATGTCTCATATATGTGTTATATATGTGTTATATACGTGTTATATGTGTTATATATGATTTATATGTGTTATGTATGTCTCATATATGTGTTATATATGTTATATATGTGTTATATATGTCTCATTTATGTGTTATATATGTGTCATTTATGTGTAATATACGTTATATATGTCTCATATATGTGTTATATACGTCATATATGTGTTATATATGTTATATATGTTTTGTGTTATACATGTGTTATATATGTGTTATATATGTGTTATATATGTTATATATGTTTCATATATGTGTTATATTTGCTTTATATATGTGTTATATATGTCTCATATATGTTATATATGTTATATGTTTTATATGTGTTATGTATGTCTCATATATGTGTTATATAAGTGTTATATATGTCTCATATTTGTGCTATATATGTGTTATATATGTGTTATATGTGTCATATATGTGTTACATATATTATATGTTTTGTGTTATATATGTGTTATATACGTGTTATATGTGTCATATATGTGTTACATATGTTATATGTTTTGTGTTATATATGTGTTATATATGTGTTATATATGTCTGATATATGTGTTATATACGTGTTATATGTGTGTTTTATATGTCTCATATGTGTTAAATATGTGTTATATATGTTTTATAACTGTGTAATATATGTTATATATGTGTTATGTATGTCTCATACATGTGTTATATTTGTGATATATTTGTGTTATATATGTCTCATAAATGTTTAATATATATGTCTCATATATGTGTTATATATGTTATTTGTTATATATGTCTCATACATGTGATATATATGTGTTATGTATGTTATGTATGTGTTACGTATGTCTCATATATGTGTCATATATGTGTTATATATGTCTCATGTCTCATATGCGTTCCATATGTGTTATATATGTGTTATATACGTGTTATATGTGTTATATATGTTTTATATGTGTTATGTATGTCTCATATATGTGTTATATATGTGTTATATATGTCTCATATATGTGTTATATATGTCTCATGTCTCATATCCGTCTCATATGTGTTATATATGTCTCATATATGTGTTATATATGTCTTATATATGTGTCATTTATGTGTAATATATATTATATATTTTTTGTGTTACATATGTTATATATGTCTCATATATGTGTCATATATGTGTCATATGTGTTATATATGTGTTATATATGTCTCATATATGTGTTATATTTGCTTTTTATATGTGTTATATATGTCTCATATATGTTATATATGTTATATGTTATATATGTCTCATACATGTGTTATATATGTGTTATATACGTGTTATATGTGTCATATATGTGTTACATATGTTATATGTTTTGTGTTATATATGTCTCATACATGTGATATATATGTGTTATGTATGTTATGTATGTGTTACGTATGTCTCATATATGTGTTATATATGTGTTATATATGTCTCATGTCTCATATGCGTCTCATATGTGTTATATATGTGTTATATACGTGTTATATGTGTTATATATGTTTTATATGTGTTATGTATGTCTCATATATGTGTTATATATGTGTTATATATGTCTCATATATGTGTTATATATGTGTTATATTTGTGTTATATATGTCTCATATATGTGTTATATATGTGTCATTTATGTGTAATATATGTTATATATTTTTTGTGTTATATATGTTATATATGTCTCATATATGTGTTATATTTGCTTTATATATGTGTTATATATGTCTCATATATGTTATATATGTTATATGTTATATATGTCTCATACATGTGTTATATATGTGTTATATATGTCTCATATATGTGTTATATATGTCTCATGTCTCATATCCGTCTCATATGTGTTATATATGTCTCATATATGTGTTATATATGTCTTATATATGTGTTATATATGTCTCATATATGTGTTATATATGTGTCATTTATGTGTAATATATATTATATATTTTTTGTGTTACATATGTTATATATGTCTCATATATGTGTCATATATGTGTCATATGTGTTATATATGTGTTATATATGTCTCATATATGTGTTATATTTGCTTTTTATATGTGTTATATATGTCTCATATATGTTATATATGTTATATGTTATATATGTCTCATACATGTGTTATATATGTGTTATATACGTGTTATATGTGTCATATATGTGTTACATATGTTATATGTTTTGTGTTATATATGTCTCATACATGTGATATATATGTGTTATGTATGTTATGTATGTGTTACGTATGTCTCATATATGTGTTATATATGTGTTATATATGTCTCATGTCTCATATGCGTCTCATATGTGTTATATATGTGTTATATACGTGTTATATGTGTTATATATGTTTTATATGTGTTATGTATGTCTCATATATGTGTTATATATGTGTTATATATGTCTCATATATGTGTTATATATGTGTTATATTTGTGTTATATATGTCTCATATATGTGTTATATATGTGTCATTTATGTGTAATATATGTTATATATTTTTTGTGTTATATATGTTATATATGTCTCATATATGTGTTATATTTGCTTTATATATGTGTTATATATGTCTCATATATGTTATATATGTTATATGTTATATATGTCTCATACATGTGTTATATATGTGTTATGTATGTTATATATGTGTTATATACGTGTTATATGTGTCATATATGTGTTACATATATTATATGTTTTTTGTTATATATGTGTTATAAGTGTCATATATGTGTTACATATGTTATATGTTTTGTGTTATGTATGTGTCATATATGTGTTACATATGTTATATGTTTTGTGTTATATATGTGTTATATATGTCTCATATATGTGTTATATACATGTTATATATGTGTTTTATATGTCTCATATGTGTTAAATATGTGTTATATATGTGTTATACCTGTGTAATATATGTTATATATGTGTTATGTATGTCTCATATATGTGTTATTTTTGTGTTATATATGTGTTATATATGTCTCACATATGTGTTATATATGTCTCATATATGTGTTATATATGTTATATGTTATATATGTCTCATACATGTGATATATATGTGTTATGTATGTTTTGTATTTGTTACGTATGTCTCATATATGTGTTATATATGTGTTATATACGTGTTATATGTGTTATATATGATTTATATGTGTTATGTATGTCTCATATATGTGTTATATATGTTATATATGTGTTATATATGTCTCATATATGTGTTATATATGTGTCATTTATGTGTAATATACGTTATATATGTCTAATATATGTGTTATATGCGTCATATATGTGTTATATATGTTATATATGTTTTGTGTTATACATGTGTTATATATGTGTTATATATGTGTTATATATGTTATATATGTCTCATATATGTGTTATATTTGCTTTATATATGTGTTATATATGTCTCATATATGTTATATATGTTATGTTATATATGTCTCATACTTGTGTTATATATGTGTTATGTATGTTATGTATGTGTTACGTATGTGTCATATATGTGTTATATATGTGTTATATACGTGTTATATGTGTCATATATGTGTTACATATATTATATGTTTTGTGTTATATATGTGTTATATGTGTCATATATGTGTTACATATGTTATATGTTTTGTGTTATATATGTGTTTTATATGTGTTATATATGTCTCATATATGTGTTATATACGTGTTATATATGTGTATTATATGTCTCATATGTCTTAAATATGTGTTATATATGTTTTATACCTGTGTAATATATGTTATATATGTGTTATGTATGTCTCATACATGTGTTATATTTGTGTTATATATGTGTTATATATGTCTCATATATGTGTTATATATGTTATATGTTATATATGTCTCATACATGTGATATATATGTGTTATGTATGTTATGTATGTGTTACGTATGTCTCATATATGTGTTATATATGTGTTAAATATGTCTCATGTCTCATATGCGTCTCATATGTGTTATTAATGTGTTATATAGGTGTTATATGTGTAATATATGTTTTATATGTGTTATGTATGTCTCATATATGTGTTATATATGTGTTATATATGTCTCATATATGTGTTATATATGTTTTATATATGTGTTATATATGTCTCATATATGTGTTTTATATGTGTCATTTATGTGTAATATATGTTATATATTTTTTGTGTTATATATGTTATATATGTCTCATATATGTGTTATATACGTCATATATGTGTTATATATGTTATATATGTTTTGTGTTATATATGTGTTATATTTGTGTTATATATGTGTTATGTATGTTATATATGTCTCATATGTGTTATATATGTGTTATGTATGTCTCATATATGTGTTTTGATGTGTTATGTATGTCTCATATATGTGTCATATATGTGTCATATGTGTTATATATGTGTTATATATGTCTCATATATTTGTTATATTTGCTTTATATATGTGTTATATATGTCTCATATATGTTATATATGTTATATGTTATATATGTCTCATATATGTGTTATATATGTGTTATGTATGTTATGTATGTGTTACGTATGTGTCATATATGTGTTATATATGTGTTATATACGTGTTATATGTGTCATATATGTGTTACATATGTTATATGTTTTGTGTTATATATGTGTTATATACGTGTTATATGTGTCATATATGTGTTACATATGTTATATGTTTTGTGTTATATATGTGGTATATA
The DNA here is from genome assembly GCA_037951165.1 of Lophius americanus. Classification (NCBI taxonomy): domain Eukaryota; kingdom Metazoa; phylum Chordata; class Actinopteri; order Lophiiformes; family Lophiidae; genus Lophius; species Lophius americanus. Next base: position 66,720 of record JBBDHG010000374.1, read on the forward strand.
TGTGTTATATATGTCTCGTATATGTGTTATATACGTGTTATATATGTGTTTTATATGTCTCCTATGTGTTAAATATGTGTTATATATGTGTTATACCTGTGTAATATATGTTATATATGTGTTATGTATGTCTCATATATGTGTTATATTTGTGTTATATATGTGTTATATATGTCTCATATATGTGTTATATATGTCTCATATGTGTTATATATGTTATATGTTATAAATGTCTCATACATGTGATATATATGTGTTATGTATGTTATGTATGTGTTACGCATGTCTCATATATGTGTTATATATGTGTTATATATGTCTCATGTCTCATATGCGTCTCATATGTGTTATATATGTGTTATATACGTGTTATATGTGTTATATATGTTTTATATGTGTTATGTATGTCTCATATATGTATTATATATGTGTTATATATGTCTCATATATGTGTTATATATGTGTTATATATGTGTTATATATGTCTCATATATGTGTTATATATGTGTCATTTATGTGTAATATATGTTATATATTTTTTGTGTTATATATGTTATATATGTCTCATATATGTGTTATATACGTCATATATGTGTTATATATGTTATATATGTTTTGTGTTATACATGTGTTATATATGTGTTATATATGTGTTATATATGTTATATATGTCTCATATGTGTTATATATGTGTTATGTATGTCTCATATATGTGTTATGTATGTGTTATGTATGTCTCATATATGTGTCATATATGTGTCATATGTGTTATATATGTGTTATATATGTCTCATATATGTGTTATATTTGCTTTATATATGTGTTATATATGTCTCATATATGTTATATATGTTATATGTTATATATGTCTCATACATGTGTTATATATGTGTTATGTATGTTATGTATGTGTTACGTATGTGTCATATATGTGTTATATATGTGTTATATACGTGTTATATGTGTCATATATGTGTTACATATATTATATGTTTTGTGTTATATATGTGTTATATGTGTCATATATGTGTTACATATGTTATATGTTTTTATTATATATGTGTTATATATGTGTTATATATGTCTCATATATGTGTTATATACGTGATATATATGTGTTTTATATGTCTCATATGTGTTAAATATGTGTTATATATGTATGTTATATATGTCTCATACTTGTGATATATATGTGTTATGTATGTTATGTATGTGTTACGTATGTCTCATATGTGTTATATATGTGTTATATATGTCTCATATATGTGTTATATATGTGTCATTTATGTGTAATATATGTTATATATTTTTTGTGTTATATATGTTATATATGTCTCATATATGTGTTATATACGTCATATATGTGTTATATATGTTATATATGTCTCATATGTGTTATATATGTGTTATGTATGTCTCATATTTGTGTTTTGATGTGTTATGTATGTCTCATATATGTGTCATATATGTGTCATATGTGTTATATATGTGTTATATATGTCTCATATATTTGTTATATTTGCTTTATATATGTGTTATATATGTCTCATATATGTTATATATGTTATATGTTATATATGTCTCATATATGTGTTATATATGTGTTATGTATGTTATGTATGTGTTACGTATGTGTCATATATGTGTTATATATGTGTTATATACGTGTTATATGTGTCATATATGTGTTACATATGTTATATGTTTTGTGTTATATATGTGTTATATACGTGTTATATGTGTCATATATGTGTTACATATGTTATATGTTTTGTGTTATATATGTGTTATATATGTCTCATATATGTGTTATATACGTGTTATATATGTGTTTTATATGTTTTATACCTGTGTAATATATGTTATATATGTGTTATGTGTGTTATATATGTTTAATATGTGTTATGTATGTCTCATATATGTGTTATATATGTGTTATATATGTCTCATATATGTTATATATATGTGTTATATATGTGTTATATATGTCTCATATATGTGTTATATATGTGTCATTTATGTGTAATTTATGTTATATATTTTTTTTGTTATATATGTTATATATGTCTCATATATGTGTTATATATGTTATATATGTTTTGTGTTATACATTTGTTATATATGTGTTATATATGTGTTATATATGTTATATATGTCTCATATGTGTTATATATGTGTTATGTATGTCTCATATATGTGTCATATATGTGTCATATGTGTTATATATGTGTTATATATGTCTCGTATATGTGTTATATTTGATTTATATATATGTTATATATGTCTCATATATGTTATATATGTTATATGTTATAAATGTCTCATACATGTGTTATATATGTGTTATGTATGTTATGTATGTGTTACGTATGTGTCATATATGTGTTATATACGTGTTATATGTGTCATATATGTGTTTCATATATTATATGTTTTGTGTTATATATGTGTTAAATACGTGTTATATGTGTCATATATGTGTTACATATGTTATATGTTTTGTGTTATATATGTGTGATATATGTGTTATATATGTGTGATATATGTGTTATATACGTGTTATAAATGTGTTTTATATGTCTCATATGTGTTAAATATGTGTTATATATGTTTTATACCTGTGTAATATATGTTATATATAATAATAATAATAATACATTTAATTTATAATGCACTTTACATTTGTTATGTATTTCTCATACATGTGTTATATTTGTGTTATATATGTGTTATATATGTCTCATATATGTGTTATATACGTCTCATATATGTGTTATATATGTTATATGTTATATATGTCTCATACATGTGATATATATGTGTTATGTTTGTAATGTATGGTTTACGTATGTCTCATATATGTGTTATATATGTGTTATATATGTCTCATATATGTGTTATATATGTTTTATATATGTGTTATATATGTCTCATTTATGTGTTATATATGTGTCATTTATGTGCAATATATGTTATATATTTTTTGTGTTATATATGTTATATATGTCTCATATATGTGTTATATACGTCATATATGTGTTATATATGTTATATATTTTTTGTGTGATATATGTGTTATATTTGTGTTATATATGTGTTATGTATGTTATATATATGTTACATATAATATATGTTTTGTGTTATATATGTGTTATATACGTGTTATATATGTCTCATATATGTGTTATATATGTGTTATGTATGTTATGTATGTGTTACGTATGTCTCATATATGTGTTATATATGTGTTATATATGTCTCATGTCTCATATGCGTCTCATATGTGTTATATATGTGTTATATACGTGTTATATGTGTTATATATGTTTTATATGTGTTATGTATGTCTCATATATGTGTTATATATGTGTTATATATGTCTCATATATGTGTTATATACGTGTTATATATGTGTTTTATATGTCTCCTATGTGTTAAATATGTGTTATATATGTGTTATACCTGTGTAATATAAGTTATATATGTGTTATGTATGTCTCATATATGTGTTATATTTGTGTTATATATGTGTTATATATGTCTCATATATGTGTTATATATGTCTCATATATGTGTTATATACGTTATATGTTATAAATGTCTCATACATGTGATATATATGTGTTATGTATGTTATGTATGTGTTTTGTATGTCTCATATATGTGTTATATATGTGTTATATATGTCTCATGTCTCATATGCGTCTCATATGTGTTATATATGTGTTATATACGTGTTATATGTGTTATGTATGTCTCATATATGTGTTATATATGTGTTATATATGTGTTATATATGTGTTATATATGTGTTATATATGTCTCATATATGTGTTATATATGTGTCATTTATGTGTAATATATGTTATATATTTTTTGTGTTATATATGTTATATATGTCTCATATATGTGTTATATACGTCATATATGTGTTATATATGTTATATATGTTTTGTGTTATACATGTGTTATATATGTGTTATATATGTGTTATATATGTTATATATGTCTCATATGTGTTATATTTGCTTTATATATGTGTTATATAGGTCTCATATATGTTATATATGTTATATGTTATATATGTCTCATACTTGTGTTATATATGTGTTATGTATGTTATGTATGTGTTACGTATGTGTCATATATGTGTTATATTTGTGTTATATACGTGTTATATGTGTCATATATGTGTTTCATATATTTTATGTTTTGTGTTATATATGTGTTATATACGTGTTATATGTCTCATATATGTGTTATATATGTTATATGTTATAAATGTCTCATACATGTGATATATATGTGTTATGTATGTTATGTATGTGTTACGTATGTCTCATATATGTGTTATATATGTGTTATATATGTCTCATGTCTCATATGCGTCTCATATGTGTTATATATGTGTTATATACGTGTTATATGTGTTATATATGTTTTATATGTGTTATGTATGTCTCATATATGTGTTATATATGTGTTATATATGTCTCATATATGTCTCATATATGTCTGATATATGTGTTATATACATGTTATATATGTGTTTTATATGTCTCATATGTGTTAAATATGTGTTATATATGTTTTATACCTGTGTAATATATGTTATATATGTGTTATGTATGTCTCATACATGTGTTATATTTGTGTTATATATGTGTTATATATGTCTCATATATGTGTTATATATGTGTCATATATGTGTTATATATGTTATATGTTATATATGTCTCATACATGTGATATATATGTGTTATGTATGTTATGTATGGTTTACGTATGTCTCATATATGTGTTATATACGTCATATATGTGTTATATATGTTATATATGTTTTGTGTGATATATGTGTTATATTTGTGTTATATATGTGTTATGTATGTCTCATATATGTGTTTTGATGTGTTATGTATGTCTCATATATGTGTCATATATGTGTCATATGTGTTATATATGTGTTATATATGTCTCATATATTTGTTATATTTGCTTTATATATGTGTTATATATGTCTCATATATGTTATATATGTTATATGTTATATATGTCTCATATATGTGTTATATATGTGTTATGTATGTTATGTATGTGTTACGTATGTGTCATATATGTGTTATATATGTGTTATATACGTGTTATATGTGTCATATATGTGTTACATATGTTATATGTTTTGTGTTATATATGTGTTATATACGTGTTATATGTGTCATATATGTGTTACATATAATATATGTTTTGTGTTATATATGTGTTATATATGTGTTATATATGTCTCATATATGTGTTATACCTGTGTAATATATGTTATATATGTGTTATGTATGTCTCATATATGTGTTATATTTGTGTTATATATGTGTTATATATGTCTCATATATGAGTTATATATGTCTCATATATGTGTTATATATGTTATATGTTATAAATGTCTCATACATGTGATATATATGTGTTATGTATGTTATGTATGTGTTTTGTATGTCTCATATATGTGTTATATATGTGTTATATATGTCTCATGTCTCATATGCGTCGCATATGTGTTATATATGTGTTATATACGTGTTATATGTGTTATATATGTTTTTTATGTGTTATGTATGTCTCATATATGTGTTATATATGTGTTATATATGTGTTATATATGTGTTATATATGTGTTATATATGTCTCATATATGTGTTATGTATGTGTTATGTATGTCTCATATATGTGTCATATATGTGTCATATGTGTTATATATGTGTTATATATGTCTCATATATTTGTTATATTTGCTTTATATATGTGTTATATATGTCTCATATATGTTATATATGTTATATGTTATATATGTCTCATATATGTGTTATATATGTGTTATGTATGTTATGTATGTGTTACGTATGTCTCATATATGTGTTATATATGTGTTATATATGTCTCATGTCTCATATGCGTCTCATATGTGTTATATATGTGTTATATACGTGTTATATGTGTTATATATGTTTTATATGTGTTATGTATGTCTCATATATGTGTTATATATGTGTTATATATGTCTCATATATGTGTTATATACGTGTTATATATGTGTTTTATATGTCTCCTATGTGTTAAATATGTGTTATATATGTGTTATACCTGTGTAATATAAGTTATATATGTGTTATGTATGTCTCATATATGTGTTATATTTGTGTTATATATGTGTTATATATGTCTCATATATGTGTTATATATGTCTCATATATGTGTTATATACGTTATATGTTATAAATGTCTCATACATGTGATATATATGTGTTATGTATGTTATGTATGTGTTTTGTATGTCTCATATATGTGTTATATATGTGTTATATATGTCTCATGTCTCATATGCGTCTCATATGTGTTATATATGTGTTATATACGTGTTATATGTGTTATGTATGTCTCATATATGTGTTATATATGTGTTATATATGTGTTATATATGTGTTATATATGTGTTATATATGTCTCATATATGTGTTATATATGTGTCATTTATGTGTAATATATGTTATATATTTTTTGTGTTATATATGTTATATATGTCTCATATATGTGTTATATACGTCATATATGTGTTATATATGTTATATATGTTTTGTGTTATACATGTGTTATATATGTGTTATATATGTGTTATATATGTTATATATGTCTCATATGTGTTATATTTGCTTTATATATGTGTTATATAGGTCTCATATATGTTATATATGTTATATGTTATATATGTCTCATACTTGTGTTATATATGTGTTATGTATGTTATGTATGTGTTACGTATGTGTCATATATGTGTTATATTTGTGTTATATACGTGTTATATGTGTCATATATGTGTTTCATATATTATATGTTTTGTGTTATATATGTGTTATATACGTGTTATATGTCTCATATATGTGTTATATATGTTATATGTTATAAATGTCTCATACATGTGATATATATGTGTTATGTATGTTATGTATGTGTTACGTATGTCTCATATATGTGTTATATATGTGTTATATATGTCTCATGTCTCATATGCGTCTCATATGTGTTATATATGTGTTATATACGTGTTATATGTGTTATATATGTTTTATATGTGTTATGTATGTCTCATATATGTGTTATATATGTGTTATATATGTCTCATATATGTCTCATATATGTCTGATATATGTGTCATATACATGTTATATATGTGTTTTATATGTCTCATATGTGTTAAATATGTGTTATATATGTTTTATACCTGTGTAATATATGTTATATATGTGTTATGTATGTCTCATACATGTGTTATATTTGTGTTATATATGTGTTATATATGTCTCATATATGTGTTATATATGTGTCATATATGTGTTATATATGTTATATGTTATATATGTCTCATACATGTGATATATATGTGTTATGTATGTTATGTATGGTTTACGTATGTCTCATATATGTGTTATATACGTCATATATGTGTTATATATGTTATATATGTTTTGTGTGATATATGTGTTATATTTGTGTTATATATGTGTTATGTATGTCTCATATATGTGTTTTGATGTGTTATGTATGTCTCATATATGTGTCATATATGTGTCATATGTGTTATATATGTGTTATATATGTCTCATATATTTGTTATATTTGCTTTATATATGTGTTATATATGTCTCATATATGTTATATATGTTATATGTTATATATGTCTCATATATGTGTTATATATGTGTTATGTATGTTATGTATGTGTTACGTATGTGTCATATATGTGTTATATATGTGTTATATACGTGTTATATGTGTCATATATGTGTTACATATGTTATATGTTTTGTGTTATATATGTGTTATATACGTGTTATATGTGTCATATATGTGTTACATATAATATATGTTTTGTGTTATATATGTGTTATATATGTGTTATATATGTCTCATATATGTGTTATACCTGTGTAATATATGTTATATATGTGTTATGTATGTCTCATATATGTGTTATATTTGTGTTATATATGTGTTATATATGTCTCATATATGAGTTATATATGTCTCATATATGTGTTATATATGTTATATGTTATAAATGTCTCATACATGTGATATATATGTGTTATGTATGTTATGTATGTGTTTTGTATGTCTCATATATGTGTTATATATGTGTTATATATGTCTCATGTCTCATATGCGTCGCATATGTGTTATATATGTGTTATATACGTGTTATATGTGTTATATATGTTTTTTATGTGTTATGTATGTCTCATATATGTGTTATATATGTGTTATATATGTGTTATATATGTGTTATATATGTGTTATATATGTCTCATATATGTGTTATGTATGTGTTATGTATGTCTCATATATGTGTCATATATGTGTCATATGTGTTATATATGTGTTATATATGTCTCATATATTTGTTATATTTGCTTTATATATGTGTTATATATGTCTCATATATGTTATATATGTTATATGTTATATATGTCTCATATATGTGTTATATATGTGTTATGTATGTTATGTATGTGTTACGTATGTGTCATATATGTGTTATATATGTGTTATATACGTGTTATATGTGTCATATATGTGTTACATATGTTATATGTTTTGTGTTATATATGTGTTATATACGTGTTATATGTGTCATATATGTGTTACATATAATATATGTTTTGTGTTATATATGTGTTATATATGTGTTATATATGTCTCATATATGTGTTATATACATGTTATATATGTGTTTTATATGTCTCCTATGTGTTATATATGTGTTATACCTGTGTAATATATGTTATATATGTTATATATGTGTTATGTATGTCTCATATATGTGTTATATTTGTGTTATATATGTGTTATATATGTCTCATATATGAATTATATATGTCTCATATATGTGTTATATATGTTATATGTTATAAATGTCTCATACATGTGATATATATGTGTTATGTATGTTATGTATGTGTTTTGTATGTCTCATATATGTGTTAAATATGTGTTATATATGTCTCATGTCTCATATGCGTCGCATATGTGTTATATATGTGTTATATACGTGTTATATGTGTTATATATGTTTTTTATGTGTTATGTATGTCTCATATATGTGTTATATATGTGTTATATATGTGTTATATATGTGTTATATATGTGTTATATATGTCTCATATATGTGTTATGTATGTGTTATGTATGTCTCATATATGTGTCATATATGTGTCATAAGTGTTATATATGTGTTATATATGTCTCATATATGTGTTATATTTGCTTTAAATATGTGTTATATATGTCTCATATATGTTATATATGTTATATGTTATATATGTCTCATACATGTGTTATATATGTGTTATGTATGTTATGTATGTGTTACGTATGTGTCATATATGTGTTATATATGTGTTATATACGTGTTATATGTGTCATATATGTGTTACATATGTTATATGTTTTGTGTTATATATGTGTTATATATGTGTTATATATGTCTCATATATGTGTTATATACGTGTTATATATGTCTCATATATGTCTCATATATGTCTGATATATGTGTTATATACATGTTATATATGTGTTTTATATGTCTCATATGTGTTAAATATGTGTTATATATGTTTTATACCTGTGTAATATATGTTATATATGTGTTATGTATGTCTCATACATGTGTTATATTTGTGTTATATATGTGTTATATATGTCTCATATATGTGTTATATATGTGTCATATATGTGTTATATATGTTATATGTTATATATGTCTCATACATGTGATATATATGTGTTATGTATGTTATGTATGGTTTACGTATGTCTCATATATGTGTTATATACGTCATATATGTGTTATATATGTTATATATGTTTTGTGTGATATATGTGTTATATTTGTGTTATATATGTGTTATGTATGTCTCATATATGTGTTTTGATGTGTTATGTATGTCTCATATATGTGTCATATATGTGTCATATGTGTTATATATGTGTTATATATGTCTCATATATTTGTTATATTTGCTTTATATATGTGTTATATATGTCTCATATATGTTATATATGTTATATGTTATATATGTCTCATATATGTGTTATATATGTGTTATGTATGTTATGTATGTGTTACGTATGTGTCATATATGTGTTATATATGTGTTATATACGTGTTATATGTGTCATATATGTGTTACATATGTTATATGTTTTGTGTTATATATGTGTTATATACGTGTTATATGTGTCATATATGTGTTACATATAATATATGTTTTGTGTTATATATGTGTTATATATGTGTTATATATGTCTCATATATGTGTTATACCTGTGTAATATATGTTATATATGTGTTATGTATGTCTCATATATGTGTTATATTTGTGTTATATATGTGTTATATATGTCTCATATATGAGTTATATATGTCTCATATATGTGTTATATATGTTATATGTTATAAATGTCTCATACATGTGATATATATGTGTTATGTATGTTATGTATGTGTTTTGTATGTCTCATATATGTGTTATATATGTGTTATATATGTCTCATGTCTCATATGCGTCGCATATGTGTTATATATGTGTTATATACGTGTTATATGTGTTATATATGTTTTTTATGTGTTATGTATGTCTCATATATGTGTTATATATGTGTTATATATGTGTTATATATGTGTTATATATGTGTTATATATGTCTCATATATGTGTTATGTATGTGTTATGTATGTCTCATATATGTGTCATATATGTGTCATATGTGTTATATATGTGTTATATATGTCTCATATATTTGTTATATTTGCTTTATATATGTGTTATATATGTCTCATATATGTTATATATGTTATATGTTATATATGTCTCATATATGTGTTATATATGTGTTATGTATGTTATGTATGTGTTACGTATGTGTCATATATGTGTTATATATGTGTTATATACGTGTTATATGTGTCATATATGTGTTACATATGTTATATGTTTTGTGTTATATATGTGTTATATACATGTTATATGTGTCATATATGTGTTACATATAATATATGTTTTGTGTTATATATGTGTTATATATGTGTTATATATGTCTCATATGTGTTATATACATGTTATATATGTGTTTTATATGTCTCCTATGTGTTAAATATGTGTTATATATGTGTTATACCTGTGTAATATATGTTATATATGTGTTATGTATGTCTCATATATGTGTTATATTTGTGTTATATATGTGTTATATATGTCTCATATATGAATTATATATGTCTCATATATGTGTTATATATGTTATATGTTATAAATGTCTCATACATGTGATATATATGTGTTATGTATGTTATGTATGTGTTTTGTATGTCTCATATATGTGTTATATATGTGTTATATATGTCTCATGTCTCATATGTGTCGCATATGTGTTATATATGTGTTATATACGTGTTATATGTGTTATATATGTTTTTTATGTGTTATGTATGTCTCATATATGTGTTATATATGTGTTATATATGTGTTATATATGTGTTATATATGTGTTATATATGTCTCATATATGTGTTATGTATGTGTTATGTATGTCTCATATATGTGTCATATATGTGTCATAAGTGTTATATATGTGTTATATATGTCTCATATATGTGTTATATTTGCTTTAAATATGTGTTATATATGTCTCATATATGTTATATATGTTATATGTTATATATGTCTCATACATGTGTTATATATGTGTTATGTATGTTATGTATGTGTTACGTATGTGTCATATATGTGTTATATATGTGTTATATACGTGTTATATGTGTCATATATGTGTTACATTTATTATATGTTTTGTGTTATATATGTGTTATATACGTGTTATATGTGTCATATATGTGTTACATATGTTATATGTTTTGTGTTATATATGTGTTATATATGTGTTATATATGTCTCATATATGTGTTATATACGTGTTATATATGTGTTTTAAATGTCTCATATGTGTTAAATATGTGTTATATATGTTTTATACCTGTGTAATATATGTTATATATGTGTTATGTATGTCTCATACATGTGTTATATTTGTGTTATATATGTGTTATATATGTCTCATATATGTGTTATATATGTCTCATATATGTGTTATATATGTTATATGTTAAATATGTCTCATACATGTGATATATATGTGTTATGTATGTTATGTATGTGTTACGTATGTCTCATATATGTGTTATATATGTGTTATATATGTCTCATGTCTCATAAGCGTCTCATATGTGTTATATATGTGTTATATACGTGTTATATGTGTTATATATGTTTTATATGTGTTATGTATGTCTCATATATGTGTTATATATGTGTTATATATGTCTCATATATGTGTTATATATGTTTTATATATGTGTTATATATGTCTCATATATGTGTTATATATGTGTCATTTATGTGTAATATATGTTATATATTTTTTGTGTTATATATGTTATATATTTCTCATATATTTGTTATATACGTCATATATGTGTTATATATGTTATATATGTTTTGTGTTATATATGTGTTATATTTGTGTTATATATGTGTTATGTATGTTACATATGTCTCATATGTGTTATATTTGTGTTATGTATGTCTCATATATGTGTTTTGATGTGTTATGTATGTCTCATATATGTGTCATATATGTGTCATATGTGTTATATATGTGTTATATATGTCTCATATATGTTTTATATGTTATATGTTATATATGTCTCATATATGTGTTATATTTGTGTTAAGTATGTTATGTATGTGTTACGTATGTGTCATATATGTGTTATATATGTTATATGTTTTGTGTTATATATGTGTTATATATGTGTTATATATGTCTCATATATGTGTTATATACGTGTTATATATGTCTCATATATGTCTCATATATGTCTGATATATGTGTTATATACATGTTATATATGTGTTTTATATGTCTCATATGTGTTAAATATGTGTTATATATGTTTTATACCTGTGTAATATATGTTATATATGTGTTATGTATGTCTCATACATGTGTTATATTTGTGTTATATATGTGTTATATATGTCTCATATATGTGTTATATATGTGTCATATATGTGTTATATATGTTATATGTTATATATGTCTCATACATGTGATATATATGTGTTATGTATGTTATGTATGGTTTACGTATGTCTCATATATGTGTTATATACGTCATATATGTGTTATATATGTTATATATGTTTTGTGTGATATATGTGTTATATTTGTGTTATATATGTGTTATGTATGTCTCATATATGTGTTTTGATGTGTTATGTATGTCTCATATATGTGTCATATATGTGTCATATGTGTTATATATGTGTTATATATGTCTCATATATTTGTTATATTTGCTTTATATATGTGTTATATATGTCTCATATATGTTATATATGTTATATGTTATATATGTCTCATATATGTGTTATATATGTGTTATGTATGTTATGTATGTGTTACGTATGTGTCATATATGTGTTATATATGTGTTATATACGTGTTATATGTGTCATATATGTGTTACATATGTTATATGTTTTGTGTTATATATGTGTTATATACGTGTTATATGTGTCATATATGTGTTACATATAATATATGTTTTGTGTTATATATGTGTTATATATGTGTTATATATGTCTCATATATGTGTTATACCTGTGTAATATATGTTATATATGTGTTATGTATGTCTCATATATGTGTTATATTTGTGTTATATATGTGTTATATATGTCTCATATATGAGTTATATATGTCTCATATATGTGTTATATATGTTATATGTTATAAATGTCTCATACATGTGATATATATGTGTTATGTATGTTATGTATGTGTTTTGTATGTCTCATATATGTGTTATATATGTGTTATATATGTCTCATGTCTCATATGCGTCGCATATGTGTTATATATGTGTTATATACGTGTTATATGTGTTATATATGTTTTTTATGTGTTATGTATGTCTCATATATGTGTTATATATGTGTTATATATGTGTTATATATGTGTTATATATGTGTTATATATGTGTTATATATGTCTCATATATGTGTTATGTATGTGTTATGTATGTCTCATATATGTGTCATATATGTGTCATATGTGTTATATATGTGTTATATATGTCTCATATATTTGTTATATTTGCTTTATATATGTGTTATATATGTCTCATATATGTTATATATGTTATATGTTATATATGTCTCATATATGTGTTATATATGTGTTATGTATGTTATGTATGTGTTACGTATGTGTCATATATGTGTTATATATGTGTTATATACGTGTTATATGTGTCATATATGTGTTACATATGTTATATGTTTTGTGTTATATATGTGTTATATACGTGTTATATGTGTCATATATGTGTTACATATAATATATGTTTTGTGTTATATATGTGTTATATATGTGTTATATATGTCTCATATATGTGTTATATACATGTTATATATGTGTTTTATATGTCTCCTATGTGTTAAATATGTGTTATATATGTGTTATACCTGTGTAATATATGTTATATATGTGTTATATATGTCTCATATATGTGTTATATTTGTGTTATATATGTGTTATATATGTCTCATATATGAATTATATATGTCTCATATATGTGTTATATATGTTATATGTTATAAATGTCTCATACATGTGATATATATGTGTTATGTATGTTATGTATGTGTTTTGTATGTCTCATATATGTGTTATATATGTGTTATATATGTCTCATGTCTCATATGCGTCGCATATGTGTTATATATGTGTTATATACGTGTTATATGTGTTATATATGTTTTTTATGTGTTATGTATGTCTCATATATGTGTTATATATGTGTTATATATGTGTTATATATGTGTTATATATGTGTTATATATGTCTCATATATGTGTTATGTATGTGTTATGTATGTCTCATATATGTGTCATATATGTGTCATAAGTGTTATATATGTGTTATATATGTCTCATATATGTGTTATATTTGCTTTAAATATGTGTTATATATGTCTCATATATGTTATATATGTTATATGTTATATATGTCTCATACATGTGTTATATATGTGTTATGTATGTTATGTATGTGTTACGTATGTGTCATATATGTGTTATATATGTGTTATATACGTGTTATATGTGTCATATATGTGTTACATTTATTATATGTTTTGTGTTATATATGTGTTATATACGTGTTATATGTGTCATATATGTGTTACATATGTTATATGTTTTGTGTTATATATGTGTTATATATGTGTTATATATGTCTCATATATGTGTTATATACGTGTTATATATGTGTTTTATATGTCTCCTATGTGTTAAATATGTGTTATATATGTGTTATACCTGTGTAATATATGTTATATATGTGTTATGTATGTCTCATATATGTGTTATATTTGTGTTATTTATGTGTTATATATGTCTCATATATGTGTTATATATGTCTCATATATGTGTTATATATGTTTTATGTTATAAATGTCTCATACATGTGATATATATGTGTTATGTATGTTATGTATGTGTTACGTATGTCTCATATATGTGTTATATATGTGTTATATATGTCTCATGTCTCATAAGCGTCTCATATGTGTTATATATGTGTTATATACGTGTTATATGTGTTATATATGTTTTATATGTGTTATGTATGTCTCATATATGTGTTATATATGTGTTATATATGTCTCATATATGTGTTATATATGTTTTATATATGTGTTATATATGTCTCATATATGTGTTATATATGTGTCATTTATGTGTAATATATGTTATATATTTTTTGTGTTATATATGTTATATATTTCTCATATATTTGTTATATACGTCATATATGTGTTATATATGTTATATATGTTTTGTGTCATATAAGTGTTATATTTGTGTTATATATGTGTTATGTATGTTACATATGTCTCATATGTGTTATATTTGTGTTATGTATGTCTCATATATGTGTTTTGATGTGTTATGTATGTCTCATATATGTGTCATATATGTGTCATATGTGTTATATATGTGTTATATATGTCTCATATATGTTATATATGTTATATGTTATATATGTCTCATATATGTGTTATATTTGTGTTATGTATGTTATGTATGTGTTACGTATGTGTCATATATGTGTTATATATGTGTTATATACGTGTTATATGTGTCATATATGTGTTACATATGTTATATGTTTTGTGTTATATATGTGTTATATACGTGTTATATGTGTCATATATGTGTTACATATGTTATATGTTTTGTGTTATATATGTTTTATATATGTGTTATATATGTCTCATATATGTGTTATATATGTGGTATACCTGTGTAATATATGTTATATATGTGTTATGTATGTCTCATATATGTGTTATATTTGTGTTGTTTATGTGTTATATATGTCTCATATATGTGTTATATATGTCTCATATATGTGTTATATATGTTATATGTTATAAATGTCTCATACATGTGATATATATGTGTTATGTATGTTATGTATGTGTTACGTATGTCTCATATATGTGTTATATATGTGTTATATATGTCTCATGTCTCATATGCGTCGCATATGTGTTATATATGTGTTATATACGTGTTATATACGTGTTATATATGTTTTATATGTGTTATGTATGTCTCATATATGTGTTATATATGTGTTATATATGTCTCATATATGTGTTATATATGTTTTATATATGTGTTATATATGTCTCATATATGTGTTATATATGTGTCATTTATGTGTAATATATGTTATATATTTTTTGTGTTATATGTTATATATGTCTCATATATGTGTTATATACGTCATGTGTTATATATGTTATATATGTTTTGTGTTATATATGTGTTATATTTGTGTTATATATGTGTTATGTATGTTATATATGTCTCATATGTGTTATATATGTGTTATGTATGTCTCATATATGTGTTTTGATGTGTTATGTATGTCTCATATATGTGTCATATATGTGTCATATATTTGTTATATTTGCTTTATATATGTGTTATATATGTCTCATATATGTTATATATGTTATATGTTATATATGTCTCATATATGTGTTATATATGTGTTATGTATGTTATCTATGTCTCATATGTGTTATATATGTGTTTTATATGTCTCCTATGTGTTAAATATGTGTTATATATGTTTTATATGTGTTATGTATGTCTCATATATGTGTTATATATGTGTTATATATGTCTCATATATGTGTTATATATGTTTTATATATGTGTTATATATGTCTCATATATGTGTTATATATGTGTCATTTATGTGTAATATATGTTATATATTTTTTGTGTTATATATGTTATATATGTCTCATATATGTGTTATATACGTCATGTGTTATATATGTTATATATGTTTTGTGTTATATATGTGTTATATTTGTGTTATATATGTGTTATGTATGTTATATATGTCTCATATGTGTTATATATGTGTTATGTTTGTCTCTTATATGTGTTTTGATGTGTTATGTATGTCTCATATATGTGTCATATATGTGTCATATATTTGTTATATTTGCTTTATATATGTGTTATATATGTCTCATATATGTTATATATGTTATATGTTATATATGTCTCATATATGTGTTATATATGTGTTATGTATGTTATCTATGTCTCATATGTGTTATATATGTGTTTTATATGTCTCCTATGTGTTAAATATGTGTTATATATGTGTTATACCTGTGTAATATATGTTATATATGTGTTATGTATGTCTCATATATGTGTTATATATGTCTCATATATGTGTTATATATGTTATATGTTATAAATGTCTCATACATGTGATATATATGTGTTATGTATGTTATGTATGTGTTACGTATGTCTCATATATGTGTTATATATGTGTTATGTATGTCTCATATATGTGTTATATATGTGTTATATATGTCTCATATATGTGTTATATATGTTTTATATATGTGTTATATATGTCTCATATATGTGTTATATATGTGTCATTTATGTGTAATATATGTTATATATTTTTTGTGTTATATATGTTATATATGTCTCATATATGTGTTATATACGTCATGTGTTATATATGTTATATATGTTTTGTGTTATATATGTGTTATATTTGTGTTATATATGTGTTATGTATGTTATATATGTGTTTTGATGTGTTATGTATGTCTCATATATGTGTCATATATGTGTCATATATTTGTTATATTTGCTTTATATATGTGTTATATATGTCTCATATATGTAATATATGTTATATGTTATATATGTCTCATATATGTGTTATATATGTGTTATGTATGTTATGTATGTGTTACGTATGTGTCATATATGTGTTATATATGTGTTATATACGTGTTATATGTGTCATATATGTGTTACATATATCATATGTTTTGTGTTATATATGTGTTATATACGTATTATATGTGTCATATATGTGTTACATATGTTATATGTTTTGTGTTATATATGTGTTATATATGTGTTATATATGTGTTATATATGTGTTATATACGTGTTATATATGTGTTTTATATGTCTCATATGTGTTAAATATGTGTTATATATGTTTTATACCTGTGTAATATATGTTATATATGTGTTATGTATGTCTCATACATGTGTTATATTTGTGTTATATATGTGTTATATATGTCTCATATATGTGTTATATATGTCTCATATATGTGTTATATATGTTATATGTTATATATGTCTCATACATGTGATATATATGTGTTATGTATGTTATGTATGTGTTACGTATGTCTCATATATGTGTTATATATGTGTTATATATGTCTCATGTCTCATATGCGTCTCATATGTGTTATATATGTGATATATACGTGTTATATGTGTTATATATGTTTTATATGTGTTATGTATGTCTCAAATATGTGTTTTGATGTGTTATGTATGTCACATATATGTGTCATATATGTGTCATATGTGTTATATATGTGTTATATATGTCTCATATATTTGTTATATTTGCTTTATATATGTGTTATATATGTCTCATATATGTTATATATGTTATATGTTATATATATCTCATATATGTGTTATATATGTGTTATGTATGTTATGTATGTGTTACGTATGTGTCATATATGTGTTATATATGTGTTAAATATGTGTTATATGTGTCATATATGTGTTACATATATTATATGTTTTGTGTTATATATGTGTTATATATGTCTCATATATGTTACATATGTTATATGTTATATATGTCTCATATATGTGTTATATATGTGTTATGTATGTTATGTATGTGTTACGTATGTGTCATATATGTGTTATATATGTGTTATATACGTGTTATATGTGTCATATATGTGTTACATATGTTATATGTTTTGTGTTATATATGTGTTATATACGTGTTATATGTGTCATATATGTGTTACATATGTTATATGTTTTGTGTTATATATGTGTTATATATGTGTTATATATGTCTCATATATGTGTTATATACGTGTTATATATGTGTTTTATATGTCTCCTATGTGTTAAATATGTGTTATATATGTGTTATACCTGTGTAATATATGTTATATATGTGTTATGTATGTCTCATATATGTGTTATATTTGTGTTATATATGTGTTATATATGTCTCATATATGTGTTATATATGTGTTATGTATGTTATGTATGTGTTACGTATGTCTCATATATGTGTTATATATGTGTTATGTATGTCTCATATATGTGTTATATATGTGTTATATATGTCTCATATATGTGTTATATATGTTTTATATATGTGTTATATATGTCTCATATATGTGTTATATATGTGTCATTTATGTGTAATATATGTTATATATTTTTTGTGTTATATATGTTATATATGTCTCATATATGTGTTATATACGTCATGTGTTATATATGTTATATATTTTTTGTGTTATATATGTGTTATATTTGTGTTATATATGTGTTATGTATGTTATATATGTCTCATATGTGTTATATATGTGTTATGTATGTCTCATATATGTGTTTTGATGTGTTATGTATGTCTCATATATGTGTCATATATGTGTCATATATTTGTTATATTTGCTTTATATATGTGTTATATATGTCTCATATATGTAATATATGTTATATGTTATATATGTCTCATATATGTGTTATATATGTGTTATGTATGTTATGTATGTGTTACGTATGTGTCATATATGTGTTATATATGTGTTATATACGTGTTATATGTGTCATATATGTGTTACATATATCATATGTTTTGTGTTATATATGTGTTATATACGTGTTATATGTGTCATATATGTGTTACATATGTTATGTGTTTTGTGTTATATATGTGTTATATGTGTTATATATGTGTTATATATGTGTTATATACGTGTTATATATGTGTTTTATATGTCTCATATGTGTTAAATATGTGTTATATATGTTTTATACCTGTGTAATATATGTTATATATGTGTTATGTATGTCTCATACATGTGTTATATTTGTGTTATATATGTGTTATATATGTCTCATATATGTGTTATATATGTCTCATATATGTGTTATATATGTTATATGTTATATATGTCTCATACATGTGATATATGTGTTATGTATGTTATGTATGTGTTACGTATGTCTCATATATGTGTTATATATGTGTTATATATGTCTCATGTCTCATATGCGTCTCATATGTGTTATATATGTGTTATATACGTGTTATATGTGTTATATATGTTTTATATGTGTTATGTATGTCTCAAATATGTGTTTTAATGTGTTATGTATGTCACATATATGTGTCATATATGTGTCATATGAGTTATATATGTGTTATATATGTCTCCAATATTTGTTATATTTGCTTTATATATGTGTTATATATGTCTCATATATGTTATATATGTTATATGTTATATATATCTCATATATGTGTTATATATGTGTTATGTATGTTATGTATGTGTTACGTATGTGTCATATATGTGTTATATATGTGTTAAATACGTGTTATATGTGTCACATATGTGTTACATATATTATATGTTTTGTGTTATATATGTGTTATATATGTCTCATATATTTTTTCATATGTTATATGTTATATATGTCTCATATATGTGTTATATATGTGTTATGTATGTTATGTATGTGTTACGTATGTGTCATATATGTGTTATATATGTGTTATATACGTGTTATATGTGTCATATATGTGTTACATATGTTAT
The DNA here is from genome assembly GCA_037951165.1 of Lophius americanus. Lineage (NCBI taxonomy): Eukaryota > Metazoa > Chordata > Actinopteri > Lophiiformes > Lophiidae > Lophius > Lophius americanus. Next base: position 88,125 of record JBBDHG010000374.1, read on the forward strand.
ATGTTTTGTGTTATATATGTGTTATATACGTGTTATATGTGTCATATATGTGTTACATATGTTATATGTTTTGTGTTATATATGATTTATATATTTGTTATATATGTCTCATATATGTGTTATATACGTGTTATATATGTGTTTTATATGTCTCCTATGTGTTAAATATGTGTTATATATGTGTTATACCTGTGTAATATATGTTATATATGTGTTATGTATGTCTCATATATGTGTTATATTTGTGTTATATATGTGTTATATATGTCTCATATATGTGTTATATATGTCTCATATATGTGTTATATATGTTATATGTTATAAATGTCTCATACATGTGATATATATGTGTTATGTATGTTATGTATGTGTTACGTATGTCTCATATATGTGTTATATATGTGTTATATATGTCTCATTTCTTATATGCGTCTCTTATGTGTTATATATGTGTTATATACGTGTTATATGTGTTATATATGTTTTATATGTGTTATGTATGTCTCATATATGTGATATATATGTATTATATATGTCTCATATATGTGTTATATATGTTTTATATATGTGTTATATATGTCTCATATATGTGTTATATATGTGTCATTTATGTGTAATATATGTTATATATTTTTTATGTTATATATGTTATATATGTCTCATATATGTGTTATATACGTCATATATGTGTTATGTATGTTATATATGTTTTGTGTTATATATGTTTTATATGTGTTATGTATGTCTCATATATGTGTTATATATGTGTTATATATGTCTCATATATGTGTTATATATGTTTTAAATATGTGTTATATATGTCTCATATATGTGTTATATATGTGTCATTTATGTGTAATATATGTTATATATTTTTTGTGTTATATATGTTTATATATGTCTCATATATGTGTTATATACGTCATATATGTGTTATGTATGTTATATATGTTTTGTGTTATATATGTTTTTATATGTGTTATGTATGTCTCATATATGTGTTATATATGTGTTATATATGTCTCATATATGTGTTATATATGTTTTATATATGTGTTATATATGTCTCATATATGTGTTATATATGTGTTATATATGTCTAATTTCTCATATGCGTCTCTTATGTGTTATATATGTGTTATATACGTGTTATATGTGTTATATATGTTTTATATGTGTTATGTATGTCTCATATATGTGTTATATATGTATTGTATATGTCTCATATATGTGTTATATATGTTTTATATATGTGTTATATATGTCTCATATATGTTTTATATATGTGTCATTTATGTGTAATATATGTTATATATTTTTTATGTTATATATGTTATATATGTTTTGTGTTATATATGTTTTATATGTGTTATGTATGTCTCATATATGTGTTATATATGTGTTATATATGTCTCATATATGTGTTATATATGTTTTATATATGTGTTATATATGTCTCATATATGTGTTATATATGTTTTATATATGTGTTATATATGTCTCATATATGTGTTATATATGTGTCATTTATGTGTAATATATGTTATATATTTTTTGTGTTATATATGTTATATATGTCTCATATATGTGTTTTATACGTCATGTGTTATATATGTTATATATGTTTTGTGTTATGTATGTCTCATATATGTGTTTTGATGTGTTATGTATGTCTCATATATGTGTCATATATGTGTCATATATTTGTTATATTTGCTTTATATATGTGTTATAAATGTCTCATATATGTTATATATGTTATATGTTATATATGTCTCATATATGTGTTATATATGTATTATGTATGTTATGTATGTGTTACGTATGTGTCATATATGTGTTATATATGTGTTATATACGTGTTATATGTGTCATATATGTGTTACATATATTATATGTTTTGTGTTATATATGTGTTATATACGTGTTATATGTGTCATATATGTGTTACATATGTTATATGTTTTGTGTTATATATGTGTTATATATGTGTTATATATGTGTTATATATGTGTTATATACGTGTTATACATGTGTTTTATATGTCTCATATGTGTTAAATATGTGTTATATATGTTTTATACCTGTGTAATATATGTTATATATGTGTTATGTATGTCTCATACATGTGTTATATTTGTGTTATATATGTGTTATATATGTCTCATATATGTGTTATATATGTCTCATATATGTGTTATATATGTTATATGTTATATATGTCTCATACATGTGATATATATGTGTTATGTATGTGATGTATGTGTTACGTATGTCTCATATATGTGTTATATATGTGTTATATATGTCTCATGTCTCATATGCGTCTCATATGTGTTATATATGTGTTATATACGTGTTATATGTGTTATATATGTTTTATATGTGTTATGTATGTCTCAAATATGTGTTTTGATGTGTTATGTATGTCTCATATATGTGTCATATATGTGTCATATGTGTTATATATGTGTTATATATGTCTCATATATTTGTTATATTTGCTTTATATATGTGTTATATATGTCTCATATATGTTATATATGTTATATGTTATATATATCTCATATATGTGTTATATATGTGTTATGTATGTTATGTATGTGTTACGTATGTGTCATATATGTGTTATATATGTGTTAAATACGTGTTATATGTGTCATATATGTTTTACATATATTATATGTTTTGTGTTATATATGTGTTATATATGTCTCATATATGTTACATATGTTATATGTTATATATGTCTCATATATGTGTTATATATGTGTTATATACGTGTTATATACGTGTTATATATGTGTTATGTATGTTATGTATGTGTTACGTATGTGTCATATATGTGTTATATATGTGTTATATACGTGTTATATGTGTAATATATGTGTTACATATGTTATATGTTTTGTGTTATATATGTGTTATATACGTGTTATATGTGTCATATATGTGTTACATATGTTATATGTTTTGTGTTATATATGTGTTATATATGTGTTATATATGTCTCATATATGTGTTATATACGTGTTATATATGTGTTATATATGTGTTATATATGTCTCATATATGTGTTATATATGTCTCATATATGTGTTATATATGTTATATGTTATAAATGTCTCATACATGTGATATATATGTGTTATGTATGTTATGTATGTGTTACGTATGTCTCATATATGTGTTATATATGTGTTATATATGTCTCATTTCTCATATGCGTCTCTTATGTGTTATATATGTGTTATATACTTGTTATATGTGTTATATATGTTTTATATGTGTTATGTATGTCTCATATATGTGTTATATATGTATTATATATGTCTCATATATGTGTTATATATGTTTCATATATGTGTTATATATGTCTCATATATGTGTTATATATGTGTCATTTATGTGTAATATATGTTATATATTTTTTATGTTATATATGTTATATATGTGTTATGTATGTCTCATATATGTGTTATATTTGTGTTATATATGTGTTATATATGTCTCATATATGTGTTATATATGTCTCATATATGTGTTATATATGTTATATGTTATAAATGTCTCATACATGTGATATATATGTGTTATGTATGTTATGTATGTGTTACGTATGTCTCATATATGTGTTATATATGTGTTATATATGTCTCATTTCTTATATGCGTCTCTTATGTGTTATATATGTGTTATATACGTGTTATATGTGTTATATATGTTTTATATGTGTTATGTATGTCTCATATATGTGATATATATGTATTATATATGTCTCATATATGTGTTATATATGTTTTATATATGTGTTATATATGTCTCATATATGTGTTATATATGTGTCATTTATGTGTAATATATGTTATATATTTTTTATGTTATATATGTTATATATGTCTCATATATGTGTTATATACGTCATATATGTGTTATGTATGTTATATATGTTTTGTGTTATATATGTTTTATATGTGTTATGTATGTCTCATATATGTGTTATATATGTGTTATATATGTCTCATATATGTGTTATATATGTTTTAAATATGTGTTATATATGTCTCATATATGTGTTATATATGTGTCATTTATGTGTAATATATGTTATATATTTTTTGTGTTATATATGTTATATATGTCTCATATATGTGTTATATACGTCATATATGTGTTATGTATGTTATATATGTTTTGTGTTATATATGTTTTATATGTGTTATGTATGTCTCATATATGTGTTATATATGTGTTATATATGTCTCATATATGTGTTATATATGTTTTATATATGTGTTATATATGTCTCATATATGTGTTATATATGTGTTATATATGTCTAATTTCTCATATGCGTCTCTTATGTGTTATATATGTGTTATATACGTGTTATATGTGTTATATATGTTTTATATGTGTTATGTATGTCTCATATATGTGTTATATATGTATTGTATATGTCTCATATATGTGTTATATATGTTTTATATATGTGTTATATATGTCTCATATATGTTTTATATATGTGTCATTTATGTGTAATATATGTTATATATTTTTTATGTTATATATGTTATATATGTTTTGTGTTATATATGTTTTATATGTGTTATGTATGTCTCATATATGTGTTATATATGTGTTATATATGTCTCATATATGTGTTATATATGTTTTATATATGTGTTATATATGTCTCATATATGTGTTATATATGTTTTATATATGTGTTATATATGTCTCATATATGTGTTATATATGTGTCATTTATGTGTAATATATGTTATATATTTTTTGTGTTATATATGTTATATATGTCTCATATATGTGTTTTATACGTCATGTGTTATATATGTTATATATGTTTTGTGTTATGTATGTCTCATATATGTGTTTTGATGTGTTATGTATGTCTCATATATGTGTCATATATGTGTCATATATTTGTTATATTTGCTTTATATATGTGTTATAAATGTCTCATATATGTTATATATGTTATATGTTATATATGTCTCATATATGTGTTATATATGTATTATGTATGTTATGTATGTGTTACGTATGTGTCATATATGTGTTATATATGTGTTATATACGTGTTATATGTGTCATATATGTGTTACATATATTATATGTTTTGTGTTATATATGTGTTATATACGTGTTATATGTGTCATATATGTGTTACATATGTTATATGTTTTGTGTTATATATGTGTTATATATGTGTTATATATGTGTTATATATGTGTTATATACGTGTTATACATGTGTTTTATATGTCTCATATGTGTTAAATATGTGTTATATATGTTTTATACCTGTGTAATATATGTTATATATGTGTTATGTATGTCTCATACATGTGTTATATTTGTGTTATATATGTGTTATATATGTCTCATATATGTGTTATATATGTCTCATATATGTGTTATATATGTTATATGTTATATATGTCTCATACATGTGATATATATGTGTTATGTATGTGATGTATGTGTTACGTATGTCTCATATATGTGTTATATATGTGTTATATATGTCTCATGTCTCATATGCGTCTCATATGTGTTATATATGTGTTATATACGTGTTATATGTGTTATATATGTTTTATATGTGTTATGTATGTCTCAAATATGTGTTTTGATGTGTTATGTATGTCTCATATATGTGTCATATATGTGTCATATGTGTTATATATGTGTTATATATGTCTCATATATTTGTTATATTTGCTTTATATATGTGTTATATATGTCTCATATATGTTATATATGTTATATGTTATATATATCTCATATATGTGTTATATATGTGTTATGTATGTTATGTATGTGTTACGTATGTGTCATATATGTGTTATATATGTGTTAAATACGTGTTATATGTGTCATATATGTTTTACATATATTATATGTTTTGTGTTATATATGTGTTATATATGTCTCATATATGTTACATATGTTATATGTTATATATGTCTCATATATGTGTTATATATGTGTTATATACGTGTTATATACGTGTTATATATGTGTTATGTATGTTATGTATGTGTTACGTATGTGTCATATATGTGTTATATATGTGTTATATACGTGTTATATGTGTAATATATGTGTTACATATGTTATATGTTTTGTGTTATATATGTGTTATATACGTGTTATATGTGTCATATATGTGTTACATATGTTATATGTTTTGTGTTATATATGTGTTATATATGTGTTATATATGTCTCATATATGTGTTATATACGTGTTATATATGTGTTATATATGTGTTATATATGTCTCATATATGTGTTATATATGTCTCATATATGTGTTATATATGTTATATGTTATAAATGTCTCATACATGTGATATATATGTGTTATGTATGTTATGTATGTGTTACGTATGTCTCATATATGTGTTATATATGTGTTATATATGTCTCATTTCTCATATGCGTCTCTTATGTGTTATATATGTGTTATATACTTGTTATATGTGTTATATATGTTTTATATGTGTTATGTATGTCTCATATATGTGTTATATATGTATTATATATGTCTCATATATGTGTTATATATGTTTCATATATGTGTTATATATGTCTCATATATGTGTTATATATGTGTCATTTATGTGTAATATATGTTATATATTTTTTATGTTATATATGTTATATATGTGTTATGTATGTCTCATATATGTGTTATATTTGTGTTATATATGTGTTATATATGTCTCATATATGTGTTATATATGTCTCATATATGTGTTATATATGTTATATGTTATAAATGTCTCATACATGTGATATATATGTGTTATGTATGTTATGTATGTGTTACGTATGTCTCATATATGTGTTATATATGTGTTATATATGTCTCATTTCTTATATGCGTCTCTTATGTGTTATATATGTGTTATATACGTGTTATATGTGTTATATATGTTTTATATGTGTTATGTATGTCTCATATATGTGATATATATGTATTATATATGTCTCATATATGTGTTATATATGTTTTATATATGTGTTATATATGTCTCATATATGTGTTATATATGTGTCATTTATGTGTAATATATGTTATATATTTTTTATGTTATATATGTTATATATGTCTCATATATGTGTTATATACGTCATATATGTGTTATGTATGTTATATATGTTTTGTGTTATATATGTTTTATATGTGTTATGTATGTCTCATATATGTGTTATATATGTGTTATATATGTCTCATATATGTGTTATATATGTTTTAAATATGTGTTATATATGTCTCATATATGTGTTATATATGTGTCATTTATGTGTAATATATGTTATATATTTTTTGTGTTATATATGTTATATATGTCTCATATATGTGTTATATACGTCATATATGTGTTATGTATGTTATATATGTTTTGTGTTATATATGTTTTATATGTGTTATGTATGTCTCATATATGTGTTATATATGTGTTATATATGTCTCATATATGTGTTATATATGTTTTATATATGTGTTATATATGTCTCATATATGTGTTATATATATGTTATATATGTCTCATTTCTCATATGCGTCTCTTATGTGTTATATATGTGTTATATACGTGTTATATGTGTTATATATGTTTTATATGTGTTATGTATGTCTCATATATGTGTTATATATGTATTGTATATGTCTCATATATGTGTTATATATGTTTTATATATGTGTTATATATGTCTCATATATGTGTTATATATGTGTCATTTATGTGTAATATATGTTATATATTTTTTATGTTATATATGTTATATATGTTTTGTGTTATATATGTTTTATATGTGTTATGTATGTCTCATATATGTGTTATATATGTGTTATATATGTCTCATATATGTGTTATATATGTTTTATATATGTGTTATATATGTCTCATATATGTGTTATATATGTGTCATTTATGTGTAATATATGTTATATATTTTTTGTGTTATATATGTTATATATGTCTCATATATGTGTTATATACGTCATATATGTGTTATGTATGTTATATATGTTTTGTGGTATATATGTTTTATATGTGTTATGTATGTCTCATATATGTTTTATATATGTGTTATATATGTCTCATATATGTGTTATATATGTTTTATATATGTGTTATATATGTCTCATATATGTGTTATATATGTTTTATATATGTGTTATATATGTCTCATATATGTGTTATATATGTGTCATTTATGTGTAATATATGTTATATATTTTTTGTGTTATATATGTTATATATGTCTCATATATGTGTTATATACGTCATGTGTTATATATGTTATATATGTTTTGTGTTATATATGTGTTATATTTGTGTTATATATGTGTTATGTATGTTATATATGTCTCATATATGTGTTATATATGTGTTATATATGTCTCATATATGTGTTATATATGTTTTATATATGTGTTATATATGTCTCATATATGTGTTATATATGTGTTATATATGTCTCATTTCTCATATGCGTCTCTTATGTGTTATATATGTGTTATATACGTGTTATATGTGTTATATATGTTTTATATGTGTTTTGTATGTCTCATATATGTGTTATATATGTATTGTATATGTCTCATATATGTGTTATATATGTTTTATATATGTGTTATATATGTCTCATATATGTTTTATATATGTGTCATTTATGTGTAATATATGTTATATATTTTTTATGTTATATATGTTATATATGTTTTGTGTTATATATGTTTTATATGTGTTATGTATGTCTCATATATGTGTTATATATGTGTTATATATGTCTCATATATGTGTTATATATGTTTTATATATGTGTTATATATGTCTCATATATGTGTTATATATGTGTCATTTATGTGTAATATATGTTATATATTTTTTGTGTTATATATGTTATATATGTCTCATATATGTGTTATATACGTCATATATGTGTTATGTATGTTATATATGTTTTGTGGTATATATGTTTTATATGTGTTATGTATGTCTCATATATGTGTTATATATGTGTTATATATGTCTCATATATGTGTTATATATGTTTTATATATGTGTTATATATGTCTCATATATGTGTTATATATGTTTTATATATGTGTTATATATGTCTCATATATGTGTTATATATGTGTCATTTATGTGTAATATATGTTATATATTTTTTGTGTTATATATGTTATATATGTCTCATATATGTGTTATATACGTCATGTGTTATATATGTTATATATGTTTTGTGTTATATATGTGTTATATTTGTGTTATATATGTGTTATGTATGTTATATATGTCTCATATGTGTTATATATGTGTTATGTATGTCTCATATATGTGTTTTGATGTGTTATGTATGTCTCATATATGTGTCATATATGTGTCATATATTTGTTATATTTGCTTTATATATGTGTTATAAATGTCTCATATATGTTATATATGTTATATGTTATATATGTCTCATATATGTGTTATATATGTATTATGTATGTTATGTATGTGTTACGTATGTGTCATATATGTGTTATATATGTGTTATATACGTGTTATATGTGTCATATATGTGTTACATATATTATATGTTTTGTGTTATATATGTGTTATATACGTGTTATATGTGTCATATATGTGTTACATATGTTATATGTTTTGTGTTATATATGTGTTATATATGTGTTATATATGTGTTATATATGTGTTATATACGTGTTATACATGTGTTTTATATGTCTCATATGTGTTAAATATGTGTAATATATGTTATATATGTGTTATGTATGTCTCATACATGTGTTATATTTGTGTTATATATGTGTTATATATGTCTCATATATGTGTTATATATGTCTCATATATGTGTTATATATGTTATATGTTATATATGTCTCATACATGTGATATATATGTGTTATGTATGTGATGTATGTGTTACGTATGTCTCATATATGTGTTATATATGTGTTATATATGTCTCATGTCTCATATGCGTCTCATATGTGTTATATATGTGTTATATACGTGTTATATGTGTTATATATGTTTTATATGTGTTATGTATGTCTCACATATATGTTTTGATGTGTTATGTATGTCTCATATATGTGTCATATATGTGTCATATGTGTTATATATGTGTTATATATGTCTCATATATTTGTTATATTTGCTTTATATATGTGTTATATATGTCTCATATATGTTATATATGTTATATGTTATATATATCTCATATATGTGTTATATATGTGTTATGTATGTTATGTATGTGTTACGTATGTGTCATATATGTGTTATATATGTGTTAAATACGTGTTATATGTGTCATATATGTTTTACATATATTATATGTTTTGTGTTATATATGTGTTATATATGTCTCATATATGTTACATATGTTATATGTTATATATGTCTCATATATGTGTTATATATGTGTTATATACGTGTTATATACGTGTTATATATGTGTTATGTATGTTATGTATGTGTTACGTATGTGTCATATATGTGTTATATATGTGTTATATACGTGTTATATGTGTAATATATGTGTTACATATGTTATATGTTTTGTGTTATATATGTGTTATATACGTGTTATATGTGTCAAATATGTGTTACATATGTTATATGTTTTGTGTTATATATGTGTTATATATGTGTTATATATGTCTCATATATGTGTTATATACGTGTTATATATGTGTTATATATGTGTTATATATGTCTTATATATGTGTTATATATGTCTCATATATGTGTTATATATGTTATATGTTATAAATGTCTCATACATGTGATATATATGTGTTATGTATGTTATGTATGTGTTACGTATGTCTCATATATGTGTTATATATGTGTTATATATGTCTCATTTCTCATATGCGTCTCTTATGTGTTATATATGTGTTATATACTTGTTATATGTGTTATATATGTTTTATATGTGTTATGTATGTCTCATATATGTGTTATATATGTATTATATATGTCTCATATATGTGTTATATATGTTTCATATATGTGTTATATATGTCTCATATATGTGTTATATATGTGTCATTTATGTGTAATATATGTTATATATTTTTTATGTTACATATGTTATATATGTGTTATGTATGTCTCATATATGTGTTATATTTGTGTTATATATGTGTTATATATGTCTCATATATGTGTTATATATGTCTCATATATGTGTTATATATGTTTCATATATGTGTTATATATGTCTCATATATGTGTTATATATGTGTCATTTATGTGTAATATATGTTATATATTTTTTATGTTATATATGTTATATATGTCTCATATATGTGTTATATACGTCATATATGTGTTATGTATGTTATATATGTTTTGTGTTATATATGTTTTATATGTGTTATGTATGTCTCATATATGTGTTATATATGTGTTATATATGTCTCATATATGTGTTATATATGTTTTAAATATGTGTTATATATGTCTCATATATGTGTTATATATGTGTCATTTATGTGTAATATATGTTATATATTTTTTGTGTTATATATGTTATATATGTCTCATATATGTGTTATATACGTCATATATGTGTTATGTATGTTATATATGTTTTGTGTTATATATGTTTTATATGTGTTATGTTTGTCTCATATATGTGTTATATATGTGTTATATATGTCTCATATATGTGTTATATATGTTTTATATATGTGTTATATATGTCTCATATATGTGTTATATATATGTTATATATGTCTCATTTCTCATATGCGTCTCTTATGTGTTATATATGTGTTATATACGTGTTATATGTGTTATATATGTTTTATATGTGTTATGTATGTCTCATATATGTGTTATATATGTATTGTATATGTCTCATATATGTGTTATATATGTTTTATATATGTGTTATATATGTCTCATATATGTGTTATATATGTGTCATTTATGTGTAATATATGTTATATATTTTTTATGTTATATATGTTATATATGTTTTGTGTTATATATGTTTTATATGTGTTATGTATGTCTCATATATGTGTTATATATGTGTTATATATGTCTCATATATGTGTTATATATGTTTTATATATGTGTTATATATGTCTCATATATGTGTTATATATGTGTCATTTATGTGTAATATATGTTATATATTTTTTGTGTTATATATGTTATATATGTCTCATATATGTGTTATATACGTCATATATGTGTTATGTATGTTATATATGTTTTGTGGTATATATGTTTTATATGTGTTATGTATGTCTCATATATGTGTTATATATGTGTTATATATGTCTCATATATGTGTTATATATGTTTTATATATGTGTTATATATGTCTCATATATGTGTTATATATGTTTTATATATGTGTTATATATGTCTCATATATGTGTTATATATGTGTCATTTATGTGTAATATATGTTATATATTTTTTGTGTTATATATGTTATATATGTCTCATATATGTGTTATATACGTCATGTGTTATATATGTTATATATGTTTTGTGTTATATATGTGTTATATTTGTGTTATATATGTGTTATGTATGTTATATATGTCTCATATGTGTTATATATGTGTTATGTATGTCTCATATATGTGTTTTGATGTGTTATGTATGTCTCATATATGTGTCATATATGTGTCATATATTTGTTATATTTGCTTTATATATGTGTTATAAATGTCTCATATATGTTATATATGTTATATGTTATATATGTCTCATATATGTGTTATATATGTGTTATGTATGTTATGTATGTGTTACGTATGTGTCATATATGTGTTATATATGTGTTATATACGTGTTATATGTGTCATATATGTGTTACATATATTATATGTTTTGTGTTATATATGTGTTATATACGTGTTATATGTGTCATATATGTGTTACATATGTTATATGTTTTGTGTTATATATGTGTTATATATGTGTTATATATGTGTTATATACGTGTTATATATGTGTTTTATATGTCTCATATGTGTTAAATATGTGTTATATATGTTTTATACCTGTGTAATATATGTTATATATGTGTTATGTATGTCTCATACATGTGTTATATTTGTGTTATATATGTGTTATATATGTCTCATATATGTGTTATATATGTCTCATATATGTGTTATATATGTTATATGTTATATATGTCTCATACATGTGATATATATGTGTTATGTATGTTATGTATGTGTTACGTATGTCTCATATATGTGTTATATATGTGTTATATATGTCTCATGTCTCATATGCGTCTCATATGTGTTATATATGTGTTATATACGTGTTATATGTGTTATATATGTTTTATATGTGTTATGTATGTCTCAAATATGTGTTTTGATGTGTTATGTATGTCTCATATATGTGTCATATATGTGTCATATGTGTTATATATGTGTTATATATGTCTCATATATTTGTTATATTTGCTTTATATATGTGTTATATATGTCTCATATATGTTATATATGTTATATGTTATATATATCTCATATATGTGTCATATATGTGTTATATATGTGTTAAATACGTGTTATATGTGTCATATATGTTTTACATATATTATATGTTTTGTGTTATATATGTGTTATATATGTCTCATATATGTTACATATGTTATATGTTATATATGTCTCATATATGTGTTATATATGTGTTATATACGTGTTATATAAGTGTTATATATGTGTTATGTATGTTAGGTATGTGTTACGTATGTGTCATATATGTGTTATATATGTGTTATATACGTGTTATATGTGTAATATATGTGTTACATATGTTATATGTTTTGTGTTATATATGTGTTATATACGTGTTATATGTGTCATATATGTGTTACATATGTTATATGTTTTGTGTTATATATGTGTTATATATGTGTTATATATGTCTCATATATGTGTTATATACGTGTTATATATGTGTTTTATATGTCTCCTATGTGTTAAATATGTGTTATATATGTGTTATACCTGTGTAATTTATGTTATATATGTGTTATGTATGTCTCATATATGTGTTATATTTGTGTTATATATGTGTTATATATGTCTCATATATGTGTTATATATGTCTCATATATGTGTTATATATGTTATATGTTATAAATGTCTCATACATGTGATATATATGTGTTATGTATGTTATGTATGTGTTACGTATGTCTCATATATGTGTTATATATGTGTTATATATGTCTCATTTCTCATATGCGTCTCTTATGTGTTATATATGTGTTATATACGTGTTATATGTGTTATATATGTTTTATATGTGTTATGTATGTCTCATATATGTGTTATATATGTTTCATATATGTGTTATATATGTCTCATATATGTGTTATATATGTGTCATTTATGTGTAATATATGTTATATATTTTTTATGTTATATATGTTATATATGTCTCATATATGTGTTATATACGTCATATATGTGTCATATATTTGTTATATTTGCTTTATATATGTGTTATATATGTTTTATATGTGTTATGTATGTCTCATATATGTATTATATATGTCTCATATATGTGTTATATATGTGTTATATATGTGTTATATATGTCTCATATATGTGTTATATATGTGTCATTTATGTGTAATATATGTTATATATTTTTTGTGTTATATATGTTATATATGTCTCATATATGTGTTATATTTGTGTTATGTATGTTATGTATGTGTTACGTATGTGTCATATATGTGTTATATATGTGTTATATACGTGTTATATGTGTCATATATGTGTTACATAAATTATATGTTTTGTGTTATATATGTGTTATATACGTGTTATATGTGTCATATATGTGTTACATATGTTATATGTTTTGTGTTATATATGTGTTATATATGTGTTATATATGTCTGATATATGTGTTATATACGTGTTATATATGTGTTTTATATGTCTCATATATGTTAAATATGTGTTATATATGTTTTATACCTGTGTAATATATGTTATATATGTGTTATGTATGTCTCATACATGTGTTATATTTGTGTTATCTATGTGTTATATATGTCTAATATATGTGTTATATATGTTATATGTTATATATGTCTCATACATGTGATATATATGAGTTATGTATGTTATATGTGTGTTACGTATGTCTCATATATGTGTTATATATGTGTTATATATGTCTCTTGTCTCATATGCGTCTCATATGTGTTATATATGTGTTATATATGTGTTATATGTGTTATATATGTTTTATATGTGTTATGTATGTCTCATATATGTGTTAAATATGTGTTATATATTTCTCATATATGTGTTATATATGTTTTATATATGGGTTATATATGTCTCATATATGTGTTATATATGTGTCATTTATGTGTAATATATGTTATATATTTTTTGTGTTATATATGTTAAATATGTCTCATATATGTCTTATATACGTCATATATGTGTTATATGACAACCATGTTATAAGGGTTGTGTTATATATGTGCTATGTATGTTATGTATGTGTTACGTATGTGTCATATATGTGTTATATATGTGTTATATACGTGTTATATGTGTCATATATGTGTTACATATATTATATGTTTTGTGTTATATATGTGTTATATACGTGTTATATGTGTCATATATGTGTTACATAAGTTATATGTTTTGTGTTATATATGTGTTATATATGTGTTATATATGTCTGATATATGTGTTATATACGTGTTATATATGTGTTTTATATGTCTCATATGTGTTAAATATGTGTTATATATGTTTTATACCTGTGTAATATATGTTATATATGTGTTATGTATGTCTCATACATGTGTTATATTTGTGTTATATATGTGTTATATATGTCTAATATATGTGTTATATATGTTATATGTTATATATGTCTCATACATGTGATATATATGAGTTATGTATGTTATGTGTGTGTTACGTATGTCTCATATATGTGTTATATATGTGTTATATATGTCTCATGTCTCATATGCGTCTCATATGTGTTATATATGTGTTATATATGTGTTATATGTGTTATATATGTTTTATATGTGTTATGTATGTCTCATATATGTGTTAAATATGTGTTATATATTTCTCATATATGTGTTATATATGTTTTATATATGGGTTATATATGTCTCATATATGTCTTATATATGTGTCATTTATGTGTAATATATGTTATATATTTTTTGTGTTATATATGTTAAATATGTCTCATATATGTCTTATATACGTCATATATGTGTTATATGACAACCATGTTATAAGGGTTGTGTTATATATGTGCTATGTATGTTATGTATGTGTTACGTATGTGTCATATATGTGTTATATATGTGTTATATACGTGTTATATGTGTCATATATGTGTTACATATATTATATGTTTTGTGTTATATATGTGTTATATACGTGTTATATGTGTCATATATGTGTTACATAAGTTATATGTTTTGTGTTATATATGTGTTATATATGTGTTATATATGTCTGATATATGTGTTATATACGTGTTATATATGTGTTTTATATGTCTCATATGTGTTAAATATGTGTTATATATGTTTTATACCTGTGTAATATATGTTATATATGTGTTATGTATGTCTCATACATGTGTTATATTTGTGTTATATATGTGTTATATATGTCTAATATATGTGTTATATATGTTATATGTTATATATGTCTCATACATGTGATATATATGAGTTATGTATGTTATGTGTGTGTTACGTATGTCTCATATATGTGTTATATATGTGTTATATATGTCTCATGTCTCATATGCGTCTCATATGTGTTATATATGTGTTATATATGTGTTATATGTGTTATATATGTTTTATATGTGTTATGTATGTCTCATATATGTGTTAAATATGTGTTATATATTTCTCATATATGTGTTATATATGTTTTATAAATGTGTTATATATGTCTCATATATGTGTTATATATGTGTCATTTATGTGTAATATATGTTATATATTTTTTGGTTATATATGTTATATATGTCTCATATATGTGTTATATACGTCATATATGTGTTATATATGTTATATATGTTTTGTGTTATATATGTGTTATATTTGTGTTATATATGTGTTATGTATGTTATATATGTCTCATATGTGTTATATATGTGTTATGAATGTCTCATATATGTGTTTTGATGTGTTATGTATGTCTCATATATGTGTCATATATGTGTCATATGTGTTATATATGTGTTATATATGTGTTATATATGTGTTATGTATGTTATGTATGTGTTACGTATGTGTCATATATGTGTTATATATGTGTTATATACGTGTTATATGTGTCATATATGTGTTACATATGTTATGTGTTTTGTGTTATATATGTGTTATATACGTGTTATATATTTCTTATATGTGTTACATTTGTTATATGTTTTATGTTATATATGTGTTATATATGTGTTATATATGTCTCAAATATGTGTTATATACGTGTTATATATGTGTTTTATATGTATCCTATGTGTTAAATATGTGTTATATATGTGTTATACCTGTGTAATATATGTTATATATGTGTTATGTATGTCTCATATATGTGTTATATTTGTGTTATATATGTGTTATATATGTCTCATATATGGGTTATAAATGTCTCATACATGTGATATATATGTGTTATGTATGTTATGTATGTGTTACGTATGTCTCATATATGTGTTATATATGTGTTATATATGTCTCATGTCTCATATGCGTCTCATATGTGTTATATATGTGTTATATACGTGTTATATGTGTTATATATGTTTTATATGTGTTATGTATGTCTCATATATGTATTATATATGTGTTATATATGTCTCATATATGTGTTATATATGTGTTATATATGTGTTATATATGTCTCATATATGGGTTATATATGTCTCATATATGTGTTATATATGTTATATATTTTTTGTGTTATATATGTTATATATGTCTCATATATGTGTTATATACGTCATATATGTGTTATATATGTTATATATGTTTTGTGTTATACAAGTCTTATATATGTGTTATATATGTGTTATATATGTTATATATCTCATATGTGTTATATATGTGTTATGTATGTCTCATATATGTGTTATGTATGTGTTATCTATGTCTCATATATGTGTCATATATGTGTCATATGTGTTATATATGTGTTATATATGTCTCATATATGTGTTATATTTGCTTTATATATGTGTTATATATGTCTCATATATGTTATATATGTTATATGTTATATATGTCTCATACATGTGTTATATATGTGCTATGTATGTTATGTATGTGTTACGTATGTGTCATATATGTGTTATATATGTGTTATATACGTGTTATATGTGTCATATATGTGTTACATATATTATATGTTTCGTGTTATATATGTTATATACGTGTTATATGTGTCATATATGTGTTACATATGTTATATGTTTTGTGTTATATATGTGTTATATATGTGTTATATATGTCTGATATATGTGTTATATACGTGTTATATGTGTTTTATGTCTCATATGTGTTAAATATGTGTTATATATGTTTTATACCTGTGTAATATATGTTATATATGTGTTATGTATGTCTCATACATGTGTTATATTTGTGTTATATATGTGTTATATATGTCTCATATATGTGTTATATATGTCTAATATATGTGTTATATATGTTATA
Source organism: Lophius americanus (assembly GCA_037951165.1). NCBI lineage: Eukaryota > Metazoa > Chordata > Actinopteri > Lophiiformes > Lophiidae > Lophius > Lophius americanus. Next base: position 106,912 of record JBBDHG010000374.1, read on the forward strand.
TGTTATATATGTCTCATATATGTGTTATATATGTTTTATATATGTGTTATATATGTCTCATATATGTGTTATATATGTGTCATTTATTTGTAATATATGTTATATATTTTTTGTGTTATATATGTTATATATGTCTCATATATGTGTTATAAACGTCATATATGTGTTATATATGTTATATATGTTTTGTGTTATACATGTGCTATATATGTGTTATATATGTGTTATATGTTATATATGTCTCATATGTGTTATATATGTGTTATGTATGTCTCATATATGTGTTATGTATGTGTTATGTATGTCTCATATATGTGTCATATATGTGTCATATGTGTTATATATGTGTTATATATGTCTCATAAATGTGTTATATTTGCTTTATATATGTGTTATATATATCTCATATATGTTATATATGTTATATGTTATATATGTCTCATACATGTGTTATATATGTGTTACGTATGTTATGTATGTGTTACGTATGTGTCATATATGTGTTATATATGTGTTATATACGTGTTATATGTGTCATATATGTGTTACATATATTATATGTTTTGTGTTATATATGTGTTATATACGTGTTATATGTGTCATATATGTGTTACATATGTTATATGTTTTGTGTTATATATGTGTTATATATGTGTTATATATGTCTGATATTTGTGTTATATACGTGTTATATATGTGTTTTATATGTCTCATATGTGTTAAATATGTGTTATATATGTTTTATACCTGTGTAATATATGTTATATATGTGTTATGTATGTCTCATACATGTGTTATATTTGTGTTATATATGTGTTATATATGTCTCATATATGTGTTATATATGTCTCATATATGTGTTATATATGTCTCATATATGTTTTATATATGTAATATGTTATAAATGTCTCATACATGTGATATATATGTGTTATGCATGTTATGTATGTGTTACGTATGTCTCATATATGTGTTATATATGTGTTATATATGTCTCATGTCTCATATGCGTCTCATATGTGTTATATAGGTGTTATATACGTCATATATGTGTTATATATGTTATATATGTTTTGTGTTATACATGTGTTATATATGTGTTTTATATGTGTTATATATGTTATATATGTCTCATATGTGTTATATATGTGTTATGTATGTCTCATATGTGTTATATATGTGTTATATATGTCTCATATATGTGTTATATTTGCTTTATATATGTGTTATATATGTCTCATATATGTTATATATGTTATATATGTCTCATACATGTGTTATATATGTGTTATTTATGTTATGTATGTGTTACGTATGTGTCATATATGTGTTATATATGTGTTATATACATGTTATATGTGTCATATATGTGTTACATATATTATATGTTTTGTGTTATATATGTGTTATATGTGTCATATATGTGTTACATATGTTATATGTTTTGTGTTATATATGTGTTATATACGTGTTATATATATGTTATATATGTGTTATGTATGTCTCATATATGTGTTATATTTGTGTTATATATGTGTTATATATGTCTCATATATGTGTTATATATGTCTCATATATGTGTTATATATGTTATATGTTATATATGTCTCATACATGTGATATATATTTGTTATGTATGTTATGTATGTGTTACGTATGTCTCATATATGTGTTATATACGTCATATATGTGTTATATATGTTATATATGTTTTGTGTTATACAAGTCTTATATATGTGTTATATATGTGTTATATATGTTATATATCTCATATGTGTTATATATGTGTTATGTATGTCTCATATATGTGTTATGTATGTGTTATCTATGTCTCATATATGTGTCATATATGTGTCATATGTGTTATATATGTGTTATATATGTCTCATATATGTGTTATATTTGCTTTATATATGTGTTATATATGTCTCATATATGTTATATATGTTATATGTTATATATGTCTCATACATGTGTTATATATGTGCTATGTATGTTATGTATGTGTTACGTATGTGTCATATATGTGTTATATATGTGTTATATACGTGTTATATGTGTCATATATGTGTTACATATATTATATGTTTCGTGTTATATATGTTATATACGTGTTATATGTGTCATATATGTGTTACATATGTTATATGTTTTGTGTTATATATGTGTTATATATGTGTTATATATGTCTGATATATGTGTTATATACGTGTTATATGTGTTTTATGTCTCATATGTGTTAAATATGTGTTATATATGTTTTATACCTGTGTAATATATGTTATATATGTGTTATGTATGTCTCATACATGTGTTATATTTGTGTTATATATGTGTTATATATGTCTCATATATGTGTTTTATATGTCTAATATATGTGTTATATATGTTATATGTTATATATGTCTCATATATGTGTTATATATGTTTTATATATGTGTTATATATGTCTCATATATGTGTTATATATGTGTCATTTATGTGTAATATATGTTATATATTTTTTGTGTTATATATGTTATATATGTCTCATATATGTGTTATAAACGTCATATATGTGTTATATATGTTATATATGTTTTGTGTTATACATGTGCTATATATGTGTTATATATGTGTTATATGTTATATATGTCTCATATGTGTTATATATGTGTTATGTATGTCTCATATATGTGTTATGTATGTGTTATGTATGTCTCATATATGTGTCATATATGTGTCATATGTGTTATATATGTGTTATATATGTCTCATAAATGTGTTATATTTGCTTTATATATGTGTTATATATATCTCATATATGTTATATATGTTATATGTTATATATGTCTCATACATGTGTTATATATGTGTTACGTATGTTATGTATGTGTTACGTATGTGTCATATATGTGTTATATATGTGTTATATACGTGTTATATGTGTCATATATGTGTTACATATATTATATGTTTTGTGTTATATATGTGTTATATACGTGTTATATGTGTCATATATGTGTTACATATGTTATATGTTTTGTGTTATATATGTGTTATATATGTGTTATATATGTCTGATATTTGTGTTATATACGTGTTATATATGTGTTTTATATGTCTCATATGTGTTAAATATGTGTTATATATGTTTTATACCTGTGTAATATATGTTATATATGTGTTATGTATGTCTCATACATGTGTTATATTTGTGTTATATATGTGTTATATATGTCTCATATATGTGTTATATATGTCTCATATATGTGTTATATATGTTATATGTTATATATGTCTCATACATGTGATATATATGTGTTATGTATGTTATGTATGTGTTACATATGTCTCAAAAATGTGTTATATATGTGTTATATATGTCTCATGTCTCATATGCGTCTCATATGTGTTATATATGTGTTATATACGTGTTATATGTGTTATATATGTTTTATATGTGTTATGTATGTCTCATATATGTGTTATATTTGTGTTATATATGTGTTATATATGTCTCATATATGTGTTATATATGTCTCATATATGTTTTATATATGTAATATGTTATAAATGTCTCATACATGTGATATATATGTGTTATGCATGTTATGTATGTGTTACGTATGTCTCATATATGTGTTATATATGTGTTATATATGTCTCATGTCTCATATGCGTCTCATATGTGTTATATAGGTGTTATATACGTCATATATGTGTAATATATGTTATATATGTTTTGTGTTATACATGTGTTATATATGTGTTTTATATGTGTTATATATGTTATATATGTCTCATATGTGTTATATATGTGTTATGTATGTCTCATATGTGTTATATATGTGTTATATATGTCTCATATATGTGTTATATTTGCTTTATATATGTGTTATATATGTCTCATATATGTTATATAACATATATAACATATATGAGACATATATAACACATATATAAAGCAAATATAACACATATATGAGACATATATAACACATATATAACACATATGAGACATACATAACACATATATAACACATATGAGACATATATAACATATATAACACATATAAAACACATATATAACACATGTATAACACAAAACATATATAACATATATTACACATATATGACGTATATAACACCTATATAACACATATGAGACGCATATGAGACATGAGACATATATAACACATATATAACACATATATGAGACATACGTAACACATACATAACATGCATAACACATATATATCACATGTATGAGACATTTATAACATATTACATATATAAAACATATATGAGACATATATAACACATATATGAGACATATATAACACATATATTACACAAATATAACACATATATGAGACATACATAACACATATAAAACATATATAACACATATAACACGTATATAACACATATATAACACATATGAGACGCATATGAGACATGAGACATATATAACACATATATAACACATTTTTGAGACATATGTAACACATACATAACATACATAACACATATATATCACATGTATGAGACATATATAACATATAACATATATAACACATATATGAGACATATATAACACATATATGAGACATATATAACACATATATAACACAAATATAACACATGTATGAGACATACATAACACATATATAACATATATTACACAGCTCTAACACAGATATAACAC